>CM076579.1:151192206-151584706 GCA_034641835.2 Pinus albicaulis | reverse complement strand
CTTTTTCGCTTATGATTCTCACGTTACTAGAAGTACCCCTCTTGTAAGGGAAACTCTACATTCCTATCAACATGTCAGAGTTGGATTTTTGAGGATTATGGAATTATGGGAAAGTTTTTGCTCCCTCTTCCTCTCCTTCCTGATAGCTCATCTTCAGTTGTGTAATATTCCAAAATTAGCATGCAGCTAATTGAAATATTTATTTTTGTTGTGTACACTTAGGAGATGAATTAATGGGTAAGGAGGCCCATACATTTCGAAATAGGAATAAAATCCCTCATAATGTAAAAGGGATCAACATAAGAGCTGAATTTCACACCCTCATGTGTGAAAAGGGACATTTTCATGTGGACAAGGTCAAGTTTGACCAGGGTCAACGATCTGTCGGGATAAGAGGTGGAGATCATCTATGGAGACAACACGAGTGATAGTGGGAGGAATATTCCTTGGTGGAGGAAACCATAATTAGTGGGACCCAATGTGAGAAGGATTCTACTTGTTTAAAAAGGAGGCCAAGGTAGCCATAGGAGGACATGTTATTGAATATTTATTTTATGGTATGTATGACTTTGTGCTTTCTTTAGTTGTTTAGTTGATATTGTTGTGTTGTTTAGCACCGTGTGTTCCCGAGAAAGAATCCCATATCCTTTCTTGAGAGGCCTCTTGAGGGAGCTTGCACTTCATTTCTCCACATCTAGGCTTCAGGCCAAGCCACCTCCTTCAACTACAACGTTATTTACAAAGCAATATAACGTTGTGTTGCAAGGTGTCGCGATGGAGGGTTCACAACACCACTTCGGAGCTTATTTTTCAAAGGAGGAAGCTTTATTTCCTTTGGGAGATCAGCGAGGAAGATTATGGAGTGAATTTCACATCTTGGCACTTGGCCAACACAATTTCTATCTCCTTCGACGCAATCCCTCTCCTTGATCACGTTATTTTCAATGAGCATTTGCGAGTGAGGGTTTGCGAGTGTTTATTGGAGGGTGAGATCTTCACTGTTAGGATTAGCCTTTCACTTGAAGGATCCATTGGAGGAGGTCTATTCATATTTTGTAGAATATTCAGCCATCTCCATCTAGTTATTGAGTTGCGACTACTATTCGGTCCTTGGTACTGCAACTCCGACATTGTTTTACCGGGGTTAAACCCCTTGATTTTGAGCTAGTTTCCTAAGGAAAGGGTCAATCCTTCTTCCGAGAAAACTAGTAAAGGGGTTTATATTCTATTTCTTATATCATTCAGCTATATGTATGTAGAGCTATATTAAGACTACGTTATTTCAGATCCATATCTGTAGATCTACTCTTTTGCACTCATGCTTTCAAGAAACCCTTGTCGGGTTATCTAAATAATGTATTAAGGAGGCTAGATATCTATTTTCTCAAGGCATTGATTAATAAAAATCCAGATCTATGGTTTCCTATCATATGGTAGCAAAAACCCTCATATAATCATGATGTTACTTTCTTCACAAATTCTGCATGTTATAAGTCATGGGATTTGTGTGTTTCTAAGCCATATTGGGGGTCGGGAGATCTGTTTAACTTAGCAAGAGGGATTTGTTTCTGACCCCCTTCTGAGTGTGAGGGCCATAATACATGAACTAAGGGATATAAGTGCTATTTCTCATAGTTATAGCGTAATTTTCTAGGAATAATGTTTTTGTGTTCATGTATTATTGCCATCCCTATTTGGGATATTACGGTGGTATCATAGCATAATCTTGGCTCAACTTTGTGTATCTCAACCATTATGCTATCGGAAGATTAAGAAGAAGAAGAGGAAGATCAAAATGATGGAGAGGATGAGATTTTTTCTCATCTCTTTTCAAATCAAGGAAAGACCTCAACAAGGAGGTCAAGCAAAGAAGAGAAGAAAGAATTAGTGGGATTATGCCCTTTCCTTTTGCAAAAGTGGAAAAAATTGCGAAAGATGAAGGAAACTTGGATCGAGAAGATCCTAAGTGAATACCTTGTTGAGTACAAATCTCAACCTAGATCCTTCAAGGAGAATCTAGCTTTCTCTCAGCTCATTCAATTGGAGGAAGAAAGGAGATCTTGTAGCAAAGGGAGAATCAAGGGAAATATGTTTCTATTGTCTACATTTGATGGGTCATCTAAAGCAAGGGCTTGGGCAAGGAAACTAAACGAATTATTCCTACTACATCCGGTGGTAGAAAGATAGGTTGTAGAGATTACGGCGTTGCACCTTGAGGGTGAGGCAAACCTTTGGTGGTTCAACCATTTGAGTCATGGAAGAGTGACTACTTTTACTGAGTTTACTTAAAGGTTGATTAGAAAATTTGGCAAAGAGAAATCGGAGGAGGAGAAGCCCTCACCACCATTGGAGGAGACTTGTACCAGTGACTGTCACAACCTTGGAGGAGTAGCCATCAACATCGGCCAGTTGGGGGGTGCCAACACATTGGAGGGAGGAACTCTTGCAGCTAACAAGGTGTTCCCAAATTTCACCAAGGTATGCCTAAGTTTCCATTTCCTATTGTTTCTATAAATATTATGGAGGGATGTATACCATTGCATACTGCTAATGTGGAGTAATAGAATTGCACTACATCTGTGCAAACTTGAATTTCTCAAGGGATGAACCATCATCCTAATGTGCCATTGTTGAGATGCACACAACCCTTGAGGTTGGGGTGTGAATTCTTGGAGGATGGGGTGAACCTTGTCCATAAAAAATCTTATACAAAACCATATGTTCATCCTTGAGTTGGAGCATGAGACATCCAATACACCATTGAGGAGATTAGCAACGTTGTCAATAACTAGTAGTGAGGAGGTTTTTCCTTCGACACACTTGGATCCTCATGGATTCAATATGGCCATTGGTGTGAGACATTTTCTAGGAGATCTCCAAGGAGTTGCATTTCAACATCCCATGAAATGCAAAAAAGAGAAATCGATTTGGGAGGAAAGTAGCCTTCATGGGAGGGTTACCAAGGTAGAGCATGATGGGAGGCACCCACATTTGGATGAATGGGTGTAGATGGAGAGCAAGAGGTTAGTGAGCCACTTGCATATATATGACTACTTGGGCACCAAGAGGCATGGCTACGTTGGCTACTCTTGAAAGATTTTGGCCATCATGTGACATATCCTCTTTCAAAGGGTATGTGGGTGGAGGAAGTTTGGCGGGGATATTTGCATCATAGGGCAGCAAGGAGTATGGATGCATTATGCTTGATATGACATTCTTCATATCAATAATTATGTTTCCACCACATCATTCGTATGATGGAGGTATGAGGAGGCAGCAATGAGTTGGAGGTATGAGGAGGAATGAGGATCTGCCCATGCTCTCTCAAATAATGGAGCTATGAGTTGGTAGGAGCGTATTTACATAGGCCAACAATGCTTGTCACTTGGGAGCTTGGATTTATTGATGGATTATTCCCGGGATTACTTCACATATGATGCACTTGGTGGAAAATCAGTGTGAGAGTGATGGAATAGTGGATGGGAGCATCTATTACATTGGTATGATCTTCAAGATTAACTTTGATTTCCAAGCATAAGAAGGGAGATCTTCATGTAGCACATGGTTCATTCCTCTTCATGGGAGTATGTCATACCACTATGGAGGGAGTATTCATGTATATATGTATCATCTTACTTCCGGCACATGGTAAGAATACTGTTTTTTCATCTATTGATTATCTAACACAGTATTTGCATTCTCTTACCATTTCTATACGGTGCATTGCTCCACAAGAGGGCAAGCTTCTTATTGAGCTCCATGGGCAATTTTTGGCCAACTATTATGATGGAGATAGCCATCTTTTGTATGACCTTTGGAAAGTGTTTTATTATTTCATGTATGCTCGGTTGATAAACTCAACCATTTACTATTCACTAGTAGATGTGATGACATACACAACTAGCCATTTATCAAGAAACAACTTGCCATGTTATTTTTTCGAATCAACGATTAAGAAAATTGTCTTGTGACCACTTGGGGAACTGTTGGTACCTTTCAACACTATATGAAACCTTTCATATTATTCTTATTTGGATGCCATATGGTGATCATTTCCTATTCATCATATGTGGGATGGTTTGGGCCAACTTAAATCACAACGTTGGAGAGGAGATCTTTGGAGATCTAGTCTTCTTCTTGCCACTTGAGGGCAACATTATTGCAGCCCAAGATTAGAAAATACTCTACACTTGTCATGAGTGGAGGGAAGGACGACGTGGAGTAGGCTATTTTTTCTACCATGATTAGATTTTCAGCCCACCTACATTGTGGAGGAGACTTTTTAGGAGTTGCCATGTTGGGAGGTAACTCACTTTGTATGGATGATTTCTTGGGGATGGAGGATCCATATGGGAATGATGGTTCCCAACACATTTCAGATCCCATTCCTCAAAGGGACCTATATACAACACCTTATTTCCTCCTTGAGTACTCTACTTATTCATGATGATATCTATTTAGCTAGCTTGCATGCTTGGGAGTGGAAATATGGAGATGTATTAATGAGACAACATCCCATTCCTTGGATGAGATTATCATATATGGATGCTACGAGTAGGAGGAGGGGAGACTTCTCGGCTCTATCCTTGCGATTTGCTTGAGGACAAGAAACATTTGGGAGGGGGAGGACCGTAATATTCCAAAATTAGCATGTAGCTAATTGGAATATTGATTTTTGTTGTCTACACTTAGGAGATGAATAAATGGGTAAGGAGGACCATACATTTCGTAGAAATAGGAATAAAATCTGTTAGTATGAATTCTTCGTCGAAGTGTACGAAAAAGAACCACTTTAGCTACGCATAACTAATAGCCCTAACAACAATAATGGGCTGCAAAACATCTTCGGATCTGCAATTAGTGGTTAAAGTGCTGCAACAAAACGAGATCTATAAATGGAAAGACATTAAGCGATGAAAGTAAAGAGTTTGCTCCATGCATCCAACTGGACAAGACAAGAACACGATTTTTGAATGAATTTTTTATATTATAGGGCACACGGGAGGAAACAAGAAGGTGAATCCAGATCTCCTCAATGGGATGGGTTCTTTGTAGTCCTCAGCACTTCGGATCTAAGCTTTCTCTCTCTTGTAGATGTAGAAAAACCCAATGTAGAAGGTAGAGCTCAATGGGAGCAAAATGGCAGAAATGAGACCAAGTGTATAGATCCCGAGTGATCTAATATGCAACAAAAGGTGAAGAATGATGGGGAAAACCCTCCTATTTATAACAAAATATTGGGTCCTTCTAGATCTTGGTGCATGATTAAAATAATGTTAATCACATCTAGATCCACCTCTATGGAATATTTTATTATTATTTGTTGGAGGGAAAGGGTGTTTGACTTGGGTCAAATCCCTTGATTAGTGAAAAAATAAATAAATAAATGATTTATTTATATTTTTTAAGGAAGTGGTTAGGGATATAATCAAATAAATAATGATTTATTTGATTAATGGTGGTTGATTTGGTCATATTTAACAAGGAATATTATTAAATAATTATTCCTAGAAAATAATAAGATAACTATGGGTTTATCTCATTAATTTCTTTGTTTTTGGGTTAAACATGATCGGGAATAATAATTAAATTATGGTTTAATTAATTATTCCTTTTGGGGTTTCCTAATTAACATAGTGAAAGCGAGTTTTTACTTGGGGGTAAAAGCTCGGTCTTACATGGTGTACTTGGGTCCATCTAATGATGAAGAGTTAGATGACCAAAAAAATGGTGTAACAAAATCCCTCATAATGTAAAAAGGGATCAACATAAGAGTTGGATTTCACACCCTCATGTGTGAAAAGGGACATTTGCATGTGGACAGGGGTCAAGTTTGACCAAGTCAACAACGCTCGGGATAAGAGGTGGAGATCATCTATGGAGACAGTGCGGTGATAATCGGAGGGAAGATTCCTTGGTGGAGGAAACCCTAATGAGTGGGACCCAATGTGAGAAGTATTATACTTGTTTAAAAAGGAGGGAAAGGCAACCATAGGAGGACATGTTATTGAATATTGATTTTATGGTCTCTACGACTTTGTGCTTTGTTCAAACTGTTTAGTTGAGATTGTTGTGTTGTTTAGCACCGGGTGTTCTCGAGTGGGAATCCCACATCCTTTCTTGAGAGGCCTCTTGAGGGAGCTTGCACTTAATTTCTCCACATCTAGGCTTCAGGGCCAAGCCAACTCCTTTAGCTACAATGTTATTTCTATAGCAAGTATAACATTGTGTTGCGAGGGTGTTGCGGTGGAGGGTTCACAACACCGCTTCGGAGCTTATTTTTTCGGAGGAGGAATCTTTCTTTCCTTTGGGATATTAGTGAGGAAGATCCTAGAGTAGATTTCACATCTTGGCACTTGGCCAACATAGTTTCTATCTCCTACAACGTAGTCCCTCTCCTTGATCGTGTTATTTTTAGTGAGCATTTGCGGTGAGGGTTTGCAGAGTGTTGATTGGAGGGTGAGATCTTCAGTGTTAGGATTAGCCTGTCACTTGAAGGATCCATTGGAGGAGGTATATTCATCTTGTGTAGAATATTTAGCCATCTCCATCCAGTTATTGAGTTTCGGTTCTATTCATTCCTTGATCGAAACTCGACATTTTGTTACCATGGTTAAACCCCTTGATTTTGAGCTAGTTTCCGAAGGAAAGGGTCAATCCTTCTTCCAGAAAGCTAGTAAAGGGGGATTATCTTCTATTTCTTGTATCATTAAGCTATATGTATGTAGAGTTGTAGTAAGACTACGTTATTTCAGATCCGGATCTATAGATCTACTCTTTTTATACTCATGCTTTTAGGAAACCCTTGCCAGAGTTATCTAAATAATGTATTAAGGAGGCTATATCTCTATTTCCTCAAGGATTTGATTAATAAAACTCCAGATCTATGGTTTCATATCATATTGTAGTGGAAACCCTCATATTATCACGTTGTTACTTGCTTCAGAAATTATGCATGTTATAAGTCATGGGATTTGGGTGTTTCTAAGCCATATTGGGACCGAGAGATCTGTTTAACTTAGCAAGAGGGATTTGTTTCGATCCCCTTTCGAATTTGAGGACGATAATACATGAAATAAGGGATCTAAGTGCTATTTATCACATTTATAGCGTAATTTTTCGGAAATAATGTTTTTGTGTTCATGTATTGCTTCCATCCCCATTTGTGATATTACAAGTTGCTTATATCAACATGATATCATCCTCTATTGTCCTAGCTGATCCATGGATTGTACTTGATGAAAATAACACCCAAATTTTTGGTGACCAAATGCCACTTAGCCCCTGTTGAGCTAGATTATGAAGCCATATATTCTTCTTGTGTGGCTTATACATTCTCTTCGTTCAATTGGGTATATCGATCGTTGGATTATGGAAAATATTTTGATTCTTTTTCTCCTATATTATCTACGATTAGAGCATCATGGAGATCATGATGTCGGATGATGAGCCATGGGATGAACATCACCTTCATTCCTCCTCACCGAGATTCCATTGAGGTTATTATCATTGATGTATACTTACCTAAATTTTTTCGAGACTTTTCTCGAATTCTCTCTCCATTGATGAAGTTGATTATGAAAATAACCTTTTGAATGGAAGAAATGATATCTCTTGATATCTCTTTCAAACTATGCATTGTCGAAAATCTATACATTGGAGCATCTTGTTCCCCATCTAAGATCGATATATATAGAGCCCTATTTCGTGAGTTTCGAGATGTATTTCCTTGGACTTATGAAGAAATTCTAGGTATCGACCAAAACATAGTAATGCACGAGATTAAGACATATCCCGATGCCAAACCCACCGGGTAGCTCCTACATCCAATCCATCCCAAGAAGGTCATCGATATTAAGACTAAAGTTGAAATTCTTCTTCGGGCTTATTTCATATACACTGTTCCTTTAACTAATTGGGTATCGAAGGTAGTCCCACGACATGAAGAAACGAGTGGCACGATCCAAGTATGCGTCGATTATCGGGATGTAAATCGTGCTTGTCCAAATCAAAACTATTCGACCCTTTTTTATTGAACAGATTATTAATTATTGTGCGGCTACGAGTTTTATTCATTTATGGATGGATTTTTGGGCTATAATCAAATCAAAATTCTCCAAAAAGATCAGCGAAGAAGTCGCATTTATTTTTCCTTGGGGTGCTTTTTTCCTATCGAGAGCTCCCATTTGGTTTAAAGAATTTTGGGGCCACATTTCAACGTGATATGGATACACTTTTCATGACATTAAATACATAATGAAACCCTATTTAGATGATCTCCCTACTCATTCTAAACATTGGATTGATTACTCGATGCATCTTAGGGATATTTTTTCTCCATTGTAGACACTATAACATTCGACTTAACCCACAAAAAATGTGTGTTTTGTGTTGGTTCTGGGTCAACTTCTAGGTTTTTTTTCATTTCAAAACAAGGAATTCGTATTGATCCTGCGAAAGTACACGTGATCGTTGATTTTCCTGCACCTTTTTCTCTTGCTTATTTATAAAGACTCCAAGAGAAAGCTAGATTACTCCGAATTTTCATCCCTAACTACACCGAGTTGACCAATGGATTCACTCATCTACTAAAAAAGGGGGGTCCCCTTCCATTGGGATGACACTTCTCATAAATATTTTGATGACCTAAAAGATTTATCGGTTCGAGCATCGATTTATACCCCCCCGATTATCAACATGACTATTTTCTATATCTCATTGCTGCCATTTCTACTCGTAACAATGATGTTTGTCCAAGAAGATGATATAGGGATTGAACATCCCATTTATTATTTGAGTCGAAGACATAATGATATCAAAATCAGATATACTCATGTAGAGAAGTTGTATTTGGAAACCGTTCAAGCCATCCATATTTTTTGCCATTACATCTTGCTTCGGAAAACTACGGTCATTTTATATTGCAACCCTATGACATATATACTATCACGTCAACTAATGGGGATCAAGTAATATAAGTGGATCATTATTCCGGAAGAGTTAAACCCGGATCTCATTAAGTTCTAGTCGAAGAAATCACTAGTTTTAGCATAACTCATGTGCGACCTTCCCTCTCCCACGATTATGAATCTACATCTAAAGATTCTATCCTTGAGGAGTCATTGTTTCTGATTTCATCATCCGACCCGTGTTATGGATATTTTTTTATTTATCTCCGAGACCTAGACTTTCCGATCTAGTACCTCTCGCTACGATTAGCGATGTATTCAATACTAATCCCAAAATTGTGTTATTATCGGTGAAACCCTTTACCGACGCATGGCATTGATACGATTTTACGGATGTGCCTCACTCTTGAGGCTGAGAAATTCCTTCATGAATTCCATTTGGGGGCATGTGGTAGAAATCTATTTTGTTACACTACGAGTGCGAGAAGATCTTATGCACCGTTAATTTTGGCCTACTATTTTTTTGTGATTTTTATTTTTCACTTTGTCTAGAAGTGTCATGCATGCCAGATCTACGATCATAGGATATGTGCTCCTCCTTCTCCATTGCATCCCATTATTTTTTGTTGGTCCCTTTGCGAAATGGAGTATCGACTTTATGACATGCAACCCTCACTCGTCTAGGGGGCATGGTTATATGATTGTCGTTGTAGACTAGTTTACTAAATTGGCCAAGATGATTCCTACATATAACAATACTAGTGAAATAGTTGCATACTTTTTCTTCAATCATGCTATTGCTAGGTTTGGTGTTCGCAAGAAATCGTTACATATCGGGGAAAGAATTTCAAGAATCATATAATGACCGAACTAGTTGCTAAGGCCGGGAATTTCCCATGAAAATTCCTCTCCCTACTATCCTCGAGCTAATGGACAAGTTGAGGTTGTTAACAAATTTATTAATACTATGATTCAACGTATGGTAGGGGTCCACAAATAAAAGCTCGGATCTTTCTTCTTTACAATACCTTGTGGGCATACCAAACCTCGGTTAGGGATTGCTACCGGATTCACACCCTTTTAGTTGGTCTATGGTCCGGAAGAAATCCTTCCCATCGAATGTGAAATTCCATCATTAAAACTAGTTGTCTAAATTCTTAATTCCACTTCTATAGAGGAGGAGCTTCTTTTACATCTAACTCACTTGGATGAAACTCATAGTGATGCTTCTTTAGCTAATGAAACTCATAAAAGATGGGTCAAGGTGAAATAAGATAAAAATGCCAAGCCTTGTGTCTTCTCGAAGGATACTTGGTTTTTTTTATATGAATAGGAGGCTGATAATTTAGGTTAAGAAAAGTTCCAACCTATGTTTTTGGGTCCGTTGTAGCCTAATTTGACTCGGCTAAAAGTCAAGAGAGGTTCACGAGAAATTCAAGTTTATTGAGGAACGGTTTGTTAAAATTTCAAGAAGACCCGTAATATGCTCGAAAGGATAACCACAAGCTCAAAGAGGATTCATCATCACATGTGCACTCAAACCAAAATCAAAGAAGCAAAGGCGTGAATGAATCATGAATGCGTAGGCAGAAGTCGGGTTAGTTTGCGTTAGAGCGAGTGCACGATGACACATGCGAGTTCAACGGTTGAAGTCAAAAAATGGAGAAAGTCATGAGCGCATGGGTCAAGTCGACAAAGCGGGGTGAATAAGAGATGGAAGGTGAGGATCAAGTCGCGAAATGATAGCGAGTGATGGATAGACCGAGATCACATAAGACGGTTCGCGCATATTGCACATTAATGATTTTTGTGCTTATTGATAAGTCTTTGCATGGTAAGTGATTTAAGTTGTGATGTGATAAATATGGGAGGTGGCGATGCAATGCGAAGTATATCGCACATCGCATGCGATAAGGTTTATTGGTGATCATAGAAATTGGAAATTAGTAAAGTTGCAAAGTACGAAAAAGAGCCCGGATGTGATGTAGTTTCAAAGGTGAACTCCAAAGGATTTCAAATCTGGATGTAAAGCATTTCCTATGTTAAATCACATCGGAGGATTAAAAGGGAGGATTATAACGTAAAGCCGGTGAAACGTCAGAAATGCGATAGAAAGTGGACGCAATGCATTCTTCGAGAGGTGAATAGAATATATTTCAAGTCCAAGTCCTACAAAGTTTTATGAAGAAAAGGGCTGAACGTGAGAGTAGACTCGGGTGGAAAAAGACCCAACACTATGTGCGTAAGTCTTAAAAGCGGTTATGCCCACGATAATGGAAGAAATTCGAACGTGGGTAGAAAAGACTCGGGTATGTGACCCGATGTAGAGAAAAGGAGAAGAGAAGATGGAACGTGGCAAGAACAAGCGAAGAGGTAGAGTTGGGTAGTAGATGGCATGATGATAGTTTTCAAAACACAAAAGCATGGGCAGAGTCGAGTGGAGATGCATTTATGCGGATACAGTTAGGACATCACAACCAAAACGGAAGGAGACACATTAGCAACAATACAAATTCGGAAAAAAGGATTATATGCCAAGTGTTATTTTGTTTTCTTTGTTAAGATCAAAGCTACAATGGTGTCCTCGATTGGAATGTAATAAGTAGCTTAACAATTTTAGGGCGATCTAGGAGTTTCAAGAAGCTCGAGCATTTACAAATTCATTTTGTTTGTATTTAAGGAGGGAGAAAGAGAGAGAACATTTCCAAGTTTTGGACCTCTTGGGGGCTACATTTTGTAATTATTTTTCCGATGGGTGAATGAAAGAAGCAACAATTTTCTTGCAACTATTGATAGTGATTCATGTTTCTTGTGCCATTTTATGTGGTTTCTTCCTTGAATTAAGTGAATTAATGAAGCATATGGTCTCTCGATTTACGTTTGTAAGAGTGAGTTAAATAGCCTTAATAAGTGCTCCTTCACTCCATCTCATTTCCCTTCACAATTCTCTCTCAAACTTAAAAGTAATAGATTTTGTGTTTACAACATATTATTTCGAGTTTCCCTCTCTTTGCGAACTCTCTACGAAAATTTAAAGTAATAGATTTTGTGTTTATAGCATGTTATTTTGAGTTTCCCCTCTCTCCATGAATTTCCTGCGAAACTTAAAAGTAATATATTACTGTGTTTACAACATATTACTTTGATTTTCCCCTAAAATTCTTCTTTTCCATTCGGATATCAACGATCCAATGGTATTTTGAAATCTTTTATTATTCCAAATCATTAAGGGTTGTTAGAAACTAGTTTCCGAGTGGGATAGAACCGAGACCTCATGATAAAATTATTTTTTGTGACACACTTTTTAAAATATCTTAATAACCGATTCATTTCACAACCGAGGGATTTTATCTTAAGATAAAACATTTTTTTTGGCGTCATTTTCGAGGCATGAAGGCACGAAGTTATTTTTTACCTAGGTATTTAAATCTATTTCTTGATGGTGAACAATATTTAGATACAAATTTGGTTGTTTATTATTCACCTGGTGACTCCATTGATGAAGGTTTCATTAGATGAGGAATTATGTGGGCAAGAAAATGAGAAAGCACGAGTGGAAAATATAGATATTAGAGTTTGAATCTTTTAAAGGAAGTTTTATTTTTTCATTATTAGTTTGGTGGTCTATTTTCCCTTACATATCAAGAATATTGTTTCCTACTTTTTATTATCGAAGATTATAAGGCCCAAAATGTACATTCTTTATTAAGGAAATAATATTTTTCTTCCGATTGTATTATTGATCTTGACACAACTTTATCTCCTAAATATGAGAGGAGAGATGAATGTTGCATTAAAATTACGAGAAGATAATTTGTCACCAGTTTGGGCATAAAGGTGAGGATTCATCATATTTGGGTGATAATGTTCTACCTCATCAGCAATATTCTTCTTTCGAGCTTGGAACCAAGGTGATTTTCAAACCCTTAGTGTTGCCCACAATACTCCATCGGTATCCTTCAAAAGAATTCAAATTTTTTCCAAGTTTTTTCTAGAGAGGAGGAGGATATTTCGAGTTGAACAACATATCCTGGAATTTGAGTACTTTCTAGACAAATTTAAA
The DNA here is from genome assembly GCA_034641835.2 of Pinus albicaulis. Lineage (NCBI taxonomy): Eukaryota > Viridiplantae > Streptophyta > Pinopsida > Pinales > Pinaceae > Pinus > Pinus albicaulis. The sequence continues at coordinate 151,571,734 of CM076579.1, read as the reverse complement.
ATTATTTATGACGATGTGGCTTTAAGGATGTTTTGTCATTCATTAAAAGCGGGGTGCTTAGTAATGGTTCCAATGTACGGAAGCAAGTTCAATTAGTTCATGGCAAGGTTTTCAAGATATATTTCTTAGATATTGGGGTGAGCATAAGTCATATGAAAAACACCTTTGGGAATTATATTCTATCCGGAGGCGGAGCAATGAATCAATCACTAAGTTTAATAGGAGGTTTCAAAAAAATTTACTTCGGGATGCCAAAAGAAATTCGACCTTCGAAGCTATAGCTATGGTTTACTATTTGAGGACTCTTTCTATTGTCTTGGATTTTTATCTCAAGGAGAGAAAGCCTTGCACTCTGTAGTTGATGTTTCTTTATGCATAGGAAATCGAAGATAATGTGTGGGCTTGTAGAATTTTTTCTTTGTCATGTTGAAAGAACAAGTTTTGTTAAAGACAAGAGGGACTGTCAAGAAATCATTAGAATTGTTTTATAAGAGAATACAAATTCGAGAGATGAACAAATACTTTCAAATGGAGTCGAGAGGATTCACGTATTTCTAAATAAAAAAGAATTTGAGCATTACGAATATTTTTTTCAAAAATTCGTTGCAACAAGCTGAACTAGAGGTTGAAATCCTGGAAGATCATTATAATTTTCATAATTTTAATGATTTTGTGAATAGAGGAGAAACTAGTGGAGCTCCTCGGGTGTGTTTGACGGGAGGGAGAATACTTTTTTTCAAGAATTTTCATTATACGAATAACATCAACATTATGAAGAAAAAAATCTTATATTTCTTTTTTTCAACCTAAATGGTTGTTAGCGAGAAAACAATAGTAAATCTTATTAGATATAAATCTTCAGGGATAATCCACATGAGAGTTTTAGGAACGACGCGTTTCGAACTACCAACTGTAATTCATCATCAGGATAATGAAGATTGGCTGATCTGACAAACCCAATTTATACCAGAAAGAGAGAAGCAACGGTCAAAACCCAAATTTAACGGTCAAAAATAAAAATAGAAATAAAAACAGAAAACATAACAAACCCAACCCTAAAAACGCTAATCAAAACTAAAATGATATAAAATCAAACCTAAAAACTGAAATGACACCAAAAAAAAAAAAAAAAAATAAATAAAAATAAAATAAAATAATAATAATAATAATAATAATAATAATAATAATAATAAATAAATAAATAAAAATAAATATATAAATAAAAATAAAATATATAAATATAAAGAAATAAATATAAATAAATAAATAAATATAAATATAAATATAAAAATAAATATAAATCAAATAAAATAAAAAGTAAAATAATAATCAAAGTCAAAATAAAATAAATACATTAATAACTAAATTTTTTTAATTAGGACTAAAAATAAAGGATTTAATCAATAACTAAATAAATTAATAAATAAATACATTAATAATTTTATTTATTTAATTATTTATTTAAATTTTTATCAAATAAAATTAAAAATAAAGAATTATCATTTATAAAAATAAAAATAAATGTTTTAACCAATTAATAAATAAGTAAATTGATAAATAAAAGTATTAATAAAAACATAAAATAAAAATAAAGGATATAATCAATGAATAAATTAAGCAATAAGTAAAAACATTAATAAATAAAATTAAAGCTAGAGTAAAAATAAATTATTTTTATAAATATAAAATCATAGAATAATAATAATAAAACCAAAAACAAAAGAATAAAAATACCAAAGAAAAAGAAAGGAAAGAACCTTATAAGGAGTGAAGAGATGGAATCCAGCAATTGCTAACCTTCCATCCATCATCCCTATTCAATGTACAAGGCCTCTTTTCAATCTCTATCGCCTCCCTAAATTTCCGATGATGGAAATGATCAACCCTAGCAAGGACTCTAGCATCTTCCAAACAAATATGATGCTTCGTCTTCTCTGCATGCTCAGCTAGCGCTGAGGACTTGGTTCTACCATGCCTAATATCAGCAGAATGCTCCTGGATCCTCTTATTAATCGATCGACCAGTTTCGCCAATGTAGGGAGTCCCACAAGAGCAAGGGATCAAATAAACACCTTTCATGCTTTTTGGGTCCAACTGGTCCTTAACCGATTTAAGGGAGCTCCGAATGGTGTTTAAAGGCTTAAAAGAAGACAAGATCTTATGCTTCCTTAAAATCCGAGCAATCTTGTCAGTAGTACCTTGAATAAAAGGTAAATGAACTTTACCAATACCACAATCCATCATCATTTTTTGTCTAGGACCTTTGCTTGCATTCATGAAAGCCTTCAAACCCTGACTTCTACTATATCCATTATCTTCGAATACCTTAAGGAGATGGGCCTTCTCCTCATCTAAATGATCATCATCAGAAATTCTAAGAGCTCTCGTAGCTAAAGTGTTTAGAACCCCAATTTTCTGAGCAGGAAAATGATGAGAACCAGAATGAAGATACTGCTCAGTGTGCGTCTTTTTCCGAAAAACACGGTGCGAAAAAGAGCCATTATTATTTCTAGAGATGAGAACATCAAGGAAAGGAAGGCTCCCCTCATTCTCCGTTTCCATAGTGAACTTGATGGAATCAGATTGATTATTCAAGTGCTGATGAAAAGCCTCTAATTCTTGCTGTCCATGAGACCAATTGATGAAAGTATCATCTACAAACCGCTTCCAAATCTTAGGTTTTAAAGGAGCAGACGCTAAAGCCCTAGATTCAAAATCTTCCATAAAAAGGTTGGCCACTACTGGCGAGAGCGGGGAACCCATGGCGACACCACAAGTTTTCTCATAAAATTCTCCTTCAAAACTAAAAAAGGTAGAGGTGAGGCAAATTTCCACTAAATTAGCAGTATCAGGATCAGTGATACGCCTGATAACTTCCACCGCCTCCAAGATAGGAATGTTCGTGTAGAGAGAAACAACATCAAAACTGACCATAGAGTCATTAGGTTCGCAAACCCAACTTTTTAACTCATGAACAAAAGAAGTCGAATCTTTCACGAAAGAATCTGTCTGACCAACAAGAGGCTTTAGCTTGCGGGCTAAATACTTAGCTAGGAGATAAGTGGGCCCACCAATAGTATTAACAATGGGTCTAAGAGGAACACCCTCTTTATGAATCTTGGGGAGCCCATAAATCCTAGGAGTGACAGGATTGCTTTCAATAAGCTTTTATGTTTTTATTAATACTTTTATTTATCAATTTACTTATTTATTAATTGGTTAAAACATTTATTTTTATTTTTATAAATGATAATTCTTTATTTTTAATTTTATTTGTTAAAAATTTAAATAAATAATTAAATAAATAAAATTATTAATGTATTTATTTATTAATTTATTTAGTTATTAATTAAATCCTTTATTTTTAGTCCTAATTAAAAAATTTAGTTATTAATGTATTTATTTTATTTTGACTTTGATTACTATTTTACTTTTTATTTTATTTGATTTATATTTATTTTTATATTTATATTTATATTTATTTATTTATTTATATTTATTTCTTTATATTTATATATTTTGTTTTTATTTATATATTTATTTTTATTTATTTATTTATTATTATTATTATTATTTTTATTTATTTATTTATTTATTTATTTATTTATTTATTTATTTTTATTTTTTTTTTTTTTTGGTGTCATTTCAGTTTTTAGGTTTGATTTTATATCATTTTAGTTTTGACTAGCGTTTTTAGGGTTGGGTTTGTTATGTTTTCTGTTTTTATTTCTATTTTTATTTTTGACCGTTAAATTTGGGTTTTGACCATTGCTTCTCTCTTTCTGGTATAAATTGGGTTTGTCAGATCATCCAATCTTCATTATCCTGATGATGAACTACAGTTGGTAGTTCGAAACGCGTCGTTCCTAAAACTCTCATGTGGATTATGCGGAAGATTTATATCTAAGATCTTTTCTTAGGCGATGCAATGTATAGTTTTGAAATATTTATTGGAAAAAAATTATTTGTTAATGCATGAAAGAGTTGCTAAAATAAATAATATAAAACTAAAATAATTCAAATGATATTGATGTAAATGGGTCAAAGAAAAATGGAATAAGAGTTATTCAATCGGCTTATATAATAAGGAAAGCGAGAGTTCTACATAATATTGGTGAGAGGGTAAGTCATGGTTTGATACGTGATCCCGATACGCATTACCTTGAGGGAAAGAAGGGTCGAGTTCATATTTCGAGGAGGTTGAACTTCCCAACGTTGGGAATAATAAAATTGTTTTTCTTAGAATTGAGTAACACTTTTCAAATGCCAATATTATATTTTTCTCATTCCCTAACTTATATCAAGAAACTTATTTTTTTAGGGAATTTTTTTGTACATGTTGAATCAAGCATCTAGTTTTGGAGCTATCCTTGACATGGTGACTAACATGTTGAGCATTACCTCATATGATTTTGGTGGGCATCTCAATTTTTATAATCCTTTCTTAATGTTATTTTTCGGTATGATAGCATTTGATATTGCAACTCATTAGCTACATAAGGCCTTTTCCTACACAATGGTAGAGATTGTGGTTAGAAATGGCGTAGTTCAAGGATATTCTAAAAAATATAGAGGTTCTATATCATTCTACGAGATTTCAAATGTTACCTAGATTTCAAATCTTGGCTTTGGGTATTCTTCCTTCGAGTTTTAGGAGCATCACATGTCTTGGCCATTCAACTTAAAATAATGGTAAATTTAAATTTCATTATAAAGGGTTGCATTATCGGTAGAAAATAACACCCTTCTTGAGTTTTATGCATGAATAAGCTTTATTTTTTATCTTCATCCATACGAACATTTTATAAACATTTTCATACTCTTATTTTGTATATGATAATGGGGGGTTGAGATTGAGGTTTCTTATTTTTTGGAAAATTTTGTACTAATCAAGCATGTAAAAGTGATAGGTAACAATTTATCATATTGTCGCCTTGTATCGATAGGGGGGAATTGATGATTAGTTTCCATGAGTTTTAAGGATCCCAACCCAAAAAATTTGGCAACACCAAAACAAATTTCTCAACCTAAACTAGAATCAAGGTTGTAACTAAAGTCAAAGCTATGAGCACAATTAAATTTATAGTCATATTCAAACAAAAATTAAGAGCACTTCCTATAGCGAGAAAAAATTCAAATTCTAACAAGATTTGAAATGTGCTAAGAACTACACTAAGAATTATAGAGTTCGTGGTCAACCTTAAAAAAACATTGGTTGAAGCGTCAACGGTATCCATTTTTAGGAAAATGAGCGCTTCCTCTAGTAAAACACTTGAACTTCTAGCCATATTTGGAATTTTTATAGGAACTACATTAATAATTCTAGGTCGATAAGTCCATGGTATCCTTTCCAAAAAATTAGGGAGCACTTACTCTAGCATAAGACGCCTCCCCAGCAATATTTGGAACTATTTTAGAAAGCTGTACTAAGAATTCTAGTGTTTGTGGTCATCCTTAAAACACCATTGATTGATTTCATCAAGTTTTCCGGACTTTGGGCTTTTAGTGTTCCTTAAAACCCGCCTTTTCAAATGCAAGGTTAAACCATTAGTTTCCAATTTTATAGTAAAAATTTATTCTTAGGCAGAGCATATATCCCTTTGGATTAAGGGGAGAATTCTAGACACGTAATCAAATAAGGGTTAAATTGTCGAAGGTTTGGAAGGTGAACCATAGTCAGGAGTCAAAGATACGTTGGAAGATGAAGTTAATCATCACATCATGTATTTATATGTAATATATTTTAAAATAATAGATTAATTCACAATTATAATTAAATTTTAGTTACAAATTCCAAAAGTTTTTCCACAAAAAGAGGCACGTAGGAAGACAAATTTATAGCTCTAGAATGAAAAAAATAAAAAGGATAAGGAAATGGAGACTCAAGTGGTATTTGATATATTGAAAATTCTCAATAGAAATTTTAACAAGAGCACACATGGTCTCCATTCCAGGAGGCAAAAAATCTCAAAGTAGATATTTAAATTCCCCTCCTCAAATTTCTTAGGGGTGGGTTTTGATAAGTTGAAATGTAAAGTTAAAATTATAATAAGAATGTAAATGGGCACCATTCATTTAGTGGATTACATATTCAATATTGATGGTGTGGGAGGAGGGTTTAGTTGATCCTTCATTACCATTATTCCCAAAGAAATTAGCCTATTCTACTTTTCCGGTATAGATCAATCTCCTTTTGCAACGTTTCATACAATATAAATTCTAAAAGTTTTGAACATCTCACATAAAATTTCTAGTTCCCATGACCATCTCTAAGAATCGGGGGCGATTTGTGGGCTAGAGGAACATAATATATAATATCATCCTTTATCCCGAAACTAGTACATTTCAAAGAGTGTAAGGAAGCATAAAGGTATTATCATAAGAGATGATAGGGAAAATTCATTTGACCATGTAAATAATGATTTTTTTATTAATTTTTTCATATCAATTTATCTTTAATGTGAAGCTTATAGAATTCTTGGAGGTTTGGCCACTTGCGGAATTTTTTAAATCCTCAAGGGGGCTTCTTCAAGGGCACTCGACACCTTTCCTCTACATCTGATGACATATTCATTGAGAAAAATTCTTAAATATGAAATAGGGAATGGAAGCATTATCGGTATCTCAAGTATCAAGAGCATAAACCTCTCCTAATTTTTTCATACAATATCCTCTTATTTGGAGGAGACTCATTTTATTGTTATTGATATTTTGAAGTAGGTTCTATGTGTACTTACTAGCTTCCACATGTCTTATTAGCCATATGAAATCATATATATAGGTTCTACGTGGTATCTACTATATTTTAGAGGTCTTATTAATCATAGATAATCGGGTATATATATATATATTCTTTGAATATTATCCCCTTCATAAATATTTGGTATCCTTCTTTGGTTTTATTTTGTAGCCCTCTTGGAAAAATTTTAGATATTTGGGGATTTCAATATGTTTAAAATCCCATTCTTCTCAAGCATATTCCTTAATTATTATGGAATTCAAGTCCATCACTATATGATGGAGATAAGTTTGGTTTAACTTATTTCTCCATAAATTTCTTATTAGAGTAATACTAATATCTTTTCCTCTTTACTAGTTCATAGTTTTGTTGGTGCCAACTAGGACTCTTTGTAAACTACGGAAAATATGAGGAAGTGTTTATGGGAGAGTTTGATAAATAGATGTATAGTTTTTTGTCTCACATCCAACATATGGAAAAATCCATGAAGTCTAATGCAAACATCGGGATGCGAGTACATTATGTTATCAATATTACATTAGGTTCCAATTTTGTGTAAAGATACATTTCGGATAATTATTACTAGTGGAAATAAGTTTTTTTGTGATGCAAATTGTTTCAACAAAGCTAATATTTTATCCTCAAAGCTTGCATGGATCCAAAAATAAGATTATCCATCTAGAAGCTCTTATTTTCATCTATTTATCTAATTAGAGAGAGTATTTATAGATATGTATGGAATGTCAAGTCAAAAAATCTATTGTAAGATCAAATCCTTAATAAGAAAAATTTGGAAATTCATGAAATGAGATAGTTCCATTGAAAGATTGGTTGATCTCTAAATGAAATTTCACGCTATCATACATATTTAAAAAATGTGATAAGCTAGAACTTCATGGATTTGTTAGTACTAGGGTTGTGTGTTGCATTATTCCTCCCATTAGGAATGAAGCCTCTACTAATAAATGGATATGGAATAAATTAAATGTTAAAATTTGAGAAGGATATGTTGTTTTATTATTTTAGGTAGTTTTGAATCCTATAAAATAACATGTTTGGAAATGTGTTTGGACTCCCAAAAATCCATCCAAAGTCAACTCATTTTTCCATTTTTTAATGCATGAGCAAATATTAACAATGGAAAGCATTCATAAAAAAAGATAAATGGTTGGCTTGTCACATTGTCCTTTATGCTTGAGATAGTGTTGACGATCTTTGGACCTGCCAACATTCATGGATCTCCCCAATGTGAATTCCAAACTAAAACTCACACTTTTTGGAGTAGGAGTCCCAATATTGGGGTGTTAATGATTTTCCTCGGTTTGCATAAACAAATAGAGCGATTACGCATATTTTCTTTGGTTACAAAAAGGTACGACCCTGCGAAGAGTCAAAGTCGCATATGGAAATTCCAACACAAGAAGGGGGAAAATAGTGTGGCTCTTCAAGGTTTTAATGAGTGCGTAGCTTAGACAAAACACATGAGTAAAAAGACATAATATGAACTAACAAGAAAAATAGTCCACAAGTTAAGGTTGTATATTAACACATCAAAAAAACCCAACAAGATTCATACAAATGCTAATTGAATAGTGCATAGAGAATAAGTGTAATTTAAACAACATACATATACCACAAGAGTAGTCCTAATATATTCACAATATATGCATGAAATATTTTCGTGTTTTAGTTTTATTAAAAGTGATATTTTTAGTCATACATATAATATTTGACAAACCGCATGCCCCAATAGTGGAAGGCGAAGTCCTACAACACCTCCTCCCCTCCAAATAATTATACTCCCAACATCTTTCTAAGCCTAAGCCTAGCCAAAATTTGGGCTCCCAAAATCGCTTTACGGAAGTAATGAGGATATGTTTATAACAAAGGGGGTGACTCTTGGCATGCCCCCTTTTACTCTTGGAATTCCCTCATGACTCTTCAACCTCTTACAAAAAGAACTCATTGCACGTTTCACTTTTACAATAATTACAAATAATATTATATTTTCCACTTGTACTGTATAAAACAAGATAGGGTACAAATAACTTCGAATATTAAGCATAAAAAACACTATGATGTTGGATTTGAAATTGAAACCAAGATGGAAACTTTCATTTAATTTTTGGCCGGTCACATACTAATTCCAAGCTTCGTATCATTGAATGGTCATCCCAAAGTGTGTGATAAGGTCGGACGGGAAGTGGACCCTCGCCTCGTCGCATATGGGTGCAATGTCTTAGAACTAGTCTAAAACCTCTTCTCAATTAGCAATAAAATTATTCTCATCTAAGTCGAGCCACCAATATTTGTCTACATGTTCTTTCTATTCAACTCAAAATCCTCATGGGTGGCCATATTGGCACAGCTCCAAGTGCGATCAGTCTGTTTCCCGGAAATTTTCGTTTGTGTTTAGTCTCACTAAGTGTCTAACCGGATGGGATTAAATGGGTTATCATGATGAAATACAAATTTTTATATACATATACATATGAGGCCTAAATGTTTCCGATGAATGAGGTGAGATTCTTGTTGTCCTGTATCGTATCTGAACTATTGATTTCTATATTTTTACATCTAACTTCATATTCTTGACTTGTTTAAGTGGTGTCTCATTGTATCACATTGTCCACTCATGCATGAGAGTGATGGAATTTTTCACATTATCGAGATCTTAACAAACTCTATGCTTTGTTGTTGCAAGTCATGAAAAGAAAACACTTTCTTTATGTACGATCATGAGCTCATTGTACGAGAAAATACCCTACGCGGACGGGGGGGTGATCCCTCTAGTCCTAGGGTGGGTCTAGCGACAAGGTAACATATTGAATTCCTAAATTCCTAGTTTGTAAATGAAACACGGTTGGAATAGATATCCTACCTCGGTCAATGCTCCTGTCATGGCATGATGCGATGGTCCCTCGATATTCATCTTCACATATTCTTCTCCATCGTGATGACATTCATGCACCTATAAAAATATAAAACAAAAGTTGACACCATACAAACATATACATTCATCTACAACTATGCAACTAGTCAAGGAGAGTTAGACACTTTGAATATTAATGGAAACAAGGTTAGAGGCAGAAACCGGTCATGTAATATTAATAGATGAAAAATAATTTTAGAACTTGTGCCTTGAAATTGTAGACCTCCTCGACGGGTCCGGCGGGGCATGTCTCAATAATTCATTCATTGTTCGGCTTAATGAGAAATCGGCTTCAACTCCTCTCACAATAATGGAAACTTCTCTACTCTCTTCAACACAACAAATATATCAATTGATTGCTAAGATAGATGGATCAATGTGAGGAAGAGGAATTTTTTTTAGGAGAGGAGGAGGAGGTTTTGGATCCACATAAGGTGGAGGAGATGTATCCCTTTCAGAAGTTTCACATTTGTAGGAACTAATAGGCCAAAGGAAAAAAAATCGACTTGATCCGGTCGAACAAACAACCTACATGACTACGCACGAAGCTATTATATTATGGAAGCTTTGTTTCTATTTTAAAAATTTCCCAAAAGCATCTCAACGGGTGCTCTTCGGAGACGAGTGACCACGGTGCTGAAGCAGGTCAGAACTGACCATGGGTGCGAGGACAAAACTACCTACAGTAACGCCGACCCTAAAAGCATAGATTTTTAAGTCTACTTGAGGAATGATCAACAAAGATTGTGTTCCTTACATGTCAAGGGATGCAATTGTTGAGCATTAAAAAGGTATGAATTCACCATGTATTTTCTCATCTTTTGCCTTTAAAACGAGAACTCTTTTTATTCTAGAAAGCTAATTTATTTTAGAATTATGATAGAAATTGCAAAAGAATTATGTTTATTGTGAAAATTAACTAAAAGTTCCTTTTATTGTAAAAACGGAAACAAACGAAGTAAATAACTATTCGAAAGGCAAGGCTAAAGCGGGAGCAAGCATTTGTTCCTCCGGTGATATCTTGTATCCGGTCGAAAGAAAAGGAAATCGAACACATTTCCAAAAGAAGACGAACAACACGACTACAACCTAAGCAGATCAAGCGCTAGATAAAGAGAAAGGAGTGAATCCCTCATGATCTTTTGATCAGGAATCGTTGTTCGATCTTATCATATTCCTTGTCTTATCACGTCGAAAGCTGTTATAAAAGGCAATGCTTTAGAGATCAAAGGTGTCGAATCATTGATTGAGCATTCTTTGTATAACTGCATTTTCTTATTAACTCTCGTAATCGAGAGCGATCGTTGTAAACACTATTTGTATGTTTGATTAATACAAATATGAGTTTTTACGATTTCCATTTCTTAAGCTACGTAGTAACCCAACAATGTTTCACGGGTGCTAAGGGTGACCCTAGTGGATTGTCTGTTGTTTGTATCTCTACCTTTCAATTATTTCCGTGTGATAGTGTGTGTGCTTGTCCTCATTACAATTGCAAGTTAATTGGTTCTTTGTTGAATTGATGATTGATTTCATTATGTTACATTAATGAATTGCCTTGTTGTTCCATTCTAACAGAATCTTAATTCTTTTGTATCATTTATCTTGTTATGCCTTACGAGCTTTGTTGTTCAGCATTTCTGTTCCAACTGATTATTGTTTCGTTTAATTGTTGTTCATTTTAGATTGTTGCTTAACGGGGTTTGTTGTTGACGGGGTTTGTTATTCAATAGGATTCGCTATTTGATTCCATTAGTTAGGATTTTTTGTTCAATTCCTTTAGTTATAGTTTTCTTCTTATTTACATTGGTGTTAATTCGAGTTTTTTGTTCATTTCTAGTTCATTAGTTTACAGTTTGCAAGGAGTTTTTTCTTTTAAAGAGTTTTCTTAGTTTACTTTTATTAGCGGCTTTAGTTCAATTTCTATTTTCCTTTTAATTTCTTTAAAGTAGGATCATCAGCGTAGAGAATGCGAAGTTTATTTCTCCCACATTCCTAGATTGATTATCTTTTTCTTAGATTGGTTTCAATTGCATCGATTTCTAGAGAATGGGTTATCGCTCTTTGTATCATTGATTGATGTTTTGCGCTGAGTGAATGATTGGATTTTAGAGCATTTGAGTTCATGTTATTGTAGTTAGATTTATTTTCCAAGAATACGATACTCTTGTATTTAGGAAAGTAGCATGCTATATTACAAAGCATTACTCTTAGATTGAATTGTACCCTCGGACGAGTACACTCTTGAAACAAAAATTTGTCCACAGATTGACAATTAATGTAGGATAAATGAGGTGTTAAAAAGATTCCCTTTTATACCTCAACAAAAATGAAATTAGTGGAAATGTATGATAGTACACGGGGGTCAGCTGAAATGGTCCTCAATGTTTGGAATGGGATTGCATGGATGGTGACAAAATGCGTGTAATAGATGCCCTAAAGCATGATGTTTTGAGATACGGGGAGGGGGTGGAGTACTTTACGAGAACATGCCCAAACCAAAACACCATCATCGAGAAGACCTGTAAAGATCAGTATGATTGATACCTATGATACATGAATATAAGGTAACGATTACAATCATCCATAATAGAGAACATGTAATAAGATCCATGGTATTGACACAAACATAAAAATGAAAAAGGATCATAAAATAGACTCAAGTATGATTAGAACCTTCCAATCGGAAAAGTCATGTATATACAATCATGATAAACCAACACACCCCAAAAGCCTAGATTTTTTTATTAGACAAACCCCAAGGTCTCACCTGCAATGCGACACGAAAAAGTACCAATTCAAGCATGTGAATACATGGGTTGAAGTAGAACATGAAATAAAGTTGTGCGATTACCAACCAATGATGGAAGTTGTTAATATACGCGAGAAAAACCACCGGTAATTAAAATGGATGCGGAAAGGTATTAATAGTACAATCCATGGAATGTGAACATGAGCTAGAGTCGAGCATAGTAAAATCACACGATCGAAGGTCAATAATGAGAACCTTTCATCGAATACGGAAATAACATTCCATTGAGGCATGCAAGCTCTAAGACACCGAGAATGGCATCTACCGGGGTTAGCTTCTAGATAATGAGCCGAAGTTGACGGGGAAGTGAGCAGTCAAAAGAGAGCCATAATGATTCCCACATCATCGACATGAGACGGGAGAATAATATTATAGTGAATCATGAATAAACAAAGGTTTAGGTGTGAAAATTACATAAGGAGTTCTATAAACATATGCGACACGACTCTAAAGATTTTACGGTATTTGACATCAAAGGATGCGAGGTCATGGTGACAGAGGAAGAAGCCGGATGAGAGAGTAAAGAGATAACCCAAACCCATGGAGGAAAATAGCGAATATGGGATGTCCCCAAATCGACATGAGCGGGAGACAAGTGTTATGTTCAAGAATGACTTACTACCAACACGGCCCAAAGTAGTTCCATTTTCCCCCTACCATTTTGGCGAGTACCCCACATTTATTTTTTTAGAAACAAGCTTGGAAGTGGATAGCATATTCTTGTCGTATAAGATTTTCCTTAGGAAAAATCCATAATAGTACATTCTACAAGCCCTAGGAAGGAGGAACTAGGTAAAATCATGGCGATAACCTACCATGTCATTTATATTTAATGATTATAACAAAGGAAAAGCTCAATGTATTTTCATTTTTTAGAGATTTTTGAAAGAGGCAAAAGTAAACTCATAACGCCCCCTTTCATAGGTAGTGTCACAAATCTGAAAAGGTAGAAGAAAATATCTAAAGCCTTAGCCATGTTACCTGAGCCCAAAGGTATTCCTTTTTCGTAAATAATTTTCCTGGCAGAAAAAGGGGTAGCGTATACTAGGTATATGACGTTTTACGACCTTCAACGAGTTCAAAACAATGAGAATCGAGAATCTTTTCAATTTTTGAGTCAAGAAAGAGCTGAAAGATGAGCTCATGGTCAATTTTTCTTGTTTGTACTCGGTCTGAAAAAGTAATAAAATACAAATTTTTTCCTCATCATCGTCATTTTTAAGGCATGTTGTTGCCACGAGAAACAACGTAAAGTATAAAATATAATAAAATAATCGAAAAATGTGTCCAAAACCTAGTATGGTTTTAGAAATGTTATAAAACAATGCAAATACTAAAAAAAACTCACTTCTTACCTATTCATCTTCTTGTAAGGCATTTCCTACCATTTTCCATTGTGAATTTGCGGAGCTAACAGCATGCAATCCTGGAGGTCCTTCATGAATCCATTTTTTCTAGGTAGGAGCTTTGAACTTCATTTGCAATTTAAGCCATTTTTTACTTGACTCCATGGTTTTAACGAATTTGTGGAAGATTTTGAAAAATTTGGGCCGTGGTGGTTGGCGGTCGATTCCAAGCATGGAGTCGCCCCCGACCATGATTTTTTTGGAAACGCATCGACACCGTTCAACACTATTGTTTTCAAAACATTGGTGCTAAACACACGCCCAATGTTTTAGATTTTTCTTCCAAAATGGCCAAACTAAAATGATTTAAATTTTAACCAAAGGCTAAGAGAATCCCATGTGTTGATTTTTTGCGGAAAATCGGTAGCTAAAAATGGTCATAGTGTGGAAAGAATGAGAGCATCGGGATGAGGATGAACAAGCCATGAGAAAATGATGCATATGTAAGATGCGGCGAAAGGAAATGTGGGCTCTTGAAATTCTTCATGGCCCCATGTTTGAGAGCTCGGCTAAATCTTGCGAGTACTTGATTAGTGTGTGGGACATTGATCGAAGAGATTCATGATTCATGACCCCGAGAACTAGAGATAGAATTCTCGATATTTACTTCATAAATGGATTTCCACGAGAGGGAGAAAAAACAACGCACGGTACTCGAGATCTTGGAGAGAGCATGGGTATGTTGATATATAGAGTTTTTCCCCGAGGAGCAAAGAAAGCATCTAAGAGTGGAAAAGTAGAAATTCGGACACTACTACGACTTCGGATTGAGGGTTGTGCTACATAATATTACTTGGGCTTCGATTCTCGAGGGCTCCCATGAAGCTACAAAGGCACATCTTCAACTAGCCGTAGGTTGCATGACTCCAACCATATTCAATTGGGGGAGGGAAAGCCGGTGATAATCAACTTGGAACGTCGGTTAATGAAATAAAATGGTAAGCTAAAAGATTTAAATACGAGTTCATCTTGATACTATTAATCCTAGAATGATTGCCAATATTCCAGAGTGCCGAAGTGGATATACCTATGCCGGTAGCACGAGAGCCATGGATGGTCTATTGGGAGGAGCTGATGCCTTGATCAAGGGTGGGGAAAACACATGTCATGGAGACCAAAATTATTTGAATCGGTACAACGACAACTCATCGTGGTAGAGGAATCGCTATACACCAACACAAATTTTAGGGGTGATCCAAACTTCCACTCTGGGAAGGGGATGGCTTGGGACAAATTTAGGTTCAATCTCACTTTTTTTTGTTTTTATGAGTATTAGATTTTTTTATATACATGTGTTAGGAAATTTACCCATATGATGCATATGTTGGACTAGAGAGACACATGGGGATGTCCTTATTATATGGAGAGGGAACCACGAGATTTCGAAGTGGCCCCTCATAACAAAGTGACGAAGAATAAATCGTACACGAACTCACAGTGGGATCCCAAACTATGTGAGATTAGAGGGACGTTCCTCCTGCTTATTAGAGGCACACCACGGGAGTGTCTAAACGCATCCATTAACTAATGGGGTGGGTCATATGGGCGATGGCATGCTATCATTAGCACCATGAAAATTAGATGTACGAGTTTCATTTCTACATATTTTGAGAGAGATAGTGTCTAGAGATATAGCCAAAAAACATATATGTTTTGAACTATGAATTAAAATCCATTGCCAAAAATGCATTATATATATATGCTTATTTTGCTGTCTAAATATTACTATGTGATAGTAATTTCTTTTTTACAAATTTTGCAAATGTCTGTCTAATTCATGATTAATAGCGAATCAGTTAACATATTCATTCTTCTAGGATATGATGACATGTGATATAATCAAAATTCCTTTCCAACAATAAAACATGGAAAAACATCCTTAAAATCGAGGGTTTCGACAGAAATAACACCCATTGAGCTAGATAAAACAAGGTGAGAGTCTAGTTTTATAATTAATTCACGAATGCCAAGCATAATAGCATCAATTAGAAGTTCAATAACTACATTGTATTCAGCAGCATTTTTCATTGTAAGTCCTAGAAAAATTACTTGGAGGTCCTACTAACTCACCATTAGGATCATAAATAACTTGGGAGCCACACGGAAGGGATAAGTTTTGGGTACGGCCCGAGGGCCTTGTTAGCGGCAGAAAAAGGAGTGATAGGCATCTACACGGTAAGCAAAGGCATAGTAGCGAGGAAAAACTTCTAACCAAATGACACCAAGAAAAAAATGTAATTGGTTTCATTTACACAAGCTTTAAAACATGAGAAACTATACTTGGAATTGGTTTCATTTTTACACAATATTGAAATAAAGATAAACTATGCTTGAAAAACGTTGGCATGCCCCTAGCATGGTGACTCAAATGTTGAGGTACATAAGATCAAATAATCTTGAAAAAGGATGGCATTCCCCCAACATAGTGACTCAATTCAAGGTACATGCCCCCCAATATTTATTCCATTCACACGAGTAAACAAATGGATGGGAGTGAAGATTCGATCCACGAGATCAAGTGAAAGACACATTTGGGATTTTCTGAGATCTAATCAAAGACTCGGATTGAATGCAAAATTATTTCATTTTTAAATGAGGATAACACGGCAAAAGAAATACACTCACGATACCTTGTTTCATTTTTTTAAGGAGCTCGACACAAGAAAAGGAACTATGCTACGAAAATATTTGTTTCATTTTTTGAGAGCTTGACAAAAGAAAATGAACTCCACTCACAAGGAAAGACTCAATCATGGAATACGAGAAGTCATGGATTCAAAAAAGGTTCACATGCGATGGAGGAAAAAATATTGGGAAGTCGGGACCCAATGCCACCAACACATGGTGTCACAATGACACTATCGATGAACATGGGCATGGGGACGGTAGCCACATAATTTAAACTATGGTGGGGAGGGCACCACGGGTACGAGAAGAACCATTAAGGGATGATGGTAGACTAGATGTCATATTAGAGCCAGTGAACGAAAGTTAATAACTGATCACAATCCGAACTTCATCATGTGGAAAACATATCACATGAAAGAGGAGAGAAGACGAAGCTCCCATGACGTTAGTATAATCGTGCCCCTAGAGTAAATTAGAATCAAGGGGACTTGTAAAAGAGCTTATCATTCTATATAGACAAGTTTTCCTACGAAAGTAACGGGTAAGCAGGGTATCCTATTAGGTTTTATAAACTCTACCCATTAAAAGGCCAATAGATCCTTGGTAACGGGCACAAGATGCGGAGAACTAAAATCTTGCCATGTAGTTGAGGACATAATACTAACAAATTCACCTTCATCTATAATTGTGCTGATACGGCAATTCTATAGGCATGTACCATAATCTCAAAAGGCATGTAAGGAGGAGAGACGATATCCTACTGTCGACTCCGTCAAATGAAGCAACCAAAATACATAGAGGGGGAACCATAGGAATGGGAGGAATATCCCCTTATGTTATAGGAGTAGGAGGATGACACATCTTTGGATAGTGGGAATGAGGCGAAGTCATCCTCCTCGACCATGAGAACGGTACAATCCCCCTCGATCCTAGGGAATCTGAAACAAAGAGAACTTGAGTGGTATGAGATTCGATCTCTATGGAAAGTACCTCACATGAAACATAAGTGGAATCAGGTTATTTTTCCTCAACCAATGGGTTGGGAATGGAATCGTGAAACTGAATTTCGGAGAGAAGAATTGACTAGAGATGAATATCGATTAAACACTTGACTTGGTAGCCGAGGACTCGAAGAAATCTTCCGATAACCAAATGGAAGGCAAAGGGACGGAGAAATTGAAAGTGTATCCAACACTTTAGAGGCTTCATCTAGATTGGGACAAAGGTGAAAGGCTTGAATCCATTTACATAACCTATATGTAAATATGATCTTACCTTTTTCCTTATGAATCTTATGACCTTTTGTTGAAGCCTCGTCACCGGCACGATCACCTAAGGCTCATGAAAAGGCTGATTTGGGCTAACATACCATACTTCCAACACCTTGGGAATATAAGGTTAGTCTCTAAGAATATGGTGAGACTTGCATAACTTGCAAGGGAATTTGACTATTTGAGATAGAGTGGGAGGTTATTCAATATTGGGCACATCGCTAGCGATTACTATGGAATTTCCCTTTTGTTTATTTTCCTTCTTCTTATTCGACTTGTTCTTCTTCTTCCTAGTCACCTAGTTACTATTATCCGGACCTTCGCCAGGCAAAGAATAAGAACAAGGTGAAGAAATGGGTGAAGAAGTAAGGGGTCAACCTTAGGATCAATATGAGTTTGACGTAGTTGAGGTAGAGGAGAACACGGCGAGAGACAATAGGTAAATCTAAAATCACAAGGGTTGAAAAAAACTAGCGAAACGATGGTTTATCTCGGAAAGGACAACATCACCATATATGGAGCTCCAACATTTCCAAAGGAAGGGAAATTACTAGGACTCCCATACGAGGGGAATCCTTGGATGGTAAACTCGAAGTGCTGTATCGATCTCACCTTAAAGAATCACTAAGGAATAAAAATTTAACCAAGAATATTTCATGGGTAGTTAATTTTAAAAATTGAAACAATGTTGAGCCTTTTCATGTTTTAAAATTCGAGAAAAGGACAAAAGGTGACTCATTACTTTTTAGTTTGAACAAGTTCAAAAGGATAAGTGCTCGATGATCTTCTCAATTTTAAATAGTCACGAAAAGGTCGAAATGAATACTCATGAACTCTAGGCAAAAGGGTGTACAAAGATTTGTTGAGCGCAATATAAACCTTGTTGATCAAATGAAAGAGAAATGAAGAGAGACTTAACGTACATGCATACCATCTCCATGAATGTTTTTGTTACGTATCATGGCTACGGGGTGGTAGACTTGGCTTCGAATGGATAAAGGATCGCAACCTTTGAGGGTACCCCTTTATATAGGTGATGGTACGAGGAGCACAAAGTACGTACTAGCGTTGTCTAACGCAATATTGCAAGTGACCAAGCTTGCTAGATTAATGACGTTAGAACACGTCAGCTACACATAATGAGTGTGATAATTAAGTTTCAATGCTTTCTTACATTGATTGAGTTAATTTTATGGTTTATCTTGAAGTTAAGTTTCAGTTTCAAGGCCCTCTTTTGAATGTCACTTCAAATCTCTTAACGTGCAAAAATATGAGAGAAAGAACACTATTCTATTTTGATGAAAATCTATCTAGGAGATGGATAGAGGTTCACAACAAAGCAGCAATCAAAGAAAATGCAAGAATGCCACTTTTACGCCTATTCTACCAACAAAGAAAAATCAGAACTACTTGTCTTCCACTTTTCAATGAGAAAAAGGAATCTAATCAATGTGAAAACATTTCCAAATGAGAAAGGAAAGGTTTTTTTTTTATTTTTCTTTGTAAGCTATGAGCAATCAATAAAATTCTACACTACAAAAAAAAATACTTAGCTTTGAATAGTTCCGAATGAGATAATAAAAAATATATGAATATCAACTATAAGAAAACACAAACATGCACCCAAAACTAGTCATGCATTTCTTCACACAAACCAAAGGGCTCTAGGGTTGACTCAGTGAGCAATGTGATCTATGCTCGGGGTGATGGAGGGAGAGTCAAACAAACACCAAATTATAGCTTGACAATCCTACAACACGTAGAATCAAGAGAAATACCAAGCAATCAGACAACAGTATGAAATATTAACAACTAAACAACTAACTCATACACAACTCAGAGACTCAATGAACATGTGACCAAATGAACAGTTCAAGACACCTAGAAACCCTAGGATGAAAAATTCACACTGATCGGATGAGAAACAACAAATCTAAATGAACGAGACAATGAAGTCAAGAATCAATTCAGGGAGAACACCAAATCTAGTGGGTAAGGTAGACTAGAAACTTAGCAAATAAGCCCAAAAACCAACCCTATAGGAATCAGCACGATTGCTCAGCTGTATTCAAAGTTGAATAGGTGACATCACACTTGTACCAAAGGCAACTCATGCTAATGGGTGCGACTTGTTAGGAATGTGTTATATTATTTTCAACTATATTTTTTGGTGGGAGGACCCACCCATGGTTTTGTGCATGGGTTTGCACATGGTTTTGGGGCATGATGGTTTTCAGCCCCTGGTATTTTGTAGATCCGGTCAGGGGAACTATGATTATGTTCTAATCCAAGACTAATGGATTGGGGTTTATGTATGCTTAGGTATGTATCTATATGTGTTGTAACACTAAAAGGAATATAATGAAAAATCAAGATGGTCATCCTGATTTGGGATCCAAGGGAAAATATCTATGTGTATTTATTTTATGAATTATTCTCTCGTTGATTGTGAAGATGCACACGATGATGATGGCTAGGGTTTGCTCTATCACTACCACACCCAAAACCCTAACTGCTCTGCAGCACCGTTCAAATTTGACAGCGCCTTCCAAGGTAGCGCAAGGAGCTCGTGTACCACTATGGCAACAGATCCGGGGGGCGGTAGGCCTCCCCCTGCAAACAAGGACTGCAATCAAACAAACGCTGACCAAACTCACTGTGTCAGCGACAAAAAGTAGGAAAATGAGGTCACGCTGGAGCCAGCCTCTGAGAAACAAGAGGATGCAACTGTCGCCACCTCCTCCACATGCAAACCCATTGCATCTGAAAGACCCAAAATTGATCTGCCAAGCCATCGTATAAACTCCAGAATCTAGTACATGAGGGACCATGCTTTGATCGGGAAATTTATTGGTTTATGGCCTACTGAAAAGGCACTGCAAGGATGGATCACTTCCAAATGGAAGCCCAAGGGTTATGTAACTCTCCAGCTCGGCCCAAAAGGCTTCTTCACAGTCATCTTCAACTGCCTTGAGGATAGAAATGCCATCATGGATGGAGGACCCTACTTTTTCAGTTCAGCTGGGCTATACCTCAGAAACTGGGTCGAAAGATTCAACCCAGAAAAGGAAAACTTTAACTGGGCTCCTGTCTGGATCTGTCTATACTCACTGCCACTCGAATACTAGGATGAGGATTCACTCCAGGAGATTGGTAAAGGTCTTGGGGAGTTCATCAAGGTGGCAGAAGAAACCAAACTCTATAGATACACCTCATATGCATGAATCTGCATCTACATGCAACTGGAAAAAGCATTACCAGATGCGGTAAGTCTATTTCATGATGATTTTGAATGGATCCAACCCTTAGATTATGAACATGTGTCGTTTAGATGCCACAGATGCCATGCCCATGGTCATCTGTTCAGGGACTGCCCGGTCAATGCACATACCCCTGGGAAAGATGCCGCAAACAAGGCATAATCAGATGGCTTTACCAAAGTTCCTTCAAGGAGAAAGCACAGCAAAAAACCCCCCCTGCGGGGAAAAAACCCAGCCCCTCTTCCGATGGCCCTTCTATCAGTAACAACTTTTCCGTTCTCTCCAACCCTGACCCTCCTTCTTAAGGCATTCATGGCCCCCCTGGCCCTTCTCTCAAACCCTCTGTCTCTTTTAGCTCTTCGGCACCTTCTAACCCTAAGTAGACTCAAAACACCCCCGAAGCTTCAAAGCTCTCTACCGAAACCCCCATCATCATGGAGCTCGATAACCCTAGTTCTAACCCTAACCTAGTCCACAAAGAGGCACCAGAAAGTAGCCAGATAAGTCTCATGGAAGAGGATGCAGAGAGTCTTGACCTAGGGGAACTTGATCTCCTAGGACTTGAGGATGCATGCACAAGAAGGGAATTTGATAAAATAAACCCTCGGCAAATAGAATCCCTTGAAATGGTCCTAACCAAAGTGCAATAGCAAAAGAAGCTTGGTATTCAACCAGGAAGCCACTGGGACAACTTAAAGGTTATAAAAGAATCCAAGAAAAGAGGCAGAAGGCAACAAACCATCGCAATAGGGGAAATGCTGGTGGAGTCAGGTCAATACCTCAAATTAACCAGGTTCTATAAAACACTTGCAATCAGAAATCCATGAAGCTCGTCTCATGGAATGTTAGAGGGCTCAATATCCCTGGAAAACACAGAATGCTTCAAACCATGATACAGAAAGAAAGACCTCAAATTCTCTTTCTCCAAGAAACCAAATGTAGCAGTGAGACTCTAGGGGCAATCCTATCCAAGGCTTGGCCCAGTAGTGATTCAGTTGCAGTGGACGCCTCAGGTTTCTTCGGTGGGCTGGCTATTGCTTGGGATACACAAGCAATTATGCTGTCAGATTTTCATACGGCGCATAGCCTCATCCAGGCTACTTTTCATCTAATCGGCACCAATATATATGGGCATTTATCCAATGTATATTTCTGTCAGGACTAGGCAAGCAAAGTTGCACTTCTGGACACCATAAAAATGCTAAACTCCAATAGAGTGCATCCCCTTTGGATCCTTGTAGGGGATTTCAACATGATTACCAAGTTGGAAGAAAAAATAGGAGGCAGATCAAGATTAGAACTAGAATGCTCACATTTTAATGATTTTATCAATAACAGCTCGCTCATCGACATTCCTTTCTCTAATGGCATCTACAATTGGAGCAACAAGCAAACAGGCGTGCGGCAGATCGCTTCAAAACTGGACTGATTTCTTCTTTTGGACAATGCAATCCATGTAGGAGGAGATTTATCTGCTTCCATACTTCCCATAGTGGGCTCAGATCACTGGCCCATCGCGCTTCAGTGGCAAAGCATCGGCACTCAATTAAAAATACCGTTCAGGTTCGAGGCCTTCTGGCTTACCCACCCTTCCTTCAAAGCTATGATCCACGCTACTTGGAACGAACTCAAACTGCCAAAAGGATAAAACATGTACCAGTTTCAACAGAAGCTTAAGTTCCTTAAGCACCACATCAAAAACTAGAATCACTTGGTCTATGGAAACATCTTTCAGGAGGAAAAAGCCTTGGGGCAGCAAATGACAGAGGTGCAACAAAAAATCATCACAGAAGGTCGAACAGAATTCTTGGCTACCAAAGAACAGGATCTTCAGAAGCAGCTGGATGAAAGACATAAACAAGAGGGAATTCTATGGCGACAGAAGTCAAGAATTTGGTGGCTAAAGGAAGGCGAGAGAAACACAAAGTTCTTCCACAGGTCCACAATCTAAAGAATTATGCAGAATGGCTCAATCGCATCATCAACCAGCAAGGAGAGCAAGTTGAGTGACAGGAAGACATTGAGAAGGTAGTCGTGGAACACTTCAAAGGAATACAGCAAGAACCTCCTATACATAGGTAGCCATCCATTTACAAGATTACGCAGCCGATCCAAAAACTAGTAACGACTGAGCATAATCAATTGTTGATGCGCCCGGTCTCCCTTCAGGAGGTTTAACTTGCAGTGACTCAATCCAAGGATGATAAGGCACTGGGTCCTGATGGCTTCACTGCTAATTTCTTCCACCACTTATGGGATCTCATCAAAATGGAGGTCTGGCAACTCGTTGAAGAGTCTAGAGTTACTCATTGGCTTCTTCCCTCTCTTAATGCTACTTTCATCGCCCTTGTCCCGAAAGAAGAGCACCCCTGCACCCTTGAGAAGTTCCGACCCATTTCCCTCTGTAATGTTATCTATAAGATCATCTCTAATGTCATATCCAACCGTATCAAACCTCTTCTCCCAACTCTTATCTCGCCTAAGCAAACCGGATATGTAGAGGGGCGACAAATCCTAGATGGCATCATTCTGACTCACGAAGTCATCCACTCTTTGAAGGCTATCAAGAAGGCAAGTATGCTCCTAAAGATTGATCTCTCGAAGGACTTTGATAAATTAAATTGGCACTATATCCAGCAAGTCCTATCTACTTTTGGTTTTGATCAGTTATGGATTAGATGGATCTTAAGTCTCATGACCTCCGCCTTCTTTTCAATCCTCATCAATGGCTTCCCCTCAACGCCTTTTACCCCTTCCAGAGATATTAGGCAAGGAGATCCCCTATCCCCTTTCATCTTTGTGCTCATGGCTGAAGGTCTTGGCTAATTGATTCATCATGCTATTCGCACCCACAATCTGCGTGGAATCTCCCTCCATGGCTCCCCTGCTATCATGCACCAACAATTTGTGGATGATAACATGCTCTTTGGGCATCCCTTTGACCAAGAAGCATGCTCCCTCAAAGCTATCCTTAACATTTTCTCCAAAGCCTCTAGTATGTCCATAAATGAATCTAAATCCCAAGTTTTCTTCTTCAACACCCCGCCCCAAACTCAAGCTAGCATCACTCGCATTCCTGGTTTTTCCATTGCTTCCCTCCCTGCTAATTATCTCGAATCTCCTCTCATCGATTCTACCATCAAGCACTCTTCTTGGAACACTCTCTTGGATAAATTGGAAGCCTTCCTTTCTTCTTGGACTTTTTGGGCTCTCAACATGGCCAGCAGGCTCACCCTCATCAAAGTCGTTCTACAGTCTATGCCCCTCTATTTATTCTCCATGTTAGCTGCTCCAAAGTGGGTGCTGAAAAAAATCAAGACTTTGCAATGTAAATTCCTCTAGGGATCTGCTGGACAAAATCGAAAATGGGCTTTGGTCAACTGGAACACTGTTTGCTCTCCGAAAGAGGCACGAGGACTTGGACTCAAGAATCCTTCTCACAGCAACGAGATTATGGGAGCCCGCATATGGTGGAAATCGATCTCGAACCGCATACAACATGGGTCAAATTATGGACCGCTAAATATGCTAATAACAGATCCCCAGAAGACCTGATAAGGTTATCTCCTGAAAGTTCAGGCTCTCTAATTTGGAATGCTGCTAAACTACACTGTGCACTCATCCAACAGCATAGCTTTTTGGAAATTTACAATGGTAACACAGCGAGATTTTGGGTGGATTCTTGGCAGTAAAATCCAAAGCTGATCGATACTGTCACCCACATCAATAATGCCAGCAGCCCAGGCATGGAGGAGGACAAATTCAATTAGCACTGGTTAAATTCCAGTCACGAGGAGTTCAGACAATGGAAGCATCCTTCCCATATAATTCCTCTCGCTCAGGAAATCACTTTGAATGACCTCAAAAAGGAACTCCAGCGCAGGAAGATCAAACACTCTGAGGATCCTGACATACTCAGATGGGGATACACCATGAGAGGCACGTTCACCATAAAGGAAGCATACTCCCTATTGCACCCCATGCCCCAGCCTCGTGACTCGATCTGGCATCTGCTTTGGGCGCCTGGCACTTGGCCAAAGGTTTCCACTTTTCTCTGGCTTCTCAGCCACAAAATAATTCTAACTTGGGACAATCTGATCAAAAGGGGCTTCATTGGTCCCTCCCAGTTCCCCAACTGTAAGAAATGCACTAAATCGATTCAACACCTCATGATCACCTGCACGCTGGCCAACACTCTCTAGCAAAAAATCTGCTTTAGATGCCAAAAAAGAAAACCAGATGGGGATATAACAGATATAATCTACAACTAGCCCAAACATCCTTACAACAGTAGCCTCCTCAACTCTCTCTGGCAACTTATCCCTGGATTCCTCCTGTGGTATATCTAGAAAGAAAGAAATAGAATAATTTTCAAGAATCAATCTACCTTTTTGGATATCATATGGAGCAACCTCATCAGCAATCTTCAGGAAACTCTGGCTCTTCAATCTTGGCAGGAAGAGGACTTTCCCAAGCTGCCTAAAGAGGTAGCAATATGCCAGAGCTGGCAACTTAAATTATCGCCAACCCCCAACAGAGGAAGCCGACGCACTTCTGATTCCTCAATGTGCTGGACCACTCCACCCCCAGGCGTTATCAAACTAAACTTTGACTGGGCTTCTTAAGGCAATCCATGACAAGTTGGGTTTGGAGGCATCTTCAGGGATTCCAAAGGGGATGCTCTTGTTATCTATTATGGATCCATTCGATGGGACACCAATAATTCAGCGGAATTGGAAGGGCTTCTGCAAGGTCTGCGACTAATTCAGCACTATAAATACACTCCCACCATCATCGAAGGGGACTTTCAGATCCTCATCAACCTGGCCAAGCAAATCCTCCAAGGCACCAACATGGCTAAGGCAGCTTCTAGTTGGCGTCTAGCAGCCAGAATAAACCAATTTGGTGATTGGCTAAGAAACAATCAAGCAATCTCCTTCTCCCATGTCAAAAGAGAAGGAAATAAGGTTGTTGATCTCCTTACAAATTTCGGAGCAGACAATGACAACACGCTTGTTCATGGTCCCTTCCATATCATCCATGATAGATATTTTCTATAGAACTGCACCTCTTTGGTGCACAATGATCAAACAACACTGGATGCGGTTGACAGCTAGAACTGATGGGACCTTCGTCCCTCAGTGAGTCCCGAGGGCACTCGCACGCAGTGGCCACATGGCCCTCTGCACTACCATTATACATGAAGCTAATTCACCTGCGTGTAATGCATTTACTCGGCCCACCACCGTGGTTCATTACTCTCCACTGGAGGTTTATGTTGATATGGCTTTCATTCCAAAAAATTCATTTGGTTCCTGTGCTCATCGCCGCCCTCCGTCACCTATTCGAGGAGCATGCTCAGTCGACTGTGCTGTGCCATATGTGCGCACCCACACAGGTCGACGCTGCAATTTATTAGGCTGCCTTGAAACTTTTCCTGGGTACCATTTCACGTAGAGTAGCCATTGTATTCTCTCTTCTCGTTAGTGTACTCTTTCCTCCAATTTGCAGTGTTCTACCAGCGTTCCTTGCCTCAAGCATCACCCGCTCTGCTCTGCAAAAATGCCTCGTATTAGGCATCGGCTGAGATGCAGGAGAGGAACCAACAGAGGCCACCCTTCCCGCCCTCGCCCTTCTCTCAATCCAACCTCTGGCTCTTCGGCAGAGAATGACGACTCGGTTCATCATTTTGGTTCCGGAGAATAAAGAAATCACCCTATGCATTTCAGAGGCTCTCAATCTATTCCTCCTGAGCCTCGTGTTCCGCCTTCCTATCCTCCTTCCCCGTCCCTTACTCACCAGACTCCCTCCAGTCCGTTTCATCACTAGTCATCTCAGCACATGGAATTCAACTTTAACTACATGTTTGACAAACTGATTCTCACCGAGTTTGTGACCATTTCTGTTTGTGAAAGCTCTGTGCATCCTAGTCTTTCTCCTACCCTCGGCTCTGCTACTACTCTACCGCGTCCTCACTAGACTCAGCTGCAAACTGATGCACCTAATCCCACTATCCCTATTGACATGGGGCTCTCTAATCGTGATGTTGATTATACATAGGAAGGATTCCTCAGCAAAGGTAGTGCCCCTAGCGATGTGAAGATGGAGGAAGCTGATGATTTTGGTTGCAGAATTGTGGAAGAACCGGAATCCTCAACTCCGGATTAGTAATCTCGCCCTTCCTCAGCCAGCATGGTCCAGGTTCACATCTCAGTTGGAAATCTTTGGTTTTTGCTGCTATTAATAGCTGACCCAGCTATAGGTTTCTTTACTTTTCAGTCTTTACGTAATTACATATGTTTACACTATGTACTGGTTTCCCAGTTAAGGGCGGTATTTTATATTTCTCAAGAACGGCTTTCCCACTTAGGTCCGTTCAGTTATCTCTGCAAAAACATGAACATAAAGCCCAGCTCTCAGGCTTGCATAGCTAAGACTGGAGCAATTTTGTACTATATTGTTTCATAAATAGAATTAGTTTTACCGAGTGTTGTGGTAAAAACACAACCCCCCCATTTTTGATTTGTTCACTTCAAATAATGGAGACCCTTTCTATAAAATTTTGGCTAAGCACCTTTTAAGATTTTATTTAGCTGATTATCCTACGCTTTTGTTAATTTCTCATTTTCTTTGGATTCTTGTTTTGATTGCTTTGTTAGAATCGATTCTTTATAAGCCTCCCATTGACGCTTGTTTCACCACATTTGGTCAACTGGTTTGAAAATGGCACTCCTTTGAAGTCCCTTCATTTATCTAGTCTGGGTTAAAATGTTATTTTTATTCTTTTTATTTATTTTCGGAGTGGCTATAGTTTAGAAAACTTCATAACTAAACTAAACATCATCAAAATAAAACCAAAATAAAAAAATAAAAAACTGATATTTAACATTAAATTTTAAACATTAATTAAATTAATTATTATAATAAAATATAATTAATTTAATTAAAATTAAAACTTAATATTAAAAAAATATATATATAAAAAATAAAATTTACATCGCATATCGCGATATCGCAATATCGCAATATCGGAACACATCGCAACTTTTATATAATGCACATTTGACAAACTGCGATATTGCGATAAGGCAATATGCGATGGGTTAAAAGTTTTTAATATAAAGTTTTTCGTTTCACTCCTTATGCCTCCCGTACCTCCACCTCACTCACCCTCACATCACCCTCACCTCTCCCTCCACTCACCTTACCCCTTTACAAACTCACATGGATTAATTCATAAGTTTTAAGTTTTAATGATTTGTTTTAAATTTTTCAATGATACGTATGAGTAGAGTTAATGGAGTGGTAGGTTAAGTTTAATATATTTTTATTTATTTATTTAGTATTTAATATAATTAATATATAATATTTAATTAATTTAATTAAATTAGAATTTAAATATTATTTATATTAATTAGTTTATAAATAATTAATATTTTAGTTAGTTAGATACTAATTAATAAATAGTTTATTAATTAATTAGTTTAGTTCATATTTAATAATTAAATTAAAATTAATTATTAGTTATTTAGAATTCTAATTTAGGATTAATTTTTTAAATTTAAATGCTGATTTTTAGCCCAGCAACAGAAAATTCCATAATTGTGCCAGAATTGACTCACCAACTTCGGAGGCCAATAGAATGAGTTTTATTTGGCCAAATGAGGCCCAGGACGGTTCATTGGAAAGATAAAATCAAGGAAAACATTTATAAGGAGGTTCCACTAATAGATCTGGTCATTAATTGGGTAAAAAATTATGCAGAAGATCAAGCTCCGAATTTCTAAAACAAAATCAATTTTCTGATTTATTTTCTGCATTTTTATTTGTCCAAGCCTCTTCTAATTGCAGATTCATTTGTCAATAATATCCTTGGCTAGTTAAAACATCTCAGGCATCAATAGAGAGCTTATATTTTATTTTTAATGATTTATTTAAATTAAATTTGATTGGATTTGTTTTAATGCCAGAAATGGTATTTTGATTTTATTGTTACATTTTAAATCATTTTGATTTCTTTTTGCAGGAAAACAGTAGAAGATATATGGAGAAAAAATACCTCAATCAATGAGAATGCTCCAACAATTAAAGATAGGAATTTTGAGCAAATAAAATTGGATTGGGCAGATTTCTCTTCAACAAACTTTCATCTCAAGAATTCCTTTACAAATATTATAAATATGAGATTGCAGAATGTAATACGGGTTGCTCTCCTCTGCAATTCCAGACTTCTAAAAGCATTTATGTTATAGGAATTTAGAGTTGTAGATGAGGAGGAGAGAAAAAATTCAGATCTGAACATTAATGAGGGCTTATTCTTTATATCTTGAATTATGCATGATGGGCAGAGTTTGCATTTCTGCAGCTCTAGTCTTGAAAGCAGAAATTCAAGTAATGTAAAGTACTGTTAGAGACCAGGATCAGAGAAACAGATTCAATTAACTAGTATTTTTGGCATTTCTGTATCAAATACCAGTTTCATTTTTATTTTAATAAAATTGTTGTTTCATTTTATTCATGTTTTGGCATTTCTGTTGATATGGATAATTTGTCTCAAATTGTTATGTATCTCTGTTCTTATGGATTTAACTCTGATTTCTGAGTAACGATTTGCTCAGAAATCTGTCTTACAAAACTGATTTTTTAAATAATAATATGTTGTGAATTTCTTCCACATATTATTGCTTAATTATTGGCTTGATTGATTCGATAATCAATATCATTTTTGTGAATTTCTTCCGGAGTGTTGTTGATTTATTATTTCAGTCAAATGGTCTCAATAGAATATGTTTTGGTACTCACAAATGTGAGCTAAATTGAATTTCTTCGTTACCTTGACATTAATTTAAAGCCAGACATATTTTAATCCTCATTACTTAATTATCTTGCTCTTAGTTGGGATAGATTTATATCTACCTAATTGAGATAGGATTTAGATTAGTTTCTTTTGCTTGCATTATAGAATAAGTTTGCAATTAGATTAAATTTACATTCTTTTAAGTCCTCTTCTCGAAGAGGAAAAATCTTAGTTGTGGTTTGGCTGAACCCAAATCAGCTTAAGGGTCATTCTCTTGCCTGATCAGCAAGAAGAATTGATCTGATATCCTTGTCTATTGGTAGTTAACGATACATCGTAAACCAATAGCGATAGGGAAAAGGTAACTGGACCTAGTTAAACCAGTCGGAGCCACTATCATAAACGGAAAAGGAGCTGCTTTAAGGTCCGGACCGGGTGGTTATCCCCCAATGTTGTAGCGGCGATTTTCGAGGCTTCAACATTTTTGGCGCTAGAAGGAGGGCCTGAGATTTGTTTTACTTTGGAGTCTTTGAATTCTAATATTTCATTTTTATTACAATGGCTCATTTAAAACTTCCAATTTGGAGTTGTATACATGGACGTGCATCTTCCAATACTCCTCCCGAAGTGGTAAGACTCTTGTCTCAGGTAAAGTTTAATGGTGAGAAAAATTCTTCTGCTTTTAATCATGTCCTTCAATTTATTCAAAATGTTTCAAATTATGATTTTCAAGGAATTGATGAAGGCATCTTATGCAGAATTTTTACTCTCACATTTGTGACAGAAGCCAGAAACTAGTGTAGAACTCTTCCGGTTGCCTCAATTCATAGCTGGGATCAATTTGTTACAATTTTCATTTGTAGATTTGACAGCTATAATTATGATCAGGTATATGATGAAATTGAATATCTACAAAAAGAAAATGAATCTGTTAGAGATTTTAATATTCGATTTCATTTGAATTGTTTAAAATTTAATGTCAAAGATAAACCTATGAAAGAGGAATCACTAGATTGGTTTGAACATAATTATTCTCTTCCCCCTAGTCCCGATCCATATGAAATTAGTTCAAGCTTTTTTCTATCCCATTTTAACATAAATGAGAATTCCAATTTGGATGTACAAATAAATTGTGATGAAGAGGTTTCACAAATGTTGGAAAATATTTCTAATCAAATGCAAGAAGACAACAACAACAATTTTGGAGAAAGACCTGCATTAGAATCTGAAAGTTTCTCTGCATTAAATTCAGAAAATCAGATTTCCAATCAGCAAGTGCAAACAACATTCAAAGTAAATAATAAAATGCAAACTGCTGTACAAATTTTAGAATTTTCCCATGGTGAACAAATGTCGAAATCAGAGCAGCAAAGCAGCCTTCTTCAAGAAAGCATGCACACGCAAAGGAATGATTTGGAATCTGAAATTTACAATGATTATAATGCACAAGAGTTATCAAACCGAGACATTTTTAATTGCATTATTTCAGATTCACATTTTTCCCTTTATCCTGATATTTTTAATGATGGTAATTTTTCCCCTCTTGGTGTTAATGATATTTCAGAAAATACAGAGGCTGATCTAAATGAATTACCATTAAATTTTTATCAAGATAGAGAAGCAATTAATGATCATTCTTTTTCCATTAATGAACATGAAATTCTTGTTCCTCCTTGTTTGGATATATTGGATGAGATTGAAGGGAATTCTAAAGAATATTGTGAAGTCATTTATGATAATTAATCTGACATAGAAGATGTTGATTTGTATTTTTCTCAAGAGAATTCTCATAAGAAAATTCAAATAACATCTGAGAATGAAGAACACTTCAATTTAGAAATTATTTCAACTAATCCTCATTTTAAAGCAGATAATCATCTTCATGATTTCACTATTCAATAAAATATTCCAATTTATGATTCATATCATGATCAAGCTTTCATTCCTGTTCATAATCATAAATCTCTTTCTAATTCACAAGTTGGAATTCGAAATTACTCAAATTCCATAATTCTGGCCAATCCTTGTGAAAAAGAAATTATTTCAAAACGATCCTGATTGTGCTGTAACATTAGTTGTACCAATAGAGATTTCATTTTGTTTTTTCTTTCAAATTTAGATTTGTTTTCTGATTTTATTTTTCAAAATTTTGATACATTACGCTGGCATATTGAGCACTTTACTATCAAACATTCAATTGATGCATTACCATATTGGGAAATTGAAGTTTTATATTATAATCAAAAGCATCAAAAGCTATTTCAATTTCAATTTCAATCGATGTTGATATCTTATCAAAAGATTCTATCTTCTCAAAGGCAATATCAACAAGAGAATGTATTTTTAGAAATCTGCCAGCAATCATATTTAATTAATAGTTTTCCATTTGATTTGAAAGATTTCCATCCATTTTTGTTTGATTCACTTGAAAAATATTTGGAAATTTTTCCTTCATGGAAGATTTTCAATAGCTTAACATTTACACATAACACTAACAGTTTTTTCCAGGTCTTTGAATCTAAAAGCTCATATCCACAATCTAGCCTTTCATCTCCTCTTTTGAACATTTCCCAATTATTAATAGAAATCCATCCAGATTTCTATGATCCAATTGGTATTCAATTGGAAAGAAAATTTCATGAGAAGGAGATTTTAGATAAGCTTCTAACAATAGTTGTACATTCTGATTTCAAGTTTAATTTTCTTAGTTCGATTAGATTTGTATTTTTATTACTAACATTTGAATTGTACATACATGCAGGGATTAAAATGAGAAAATGGTTACACTGGAAATATGACTATACCTAGTCATTTTTCAAGTATATGGTTAGAATAGGAGTAGAATTAATTTAGTTTGTTTGTTTTATATAGTTAATTTATTTTTAATAGTTCTGTAGATTAAAAATAAAACAAAGCAATCAGCCATTTTCATACATGTTCAACGAAAACATTTTCTACCAATCAGAAAATTTTAATTCTTGCTTTCCTTTTTTATTTTCTTACAACAATACCTCTACTCTGTCTATTTTGGATAATGTCTTGATTAAATTCAATTGAGGTTTCACTTGGAATCTATCCCATGAAATGTATGACTATCTATGATAAGCTTAATTCTGACTCAATCATTATTAGTCAGTCTAACCTTTCGTGGTAATCATATGTAGTTCATACTATCTTCCTCGAAATTTGTTAAGCCGACCTTTAGGATGTCCATTTTGCTGTGTGCACATGTTCAAATCTGTTTTGACATTTTTCCACAATTAGTGGCTTTATCCCATTTGGACCTTTAGTTTATTATCTGATGTTTTAATACGCATCATATTCATTTACTAAAGGCATTATTAAACAGTCACTATAACAATACAGATTTTTCTCAAGTTAATTCGGAATGTGCAGAGGTAATAAATTGTTGTTGCAATTCAAAAAGGAAGCATAGTTTCATATTTATTTCTAGTAAATTTTATATTTCCTGAACATGAATAAACATATCTTATTTAGGCTGATTGCTCACTCTGATTTAGAATAAATAATGAGATGATTTTGAACAAAGTCAGAATATTGATAAATCAAAGGAAGAATTTGAAGATTCATGAGGTAAAATCTACAGACAATTTCCTTCCAGGTATGCATTTACAAGTTCATTTTCATCTATTATTAGTTTATATTTTCTTTAGTTTATTTTTTATTCTTTTTCTATTTTAATTGCAGGTTTTCATTTGTTTTCAAAACTTGAAGTAAGCTGAAAACCCATTTCAAATTTGCAATAGGTTTCAGGGAAATTTTATTTTAAGAATATGAGCATTTTTAACTTTGCTTTCAACCATCAGAAAACCCAATCGAAATTAAAAAACAATATCATAAGATTTCATTGGAAGTAGCTTTTAGCATTTTTGATAACAAATTGTTCATAAAAGATCTCTGATGTATTACCTAGCTCATTTGTCATATCGCATTTTTCATATCAGAGGTTTGCAGTTGAATATACTTCCATTATCATGAATCGCCGATCTCCGATAAACAACTTTACCATATTGCAATAACCACATAATTCCGAACCCGATATGAAATTCAAATCAAATTTATAAAATATCGTGTCCATTCAATCGCAAATAATGGTAGTAGCATAACTTTAAAAGGGTCGATGTCTCAGATCCGGTATGTTATTAAATTTTCATCATAAATTTATCGGGTCCACTCTTCATCGCATATCGACATATCAAGAAATGTTACATCGTGTGCTTAAGTTGCCAATCATGATCACCAGTTAACCACGTCATTCATCGCATATCGACTTCACAAGAATCAAAGTGTATTACATTGGGTACCAAAACATTCACCAATCGCCGATTAGCATCGCCAATTAGAAATCGCCGATATCGCAATCGCTTCATCGCATTTTTAATTATGCTCACATAACAATTTAGAATCTGCGATGTGCGATGTGCAATAAGGGAAGCACAATGTCAATATTCCCCGATCCCCAATATAATATATCTGTAATGATGTGATCACTTCATTTCATTGCACATGTCCTCATTACATGTTTTCATATCAGCAATTCGCCATTGCAATCTCTGATGTGATAGCTTCCAATGCATGCTTCTGAGCCATTAACACTTAATCGATATATGGCATAGCAACCAAGGTGAAGTCTTGCAAATTAAAATTGAAGCATGGTGAAGAAACATGTGATGCGAATCATCCAATATGACGATGTGTTATTTTAAAAGCAAGCTTGGGTAACCACTATGGTAAGAAAGCAACTGATGATAAATTTGCGACATAATCAAATCATTTCGATTTCTAATATATTTCATTTTTAAATATGTAATTCCATAATTAAAAATGGAATTCAAGACATCTCTATTTTCATATTTAAATTTTATTATTTTAGATTTGGTCTTGATTCTGGACAATTTATAAAATCATGGAGTTTATATGAAACTTATAATATTTTGAGAAACATTCATTACTGCAAATTTTCATTCTCATTTCTGATGCATTTGTTTTCCCTCGAACATTAAGCATTCCATTTTTTCATTTTACTGCTTGCTTTAATTTAAATAAAACAAATAATGATTTTGGGTTATATGATTTTGGTTAGTTTGAATTCTTCAAGTTTTTAATGTTAATTAAAATGAGAAGTCAGCTAGTTTGGAGAAACTGATACCTTTCAGGTAAGATCAAAAGCAATTATCCAATGGTAAGATTCATGTACCTACTTTCATTTATTTCCATTTCGTTACTTTAGTTTAAGTTTTGATGTTCTGATACATAAATCTATTTTGCAGCTCTTCATAAAAGCTTCCAATCCTCCGCCAGATCATATTATCGAAGTCCATACTCTTCTCCTGGCTTAATTTCAAGAAGCAGCGATAATCCTCGTTGAAACAACTACACCAGGAAGTTTCTGAACTTTTTGTTTGTTTCTTTAAGCATTTCTTTTATTAGAAAATGATTAAAATGATGCTTTGAAACAAGAAGATTGATATGAAACAGAAAGTTTTCATTGTGGCTGAATTTTATCATCACTGCTATCCAAAAAGCCTAAAACACTTACAACCCTACAAGGTATTATTTTTCTAAATCTCGACATAAGAAGGATTGATTACACGATTATTTTCTTTCTTCATATTGTTGAGAAATTGGTATAAACATTCTTGTTTGAGTTTATCTTGCGAAATTTGGATTTTCCTTTCCAATTTTTAATTTTCTTCATTTTTATTTTTGCTAATTTCTTTCTCATTTTAGCATAAGAATTCTTTTTCGTTTGGTTTTCAGTTTTGATTTTGGTGACTTTGCCATGATTTATATGGAAGGCCTTCTTGTTACCTAACTATGGTCGGTATAAATGGAGAAAAATTGTTAATAATCATCTATTAACTTTTTCTTAAATTTCTTAGTAAAGTTTGATTTTCTTGTTATAAAGGTAGACATACTTAAGGAAGAGATTACCAATTTAGAGAAGTTGACAAAGTATCATAAAATCTGGAGAAATTTCTTTTTCATCAAAATTGTAATCATTTTGAAATTTCAATATTTTATTAAGATCTTTCAAAGTTCTATTATCAGTCAAGAAAATTTATTTTTAACCAAGTAAAGACACTTTACAGAAAAGCACCTTTTAACTCTGAAATTTTCATTCTTAACTCTCAAGGAGTCAATGATTCTCCCTGTCCTGAAGAGTCTTATTTTTCTAGAGTATAATCCAGAAATATATTTAAACTTAAAAGATAAGAGGTCTCATCATGAGCCTGCTTACCATGATCATAGGGGAAAAATAGACTGACATTACCAACACTGCTAAACAAACCAGGGTAATGGCTTATGATTGCAAACAATTATAAGACAAGGGGTCTCATCACGAGCCAGCTTGTTCAGTCCAATTATAACCAGTGAATGGCATTGTCAACTATCTAGCTACCAAACCAGGACAATGGCTTTTAAGATTTATAATAAAAAAAATAAAAAATAAAAAATAAAAATAATATAAATGGATTTATCTCTAGGTCAATAATTCTTAAAGAGATGGGATTCTGAATCATTGGTGGTTAAAAGGTAACCCTGTCAAGACTATAGATGTTTGCTGGCGGCAGTGGCTCTACCTGTGACAAATGAGTATATTTTAAAAGCTAAGCTGTAAAGTGACCCTTGCTTTATCTCTACAACTAATTAAGGATTGATATAGTGTTTTGAAATATTTTAATTTATGAGGAATTTTAAGAAAAATTACAGTTAGATGATTCTTGCTTTTATTCAGACTAATGAACCTAATCAAGCATTTCAAGCATAATTCTCTTTTCTTTAATTATTTTTACTTGAATTTTAGGAAAATCGCATTCATATCAAACAGAGATAACTGGTTCTTCTCCCGTGTGTCGCCATTGTTGTGGTAAAAACACAACCCCCCCATTTTTGACTTGTTCACTTCAAATAATGGAGACCCTTTCTATAAAATTTTGGCTAAGCACCTTTTAGGATTTTATTTAGCTGATTATCCTACGCTTTTGTTAATTTTTCATTTTCTTTGGATTCTTGTTTTGATTGCTTTGTTAGAATCAATTTTTTATAAGCCTCCCATTGACGCTTGTTTCGCCTCATTTGGTCAACTGGTTTGAAAATGGCACTCCTTTGAAGTCCCGTCATTTATCTAGTCTGAGTTAAAAATGTTATTTTTATTCTTTTTATTTATTTTCGAAGTGGCTATAGTTTAGAAAAATTCATAACTAAACTAAACATCATCAAAATAAAACCAAAATAAAAAATACAAAACTGATATTTAACATAAAATTTTAAACATTAATTAAATTAATTATTATAATAAAATATAATTAATTTAATTAAAATTAAAACTTAATATTAAAAATATATATATATATATATATATATATATATATATAAAATAAAATTTACATTGCATATCGCGATATCGCAATATCGGAACACATCGCAACTTTTATATAATGCACATTTGACAAACTGCGATATTGCGATAAGGCAATATGCGATGGGTTAAAAGTTTTTAATATAAAGTTTTGTGTTTCACTACTTATGCCTCTCGTACCTCCACCTCACTCACCCTCACCTCATTCTCCACTCACCTCACCCCTTTACAAACTCACATGGATTAATTCATAAGTTTTAAGTTTTAAAGATTTGTTCTAAATTTTTCAATGATACGTATGAGTAGAGTTAATGGAGTGGTAGGTTAAGTTTAATGTATTGTTTATTTATTTATTTAGTATTTAATATAATTAATATATAATATTTAATTAATTTAATTAAATTAAAATTTAAATATTATTTATATTAATTAGTTTATAAATAATTAATATTTTAGTTAGTTAGATATTAATTAATAAATAGTTTATTAATTAATTAGTTTAGTTCATAATTAATAATTAAATTAAAATTAATTATTAGTTAATTAGAATTCTAATTTAGGATTAATTTTTTAAATTTAAATGCTGATTTTTAGCCCAACAACGGAAAATTCCAGAATTGTGCCAGAATTGACTCACCAACTTCGGAGGCCCATAGAATGAGTTTTATTTGGCCAAATGAGGCCCAGGATGGCTCATTGGAAAGATAAAATCAAGGAGAACATCTCTGAGGAGGTTTCAATAATAGATTTGATCATTAATTGGGTCAAAAATCATGTAGAAGATCAAGCTCCGAATTTATAAAACAAAATCAATTTTCTGATTTATTTTCTGCATTTTCATTTGTCCAAGCCTCTTCTAACTGCAGATTCATTCGTCAATAATATCCTTGGCTAATTAAACAATCCCAGGCATCAATAGAGAGTTTATATTTTATTTTCAATGATTTATTTACATTAAATTTGATTGGATTTGTTTTAAATGCCAGAAATGATATTTTGATTTTATTGTTGCATCTTAATTTATTTTGATTTCTTTTTGTAGGAAAACAGTAAAAGAGATATGAAGAAAAAATCTTAATCAATGAGAATGCTCCAGCAATTAAAAGAATGGAATTTTTGAGCAAATAAAAGTGATTGGGCAGATTTTCTTCAACAAATTTTCATCTCAAGAATTCATTTGCAAATATTATAAATAGCAGATTGCAGAATGAAATAGAGGTTTCTCTCCTCTGCAATTCCAGACTTCTAAAACCATTTCTGTAATAGGGATTTAGAGTTGTAGATGGGGAGGAGAGAAAATTTCAGATCTGAACATTAATGAGGGTTTATTCTTTATATCTTGAATTATGCATGATGGGCAGAGTTTGCATTTCTGCAGCTCTAGTCTTGAAAGCAGAAATTCAAGTAATGTAAAGTATTGTTAGAGACCAGGATTAGAGAAGCAGATTCAATTAACTGGTATTTTTGGCATTTCTGTATCAAATACCAGTTTCATTTTTATTTTAATAAAATTGTTGTTTCATTTTATTCATGTTTTGGCATTTCTGTTGATATGGATAATTTGTCTCAAATTGTTAAGTATCTCTGCTCTTATGAATTAAACTCTGATTTCTGAGTAACCATTACTGAGAAATTTGTCTTATAACACTGATTTATTAAATAATAATGTGTTGTGAATTTCTTCCACATGTTATTGTTTAATAATTAGTTTGACTGATATGATAATCGATATCATTTTTCTGAATTTCTTCCGGAGTGTTGTTGATTTATTATTTTAGTCAAATGGTCTCAATAGAATGTGTTTTGGTACTCACAAATGTGAGCTAATTGAATTTATTTGTTAGTTTGACATTAATTAAAAGCCAGACATATTTTAATTCTCATCACTTAATTATCTTGCTCTTAATTGGGTTAGATTTTCATCTACCTGATTGAGATAGGATTTAGATTAGTTTCTTTTTGCTTGCATTATAGAATAAGTTTGCAATTAGATTAAATTTACATTCTTTTAAGTCCTTTTCTCAAAGAGGCAAATTCTTAGTTGTGGTTTGGCTGAACCCAAATCAGCTTAAGGGTCATTCTCTTGCCTGATCAGCAAGAAGAATTGATCTGATATCCCTGTCTATTGGTAGTTAATGATACATCATAAACCAATAGCGATAGGGAAAAGGTAACTGGACCTAGTTAAACCAGTCGGAGCCACTATCATAAACGGAAAAGGAGCTGCATTAAGGGTCAGACCGGGTGGTTATCCCCCAATGTTGTAGCAGCGATTTTCGAGGCTTCAACATATTTGGCGC
Source organism: Pinus albicaulis (assembly GCA_034641835.2). NCBI lineage: Eukaryota > Viridiplantae > Streptophyta > Pinopsida > Pinales > Pinaceae > Pinus > Pinus albicaulis. The sequence continues at coordinate 151,532,205 of CM076579.1, read as the reverse complement.
TAGAAGGAGGGCCTGAAACTTGTTGTCTGTTGGAGTCTTTTCAATTTTAACATTTTATTTAATCACGATGGCTCCTCTTAAACTTCCAATTCGGAGTTGTATCCATGGACGTGCATCTTCCAATACTCCACCCGAAGTGGTAAGACTCTTGTCTCAGGTAAAGTTTAATGGTGAGAGAAATTCTTCTGCGTTTAATCATGTCCTTCAATTTATTCAAAATGTTTCAAATTATGATTTTCAAGGAATTGATGAAGGCATTTTATGCAGAATTTTGACTCTCACATTTGCGGCAAAAGCCAGAAACTGGTGTAGAACTCTTCCGGTTGCCTCAATTCACAGTTGGGATCAATTTGTTACAATTTTCATTTGTAAATTTGACCACTATGATTATGATCTGGTATGTGATGAAATTGAATATCATCGAAATGAAAATGAGTCTGTTAGAGATTTTAATATTCGATTTCATTTGAATTGTTTAAAATTTAATTTCAAAGATCAATCTATGAAAGAAGAATCACTAGATTGGTTTGAACATAATTATTCTCTTCCTCCTATTCCCGATCCATATGAAATTAGTTCAAGCTTTGTTCCATCCCCTTCCAATATAAATGAAAATTCTAATTTGGATGCGCAAATAAATTGTGATGAAGAGGTTTCACAAAGCTTGGAAAGTATTTCTAATCAAATGCAAGAAGACAACAACAACAATTTTGGAGTTGCTTTGAAATCTGAAAATTCCTCTGCATTAAATTCAGAAAATCAGATTGCAAATCAGCAAGTGCAAGAAACAATCAAAGTAACTAATAAAATGCAAACTGCTGTACAAATTTCTGAATCTGTTCATAATGAGCAAATGCTGAAATTAGAGCAGCAAAGTAGCCTTCTTCAAGAAAGCATGCACACGCAAAGGAATGATATAGAATCTGAAATTTATAATGATCACAATGCACAAGAGTTCTCAAACCGAAACATTTTTAAATGCATTATTTCAGATTCACATTTTTTCCTTTATCCTGATATTTTTAATGATGGTAATTTTTCCCCTCTTGGTGTTAATGATATTTCAGAAAATACAAAGGCTGATTTAAATGAATTACCATTAAATTTTTATCAAGATAAAGGAGCAATTAATGATCATTCTTTTGCCATTAATGAACATGAAATTCTTGTTCCTCCTTGTTTCGATATATTGGATAAGATTGAAGGGAATTCTAAAGAATCTTGTGAAGTCATTTATGATAATTACTCTGACATAGAAGATGTTGATTTCTATTTTTCTCAAAAGAGTCCTCATGAGAAAATTCAAATAACATCTGAAAATGAGGAACATTTCAATTTAGAAATTATTCCAACTAATCCTCACTCTAAAGCAGATAATCATCTTCATGATTTCACTATTTGAGAAAATATTCCAATTTATGATTCATATCATGATCAAGCTTTCATTCCTGTTCATAATCATAAATATTTTTCAATTCACAAGTTGGAATTCGAAATTACTCAAATTCCATAATTCTGGCCAATCCTTCTGAAAAAGAAATTATTTCAAAACGATCCCGATTGTGCTGTAACATTAGTTGTACCAATAGAGATTTCATTTTGTTTTTTCTTTCAAATTTAGATTTGTTTTCTGATTTTATTTTTCAAAATTTTGATACATTACGCTGGCATATTGAGCACTTTACTATCAAACATTCAATTGATGCATTGCCATATTGGGAAATTGATGTTTTATATTATAATCAAAAGCATCAAAAGCTATTTCAATTTCAATTTCAATCGATGTTGATATCTTATCAAAAGCTTCTATCTTCTCAAAGGAAATATCAACAAGAGAATGTATTTTTAGAAATCTGCCAGCAATCCAATTTAATTAATAATTTTCCATTTCATTTGAAAGATTTCCATCCATTTTTGTTTGATTCATTTGAAAAATATTTGGAAATTTTTCCTTCATGCAAGATTGTCAATAGCTTAACATTTACACATAACACTGACATTTTTTTCGAGGCCTTTGAACCGAAAAGCTCATATCCACAATCTAGCCTTTCATCTCCTCTTTTGAACATTTCCCAATTATTAATAGAAATCCATCCAGATTTCTATGATCCAATTGGTATTCAATTGGAAAGAAAATTTCATGAGAAGGAGATTTTAGATAAGCTTCTAACAATAGTTGTACATTCTGATTTCAGGTTTGATTTTCTTAGTTCAATTAGATTTGTATTTTTATTACTAACATTTGAATTGTACATACATGCAGGGATTAAAATGAGAAAATGGTTACACTGGAAATATGACTATACCTACTCATTTTTCAAGTATATGGTTAGAATAGGAGTAGAGTTAATGTAGTTAATTTATTTTCAACAGTTCTGTAGATTAAAAATAAAACAAAGCAATCAACCATTTTCATACATGTTCAGTGAAAACATTTTCTCCCAATCAGAAAATTTTAATTCTTGCTTTCCTTTTTTAATTTCTTACAGTAATACCTCTACTCTGTTTATTTTGAATAATGTATTGATTAAATTCAATCAAGGTTGAACTTGGCATCAATCACCTCAAAGCCACTTTTCTTAATTTTGGGATCTCCTTCTAAGATTTTCTTTTGAAATTTATATGATAAAGGTTTTGAGGATATAAAAGCTTCATGATCTCATTATCCCATGAAATGTATGACTGTATATGATAAGCTTAATTATGACTCAATCATTATTAGTCAGTCTAACCTTTCCTGGTAATCAGATGAAGTTCATACTATCTTCCTCGAAATTTGTTAAGCCGACCTTTAGGATGTCCATTTTGTTGTGTGCACACATTCAAATCTGTTTTGACATTTTTCCACAATTAGTGGCTTTATCCCATTCAAACCTTTAGTTTATTATTTGATACTGCAATATGCATCATATTCATTTACTAAAGGAATTATTTGACAGTCACTCTAACAATACATATTTTTCTCAAGTTAATTCGGAATGTGCAGAGGTAATAAATTGTTGTTGCAACTCAAAAAGGAAGCATAGTTTCATATTTATTTCTGGTATATTTTATATTTCCTGAACATGAATAAACATATCTTATTTAGGCTGATTTCTCACTCTGATTTAGAATAAATAATGGGATGATTTTGAACAAAGTTAGAATTTTGATAAAGAGAAGGAAGAATTTGAAGATTCATGAGGTAAAATCTACAGACAATTTCCTTCCAGGTATGCATTTACAAGTTCATTTTCATCTATTATTAGTTTATCTTTTCTTTAGTTTATTTTTTTATTCTTTTTCTGTTTTAATTGCAGGTTTTCATTTGTTTACAAAACTTGAAGTAAGCAGAAAACCCATTTCAAATTTGCAATAGGTTTCAGGGAAATTTTATTTTGAGAATTTGAGCATTTTTAACTTTTCTTTCAACCATCAGAAAACCCAATCGAAATTAAAAAACAATATCATAAGATTTCGTTGGAAGTAGCTTTTAGCATTTTTGATAACAAATTGTTTATAAAATATTTCCGATGTATTACCTAGCTCATTTGTCATATCGCATTTTGCATATCAGAGGTTTGCAGTTGAATATACTTCCATTATCATGAATCGCCGATCTCCGATAAATAACTTTACCATATTGCAATAACCACATAATTCTGGACCCGATATGAAATTCAAATCAAATTTATAAAATATCACGTCCATTCAATTGCAAATAATGGTAGGAGCATAAGTTTAAAAGGGTCGATGTCTCAGATCCGATATGTTATTAAATTTTCATTATAAATTTATCGGGTCCACTCTTCATCGCATATCGGCATATCAAGAAATGTTACATCATGTGCTTAAGTTGCCGATCGCGATCACCAGGTAACCACGTCATTAATCGCATATCGACATCACAAGAATCAAATTGTATTACATTGGGTACCAAAACATTCACCAATCGCCGATTAGCATCACCAATTAGAAATCATCGATATCGCAATCGCTTCATCGCATTTTTAATTATGCTCACATCACAATTTAGAATTTGCGATGTGCGATGTGCAATAAGGGAAGCACAATGTCAATATTCCCCGATCCCCAATATAATATATCTTTAATGATGTGATCACTTCATTTCATTGCACATGTCCTCATTACATGTTTTCATATCGGCAATTCGCCATTGCAATCTCTGATGTGATAGCTTCCAATGCATGCCTCTGAGCCATTAACATTTAATCGATATATCCATAGCAACCAAGGTGAAGTCTTGCAAATTAAAATTGAAGCATGGTGAAGAAACATGTGATGCGAATCATCCAATACGACGATGTGTTATTTTAAAAGCAAGCTTGGGTAACCGCTATGTTAAGAAAGCAACTGATGATAAATTTGCGGCATAATCAAATCATTTCGATTTCTAATATATTTCATTTTTAAATATATAATTCCATAATTAAAAATGGAATTCAAGACATCTCTATTTTCATATTTAAATTTTATTATTTTAGTTTTGGTCTTGATTCTGGACAATTTATAAAATCATGGAGTTTATATGAAACTTATAATATTTTGAGAAACATTCATTACTGCAAATTTTCATTCTCATTTCTAATGCATTTGTTTTCCCTCGAACATTAAGCATTCCATTTTTTCATTTTACTGCTTGCTTTAGTTTAAATAAAACAAATAATGATTTTGGGTTATAGGATTTTAGTTAGTTTGACTTCTTCAAGTTTTTAATGTTAATTAAAATAAGAAGTCAGCTAGTTTGGAGAAACTAATACCTTTCAGGTAAGATCAAAAGAAATTATCCAATGGTAAGATTCATGTACCCACTTTCATTTATTTCCTTTTCGTTACTTTAGTTTAAGTTTTGTTGTTCCGATACATAAATCTGTTTTGCAGCTCTTCATAAAAGCTTCCAATCCTCCGCCAGATCATATTATCAAAGTCCATACTCTTCTTCTGGCTTAATTTCAAGAAGCAGCGATAATCCTCATTGAAACAGCTACACCAGGAAGTTTCTGAACTTTTGGTTTGTTTCTTTAAGCATTTCTGTTATTAGAAAATGATTAAAATGATGCTTTGAAACAAGAAGATTGATATGAAACAGAAATTTTTCATTGTGGCTGAATTTTATCGTCACTGCTATCCAAAAAGCCTAAAACACTTACAACCCTACAAGGTATGATTTTTCTAAATCTCGACATAAGAAGGATTGATTACACAATTATATTCTTTCTTCATATTCTTGAGACATTGGTAGAAACATTCTTGTTTGAGTTTATCTTGCGAAATTTGGATTTTCCTTTCCATTTTTTAATTTTCTTCATTTTTTTATTTTTGCTAAATTCTTTCTCATTTTAGCATAAGAATTCCTTTTCGTTTGGTTTTCAGTTTTGATTTTGGTGACTTTGCCATGATTTATATGGAAGGCCTTCTTGTTACCTAACTATGGTCAGTATACATGGAGAAAAATTGTTAATAATCATCTATTAACTTTTTCTTAAATCTCTTATTAAAGTTTGATTTTCTTATTATAAGATGAACATGTAGGAAGAGATTACAAAACAAGACAAGTTGACAAAGTACCATAAAATCTAAGAAATTTCTTTTTCATCAAAATTGTAATTATTTTGAAATTTCAATATTTTATTAAGATCTTTCAAAATTTTATGATCAGTCAAGAAAAGTTATTTTTAACCAAGTAAAAACACTTTATAGCAAAGCACTTTTAACTCTGAAATTGTCATTCTGAACTCTTAAGGAGTCAATGATTCTCCCTGTTCAAAAGAATTTTATTTTTCTACAGTGTAATCCAAAAATATATTTAAACTTAAAAGATAAGAGGTCTCATCACAAGCCTGCTTACCATGATCATAATGGAAAAATAGGCTGACATTACCAACACGACTAAACAAACCAAGGTAATGGCTTATGATTGCAAACAATTATAAGACAAGGGGTCTCATCACGAGCCAGCTTCTTTAGTCCAATTATAACTAGTGAATGGCATTGTCAACTATCTGGCTACCAAACAACAAACCAAGGACAATGGCTTTTAAAGATTTATAATAATAAAATACTATAATAATAATAATAATAATAATGGATTTGTCTCCAGGTAATAAAGTCTTAAAGAGATGGGATTCTGAATCATTGGTGATTAAAAGGTAACCCTGTCGAGACTATAGATGTTTGCTGGCAACAGTGGCTCTACCTGTGACAAATGAGTATATTTTAAAAGCTAAGTTGTAAAGTGACCCCTGCTTTATCTCTACAACTAATTAAGGACTGATATAGAAGTTTTGAAATATTTTAATTTATGAGGAATTTTAAGAAAAATTACAGTTAGATGATTCTTGCTTTTATTCAGACTAATGAACCTAGTCAAGCATTTTAAGTATAATTATCTTTTCTTTAATTATTTTTACTTGAATTTTAGGAAAATCTCATTCATATCAAACAGAGATAACTGGTTCTTCTCCCGTGTGTCGCCATTGTTGTGGTAAAACACAACCCCCCCATTTTTTACTTTTTCACTTCAAATAATGAGGACCAACCTATATAAAATTTTATTTCATAAACACCTTTTAGGTTTATTTGATATTAAACGAAATTCAAGTAATGTAAAGTACTGTTACAGACCAGGATCAGAGAAGCGGATTCAATTAAATGGTATTTTTGGCATTTCTGTATCAAATACCAGTTTCATTTTTATGTTAATAAAATTGTTGTTTCATTTTATTCATGTTTATGCATTTCTGTTGATATGGATAATTTGTCTCAAATTGTTATGTATCTTTGTTCTTATGGATTTAACTCTGATTTCTGAGTAACGATTTGCTCAGAAATCTGTCTTACAAAACTGATTTTTTAAATAATAATATGTTGTGAATTTCTTCCACATATTATTGTTTAATTATTGACTTGATTGATTTGATAATCAATATCGTTTTTGTGAATTTCTTCCGGAGTGTTGTTGATTTATTATTTCAGTCAAATGGTCTCAATAGAATATGTTTTGGTACTCACAAATGTGAGCTAAATTGAATTTCTTCGTTAGCTTGACATTAATTTAAAGCGAGACATATTTTAATCCTCATTACTTTATTATCTTGCTCTTAATTGAGATAGATTTATATCTACCTAATTGAGATAGGATTTAGATTAGTTTCTTTTTCTTGCATTATAAAATAAGTTTGTATTTAGATTAATTTCTACATTCTTTTAAGTCCTCTTCTCGAAGAGGCAAAATCTTAGTTTTGGTTTGGCTGAACCCAAATCAGCTTAAGGGTCATTCTCTTGCCTGATCAGCAAGAAGAATTGATCTAATATCCCTGTCTATTGGTAGTTAACGATACATCGTAAACCAATAGCGATAGGGAAAAGGTAACTGGACCTAGTTAAACCAGTCAGAGCCACTATCATAAACGGAAAAGGTGTTGTATTAAGGTTCGGACCGGGTGGTTATCCCCCAATGTTGTAGTAGCAATTTTCGAGGCTTCAACAAAACCCCAAAAGGAAATATTTAACAAACCTATTTTGTTTGATATTCCTCATGGAATAATTAATTAAACCATAATTTAATTATTATTCCTAGTCATGTTTAACCCAAAACAAAGAAATTAATTAGATAAACATTTATTTATCTTATTATTTTCTAGGAATAATTATTTAAATCTTATTTAGATAATATTCCTTGTTAAATATGACCAAATCACCCACAAATAATTAAATAAATCATTATTTATTTGATAATCCTTCAACCACTTCCTTAAAAAGATAAATAAATCATTTATTTATTTATTATTGACAAATAAAGGGATTTGACCCAAGTCAAATACTTTTTCCCTCCAACAAATATAATAAAAATATTCCATAAAAGGTGGATCTAGATTTGGTTAACATTATTTTAATCATGCACCAAAATCTAGAATGACCCAATATTTTGTTATAAATAGGAGGGTTTTTCCTACCATTCTTCACCTTTTGTTGCCTATTAGATCACTCTGGATCTATACACTTGGTCACATTTTTCTACATTATTTGCTGCGTGAGCTCCCTTTGAGTTCTATCTTTGTCTGGGTTTTCTACACCAACAAGAGAGAGAGATTCTAGATCTGAAGTGCTGAGGACTTCCAAGAACCCATCCCATTGAGGAGAATTGGATACGCCTTCTTATTTTCCTCCCAGGTGCCCTTAATACAAAAATTCTTTCAAAAATTGTTCTTTTCTTGTCTATTGGATATATGGAGCAAACCCTTCTTTTTACTGCTTAATGTCTTTCTATGCATAGATCTGGTTTTTTGCAGCTCTTGTCTTGATCAACTAACTGCAGATCTGAAGATATTGGTAGCCACTTTTGATGTTAGGGCTATTAGTTATGCGTAGCTAAAGTGGTATTTTTTCGTACACTTCGACAAAGGATTCATACTAACAGCTTCTATCAACTGTGATTAAAGCTCTAGTCCCTAAGGCTTTGTTTTTCATTTAATTCATTGAAGTGTGCATGAGATATCAGAGGGGGATTAATTAAACTCAAGATAGGCCCAACACTCTTCTCTGCAAATCCTAGCCCTCGCCTCCTTGACTTAGCAATCTTGACCATCTCTATTTACTCCAATGACCAACTATTTTGTGCACATTTATTCTTAGTTGTCGACTCATTCATCCTTCATACACCTTTGTGATGCAATCCTGGATCCCCGCATCTCGTAAATATTATTAATATATATTCTCAAACTCTTATGAGATCACGAGACTCTGATCTTAGCATTTAGCCCCTTTTAAATTGCCTCTTATTGATTTTCCACAATAGGACCGGTTGTTGTGACCTGGTGCACATCACTTTAAGTGATAAGCCATTTAGGATATTTTCGAGGGCCTATCTCCTTGTGTACCGACTCTATGCCCTTGGTTCTTTGGACTCCATGAAAAAACACTAACACAATGCCTGAAGCTCACTGGTCTCGACATTTTGTCAAAATATAATTATAGTGGAGTTACGAGATTTTCGACCTCTGAGATATACTTCCAGGGTGACATCATGCTTTCTCATTAAACCCATGTGGTGTCTCCTAATTGGTTACACCTATCACTCATATTTTCCCCATTAGGCCACTCAAAATGATGAATCTAACTGATAGGTACCCCACATACATCCATGTCATGTTAACATCATTTTCCATCGCTATCTCCTGAGAGCCAATCAACTATTGGCATGTGTCCTATTGGAGGCGAGAGAAAATATTCCCTCGATCCACTAGTACAAAATGAGAGATTAGTGACTATGCAACTAAAAAAACTAGTCACCACAATTATTTCAAGTGAATTACTACTAAATTAGGGAAATTTTAAGTGATCTATATTAAAAACGACTAAGTTAAACAAATAATTTAGTGTAGGGATAAAATATATGACTAGATAATAAGAGACCCAACTAAAAGTGACTAACTTAAATGACTAATTTGGTTTAGGACTAAAATATATGACGAGATAACAAATGAAAAAATTAAAAATTATTAACCTAAATAGATACTGTTAGTCACCACTAAATTTTTCTATTTTGTAGATGACTAAATGCTTGTCCTAGATTTCTAAAAACAAGATTCATGAATATTGTGAGTTTTAGAAATCTCACTACCTTCATTATCCTTAGGATAAATTTTTCACTATTTCACTACTCTGCCATTCCATGGTTAGCACACTGCTCCTAAAGGACCCCTCATGGGCTCATGTCACTCATCTTCATCCCTTTTTCCACCAATGACCAAAACACTTTGTTTTTCCTTTGCCTCACCCCTCCACTTACCAACTAAGATCACCAACCAGCTTACTCCTTCTTATGTTTCCCAGATACCTCAAGAATTGATGGTCTCAAAACTATCTCTGTAGGATCTTTAGATAAATCAAGTACATTGGATTTTAGATCTTCAATACATAAAATTGGCAAAAACTATGTTTTTCATGTCTGAAGATCTCAAGCCAAGCTTTTAGTCAAAGACCAAGTCGAAGAGCCTCCCACTAGATCACTAGGGTTTCATAGGTTGTAGGGTTGTCTTTTGTGTTCCAAATCACTGCTTTTCATGTGCTAAGAAGCTGAATCAAATGGGAAAGAAGGTTAGCCCCTGTTTGTCCAAGTTAGATCAATAAAATCTCCAAGGAGGATTTCTTTCCCAAAGACACAATTATGCAAAAGGTAACTGTTCATTTTTGACATTTCTGCAGGAGTGTCAATGTGGCTATCGATAGAAAAAATTGGTAAGGTAAGAGGTATGTCGCTCATTACAAGATATACACAAGAAAATGGAAGAGGAAGCAGCCTATGTTCAGGAAAATCGGGATTTCTAGGCACTGATTGGGCCAACAGTATGCCAAGCAAAGGCAATGCAGAAAATCACAAGGATAGAGGCACACCAACACAACCAAGCATGAATTAAAGATTTTTAGAATTTATAAATGAAGAAGGGAAAAAGGTGAGGTGAACTGAACAGAAATGAATGAACTTTAAAAGGCTATAGAGAACTTAGAATACAACACTAATTATTCTTCTCTAACAGCCCAAAAACGTAAGGTTTTCGAAAGATAGGCAAAGAAGGTCAAATGTAGATGATGAGCCTCCATGATGACAGCAGACGGAAGGTTTGAAGAGACTGTGTAAGTGACATCTAGGGTTTGCCAAGGTAAAGTATCCCACTACCTCAAAGGGAAAGAATGCAAAGAGTATAAGTATGAAGAAGGTGAAGCCTTCATTTTCATTCATTTTTGCACCAAATGGTCAAGGGAATGAAAGAATAGGGTTGCGTTTCAAGATATAATACCAAATTGATCATAAGGTTACTGTTATGAAGGTGTTAAACTCCAAGAGTGATAGAAAGGGCCAAATCATTATGTCATGGCACCTGCAACGAATTAGAAGTGGCTAAAAAGGAGATAATGACAAACATGATTGTAAAGACTATGGTGACTGTACAAGATAGATTTATTATACCTCTAGAAAATCAGTGATAGGGGAAGAAACCATGTTTTCAGATCACCCACACTCAGAAATCTCAAAGGGGGTAAAAACATGATTTCCAAACTTCACAATGTAAGTAAGAAAGGTTTTAACAGTGTTAGGGTAAAGACAAGTCCCTCAAAAATATTTTAAAGAGCTTACCCTTACTAAAAGAGCTAAAAGGATGTGTTAGATTTCAAATAGCAGAGAAAGCAATTTTAGGGTTCTGATATGAAAAAATGGGTAAGAACGAAGTGTTAAAAGCATCAACATACCAAAGGCAATCAAGTTTCACTATGTCAAAAACCTAAAAAGCAACAAAGAAGGATGATTAGAAAGGGAAAAACCCATTTTGAATGTTTTTAAGTCACATACTGTAAAAGGTCAAAAAAGATATTAGCCAAAGTGATAAAGAGACCAAAAATATTAGAATGTGGGTTTGTAAGAGATAAATGTATCTTCCTAAGAATATAAAAAGTCAATTTGGTTTATCACTCAGTTCATTTGTCACTTGAAAAAAAGAGTAAAAGGCATTCAAAGAGAAATTTCTGAGTTTTGTGAAATTATGGGCAAAGTCACCCGACGCTATGCTTTGGAGCAGGTGCTATGCCTAGGGCACTCGGCGCTACGCGTAGAGCTGAAATCCTAGTGTAAAAATACACTACGCTACGCCTAGAGAGGAGCGTACTGTGCTTATAACTGGGCACTACCCGTTCGCCTAGCAGGAGGACCCGACGAGCACAGGAAAGGCCTGACAGGCCTGCACGCGGGCAGCGTTGTGCCTAGGAGTACCCGACTCACCCGAAAGGAAGACCTGACAGGCCCAAATCTGATGTAGAGCTGCGCATAGGAACCTGGCAGGCTTGCACGCAGGCAGTGCTGCACCTAGAGGGACTTGGCTCACCCATTTTCTTCACGGCGTTGTGCCGAGGAGCCCGACGGGCCTGCACGCTCGCAGGGGCTACGCTTAGGCATGAAACCCTTTTCAATTGCAAATTTCCCTCAAAAGGCCAAAACGACCACTCCAAGATGCTTCTAAGAACCTGCAAAAGAGTCAAAAAATTGGTAAGTGGACATTTTTCCCCCTCCTCAAGTGAGATTCATGAATTAATGATTAAAGGAAAATATTCAAACCCTAGTGGCTAGAGACCATAGGCCCTCATGACAAAAATTATCTTTGACATTCAAGCAAGAAATTATTGGTCAAAAGGTGTCATTTAGGGTAATTACAGTGAGTTCAAGTTAAACCTCCATCAAAGCCCAAAGGGAAATAGCCACAAACCCACACCTCCATCACCTCCTACTGATAATGCCTCCTCATCTACACACATATCCTCCCCTCAAGAGAACCTCCCTTCCTCATCTTCTCCCAAATCATAAAATGAAGAAGGAAGTTTCACTAAGCAAGAGAGTGACTATGAAGAAGAAGGTGATGATGAGGCAAGCCAAAATGAAGCAGCAAACATGGAGACTGAAACAGTGAGGGTGATGATGGTGAAAATCAGCCTAGGAGAAATAAAAATAGTAAGGCTCTTAGTGATGAAGAGGAAGAGGTCAGCCATGAGACAAAGGACATGGAGATAGATGAAGGTTAAAATGAGGACAAAAACCTTGATGACCATGCAGGAAATCAAAATAGTGAGATCTATGATGATACAAAGGACAATGCAGAAGACAGTACAGAGGCAGAGAATGTGCAAACTGATGATGAGGCTAGTGATTACAGTGACAGTAAGGACTATCATGAAAGTGAAGGTGATGATAATAGTGAGGAAGATGAAGAGACTGATGATAGTGCAGACCTCAGTGAAGGAGAGGACATTCATGACAGTCATGACAGTCATAAAAATAGTGGAGACAGTGAACCCTACAATGGCAATAATAATGCTAGGGGCAGTAGAAAAACTGAGAGCCACAATGACAGTAAGAACAATGAGGTCCCTAGTGATACTAAGAGCAGTAATGAAGAGGAATACACCACAATGTTCACTAACAAAACTCCTACATTGACCTATCACAGAGGGGATGGGCATTTGTTTACTGCCTCTAAAAGTCAAGGGGCCATGTTCTCCTCATTTCCTAAACCACTAGACAAAGGCAAAGAGAAGGTAAAGGAAGGAGAAGAGCAGCATGAGATTGAGCAAGAGTTTGATATCATTAACCTTGATAGTAAGAAAGAAGATAAAGGGAAGGCCGCTAGCATACTACTCCATAGCAAAGATGCAGAAATTAGAGAGCTAGAAAGCTGCCTTTACATGGAAATGCATAACATTGAATATTATAAGGATGATCATAAGAATAAGAGGAAGATAATAAGGGCCTTGATCTACAAATAAAGATGACCAAACATTATGCCTGAAGAAATCAAGTTGCAAGGGCTAAACTTAAGAAGGCCCATGCCAAGCTACAGACACTCAAAGAGGAAACAAGCCAATATAACCTTGGAATCTTTGCACAAGTTTCTCTGCAGGTCTCCCAAACCCCATAATGGAGACATCCACCAAATTTGAGAAAATTTTGACAAATTTTTGTTTTTTGTGAATTTGGAGGCCTCTAAGAGCAGCACCCCTGGCGCTAGGATTTCATCTTAGACATATTCAGAGGGAGAAATTTGCATTTTTGGAATCCTCATTCCTATTACATTCTTCTCACCAAATTTCAGAGCATTTGGAGCATTTTTGACCCCTCAAAAGGTTTAAAAACACCTCTTTTTCACCTTTTTGCCTCATTTTCAGGCTTGGCACTGCGCCTAGAGAAATCTTGGGAATTTTGTCTTTTGGATAGGTAAGTGAAGCTCAATCAAGAAACCAAAGGTGGATTTGAAAAGTGGACTCATAAATATTTCCAACGGGCCATCACGGAGCAAATTCCGACACCGAGAGGGTCACAAAAACTAGGCTCCAAGTGGACCTATTTTCTACCTGTGAAGGCGCTGCGCTTTCAGACTTCAATGTGCGTTTTTGGCCTAAAGTCAACAAAACACACTCATTAATTTCAAAATGATATTTTAATTTTTTTTGAGGCAAATCAATCTAAAATTAAGTGCTAGGAGTTATTTTTGCATTTATTTCATGAGATGTTTGTGCCTTGGGACTTGCATGATCTCTTAGGCATTTATGACATTTATGGATGATTTTGACATTTTCAACCCTAGTTACGGTTTTTTTCCCTCTTTTGCTAGATAAATAGAGACTGAGGGTCTTATTTTAAAAGGTTGGCATTTGATGACTCTTGAGAGTAATATATGGTTTTTTGGAGCTTGAAGAGGAAATTGGTTTTGTGGAGCTTGTGAATGGCTTGTTTTGCTTGTTGATGGAGAGGGCTTGCTTGCAGGATCCCTGAGCTTGGTTAATGGTGATGTGCTTCTATTCAGTTAATTTTTTCTTATGTATCATGTTGTTTCATCCTTCTATTTTTCAGTAGGACAAAGGATTTAGACTAAGAAATGTTCTTCAAAGGCACCTTAGCTCTGTTTGTTCTTCACTGCCTTTATGTTTTCCTCTGCTAGGTCATTTTAGAGAATACTTAATTCCTCTCTAGACCCTCCTAATATTGTTTATCTCATGAATGGTTTAATACAGTAGATATCATAGATGTTTGATGGTAAGCCATGCTTGTTTGATATCACCAAAACATTTTTCTTGAGGTCTCTCTTTGAAGTACCATTGATTAGGCCTGCCCAAGAGGTTATGTTTCGATCATACCCTTTGCCCATGCTTGAAGAGTTGTTTCAAATATATTTATGGCTATGATTAAATATGTTTAGGAGTTCCCTCTTCTTTGATTAAAGCTATTTGTTTATCTTAAATGTTTTCTAACCTTGAAGGTGAAATCACTAGAAGTTAAATGAGTTTCTCACCTTATATATTTCATTGGTTTTTTTGTCTGAAATGCTAATTTTCTTGAGTTGAATCAAAGATTTATTGGTATGCCCCCTCTATTGATTACTTATTTATGCTAAATATTGTTGAAGTCCCTTCTTGTTTTGAGTATTTGATAAAGGATTCTTGATTACCCTTTTCCCTACTTTGTTCACAAACTTGGTCTTCATTTCATTTCACACAAACATTGAAAATCCATTTGACCATGCTATATTTTCCCTGTGATACTCCCTGATTCATTGTTTAAATTCCCATGTTTTTTTATAGACTCCATAGCCCAATGACTTGACTTTCCCTCACTCTATCTATTCTACTTAACCATCTTACCCAACCAAAACAAACAAACAAACCCTACACTTAAAAACTAGCCTAAAATCAAACCCCAAAAGAAAACAATTTCACATCCTTTGCACAAATAGAGAGAGCCCTCTCTGAGTCCAGGAAGGCTAGGTCCTATGACTCCAAAGACTGGTCTGATGTTACCCTGTGTATTTGGTCTTACCAATCTATCAAATCACGGGAACCCAACATAATGGTGATCACGGTGGGACCTTCTGAGTCAATAACCATATAAGTATTCCTTAGGACTTTAGAAACCCTTGTACACAACATCTATTGATTTATCACCAACTTATAGCCTAACATAATTGGCAATCAAGGTGAGAGGCTTTCTGAGATTAGTGACAATCTAATCACTCCTTAGAACTTCAGAAACCATTATCAAATCATAGACAACTCAAACTATTTGCCAAGTAGTAGAATCTAATTGTTTCACCATCCTAGCAAAATGATGACTCAACCAAAAGATACTCATAGAAACCTTAGGGCTACATAAAGGAAATCAGAAAACCCCAAAAACATCCCTAGACTGGTTTTTTGTCAGTTATTGGTGGTGGACCTGTTGTACTATACAACCCTCCCTTTTTTTAAAAATTTTAGAATAAAATTCATTTAGAAATAGGGTCCCTTTTTCTTTTTTTAATATAGGAATAAAAGACTTGGAAATAAAGATTCATTGTTTTGAAAGACTCATTGCATATCTTTGTTACCAAGTATGTACAAACAAATACAACATTCAAAAACTTTCGATCCGATCAAATATAAAAGACTTTATTATATAAAATAAATCAATTACAAAAGTCCCATGAATAGTAATCGGAAATCGGAAATCGGAAAAATCTTTGGGAGAAGTTTTACATACATGTTCAAAATCTCCGATGCGATTAGTCCAATCGCAAATCTCCAATCGCAAAGGATTTAAGTGATTTCATTTACATATTTTCGATGCGATGCCATCAATCGCAATCGCATGATCAGAACACTTTTAATAAACTCTTTGTGGTCAATTAAAAATTCCCCGATGCGATGCGCTTTAGTATAAGATACATTTCAAAAGGAAATAAACATTTGTTTCACTTAAATGAGAAGAATCCTTATATGATGGACCCCACCATATCGCAATCGAAAATCGGAGAAATTCATTGATAATTATTTTCTATTGAAGCTCCCCGATGCGATATACCACCATATCGCAATCGGAAATCGGAGAAGTTCGTAATTGCAAAATCGGAAATCGGAGAAATCTTTATTTTGATATTTATACACCATTTGGATACTTCCGATGTGATTGTTATTCATATACTATATATTTGTCACATAGGAAGAGTTCATAATAGGTAATTTAATATTATTTTCACAAACGCTAAAACTCCAATAGTACGATCAACATTGAATAGCAAATCAAATGATTATTGGTTTACGATTCTGTTTTGAATACGTGAGTGTGACCCAAACAAAATATTTAAGTGTTACACGGATTCAATAAATAATGAATCATGAACCCATAATTTTTATAATCGTTCTTTTCAATTGCTTGTTTATCACGACTGAGAGCTTATTGCCTTGCAGAATCAAAGAACGCCAAATCCTTTCAGTCACAGACCGGGGGAAACAATATCAGACACAGAAATGTCGAAGAGAACAAGGAGAATGAAGACTGTTGTTGCCGCTAAGTTTGTTGAGAGTCCTACAATCTCGAAGGAAAAACCAGTAAAGCTGAAGCTAGTTACAGATACATCATGTCAAGGGCTAGGCAAAATGACATGGGAAGGAGTTTATAATCTGATTGAAAGTGAAAACCCTAAAGTCACAGTGGCAAAGGTATCAGTTCCGGATGAAGATAACTCAAATTCTGACTCTGAGATTACTGAAAGAACACTTGCGAATTCATTCCTACATCGAATTGCAGCCAGAGAAAACATCATTCCTTATTATGATGTGATTCGATGGGTCATCGATAGTGTAGAAATTAAGGACAGAATGTTTATTTCAGCTTCTGGAGCATCTTTTGGATCATTCAAAGTAGAAGACCTCAAAGCAATGTATCATCTCCCTGATCCGCAGAAGTTCTATAACAAAGAATTTGTCAAAGAGTTTGCTGACAGTAATAAATTTCAATCTGAACCTATCAAAGAATGGAGGAAAAATCCTGAAAAGCACAAAAATGAATCATCCGGTATGTATTCAGTAGATTCTCTTTCACCCCCATACTGCTATGTCGCTGCCATGATGTGTATATTATTTGGCAATAACAATTCTGCTAGGTTTTCTATACAAATGGTTCCTTTAATCCTAGCTGCTGTCAATTCCGAAATTATGGACTGGGCTGTTATTCTTTCTGATAAGATAGCTAATAGGATACTCGAATACAGACAAGATAAAACCACTGGAAATACCACTCCCTTTTTCTTTTGTTCTTATATTCTAGATGCCCTTTGTTTCAATTCTGAGTTTCCCTTGTTAGGATGGAAATGGACTTCTAAAGATCCTACTCCGATTCATATATACCATAAACTCCTTTGGAAAGTTCATTTCAAAGATCATGTTTATAGGATATGTCATGGTTTCCTTATCCCAGTCTTTCAAACCATTTTCGATCGCTTCCCTCCTAGATTCTTCGACAAAGCTAAAACTGACTTATCCTCAATAGGAGATTGGTTTGGAGAGGAAAAATTCACGTATGTCAGGATTTTCGGGAGTATTGTGGAACCCCATGTTCTCCCTGTTTTTTTTCCAGATAAACTTCTAGCCCAGGAAATATCCTATCAATTGACAGTTGAAAGAATGTCCAGATCTCTGAGCAATAGTAAGAAAAGAATGTGGCCTTCGTTTCCATTCAATTGTGGACATTTTACTTTCAATGACTTCAAGCATGCAGAAAATGAAGTCGCCAAAATAAAGGGTTTTAAATTGGAAACAATCCCGGGGAGACAGTATGATCCACAAAAGATAGCTTTTAATGTTACTTCTTCAGTTTCGATTGCTCAGTTCGAGCATGAACCGGATGAATTTGATGATTTGTTTGTTTCATTAGAGAAATTTTCTCAAGTTTATAATTTGGCCAAGTCCAAATTCCAGAAAGAAGAAATGAATAAATTTATGCTATTTAGAAGTCAAAGATTGTTGAAAGTTCCTCTAGACCAATTGAGAGTTCCTATACAAGGGTCAGAAACAGAGGATACATCTGGCAAAACAGTAGGAGAAACATCTACCAGTAAGGTCACTACACAATCAGCTACTGACTAGCCCATTGCATAGATACAAAAGGAAGTAATAGGAAATGATCCTGTTATACATACTGAAAAGGTGAGCACTGATGGAAAATCCGATGTAAATACTAATCAGCAGTCCACAGCTCAAACAGAGAAATAATGTACAAGTACTGATACTAATGTGCATAATCAAAAAGAAGGATCAGGCAGCAAAACCAATGAACAGGAAACAAATACAGAGAAATCGGATACACAACTTGGAGGAAACAAAACTACTGAGAAAATAGTAGACTCTGTTGATCCTAATGTTTCCTCACAATTGTTGAAACAATATAATCAATTTGCTCATCAATTAGGACTACAAGATAATCCTGAATAGAAAAAGCCAGAAGATCAGGATGTTGAAATCATTCTTGAACATCCTACGGGGCAAATTATGTTGAAGATTGAAGAAATTCCTCCCCTGGATATATTCTACAGTCCTAAACATAAAGTTGTTGTAAAAAAAAAAAAAGAGAGAATAAAATCCGATCAAGACATGTTTTCTACTTCACGGGAGGAGTTCATGAATATTGTTTACAAGAATACTGAAGTGAATCCATCTGAGGATCTCACTAAGTTGTCCCAATATGCATGAGCATACAGTGCTGCAACGATAGATAAAGTTGCGGAGGTTTCTCAGTTAATGACCCAAAAAGATCTCCATATAGCTTTACTTGAATAACAAGCTAATGAAAATCAGCAGAAGATTGCTCAATTGGAACAGCAATTACAAGATCAAGAGCTCAGATCTAAAGAGCTAGAAGAACAGCTTGCCACAGAAAAGAAGAAATTTGATGAACATGCTTTAAGCAAACAGCAACAGTTGAATCAAGAAATTTCCAAACTACAAAATTTGTTGCAAAATGAGAAGAATATGAAGATTGTGCAAGAAAAAGAATTTCAAGCAGCTTTAGATAAGTTCAAGGATTTCCCTAAATTAAGTGAATTCAAATCCAAGGCTCTTGAAGTCAATAAACTACTTTCTCAGCAGTTAAATAAATTTTGTACAAAATTAACACAAGCAGAACCATTTTGTGATATCACATCATCCTTGATCCAGGACATGATTACTCCCAGGCAAGAAATTGATGAAGCTGATGAAAAGATTTCTGAATTTCTTACTTGGCAAGATACAGAAAAAGGAAGAGAAGCTAATCTTCCTAGGATAGAAGAAAGACATAAAGATATCATGTTTACAGAGTGGAAACATCAGTTAATGAAAGCTGAGAGAGCTATATCAAGAGCTAGAAGCATGATGGGTAATATAACGCAATTTATCAATGACAGCTTGTATGCAATTAATCTCATTTCAGATTGTGTTCCAGGCAGTTTGCCTAAAGTTAAAGAAACCGATTGCAGATGGAAAGAAGAAATAATGAATAAAAGTCAACAGATCAACAAGCTTCAAACCATATCTTGGGACAATATGTGGACTTATCTAATTAAGCCACACAATCAACAAGTAGCTATTAAATTCCTATCAAATGTTGTTGATTGTTTGATTCCAGAATTCTCTGATGCCACATACGCTGGACAGTTACATTCCAAGATGAGTCATCCATCGGAGGTCCAGGAAATGCTGAAAATTTGCAACTTGGTTACATTGAACGAGAAGCAAAAGCAATGAATCAGTTCCCCAAAAGATAGCATTTCTGTTTTTTTTAATTTGATAGATTGTAGCAGTAGTAGTAGGATTATGTTTTCATGTAATGTCATATTTAAACCCCTCTCATGCATTAGAGAAGGGGTCCTGAGTTGTAATATTTTTGACTTGGAGATTACATTTTTGTACTCCATTGCCTCTTATATTTTATAAAGGATCACATCTGGTGATTTTATGCGGAATTATCTTTAAAGTGTTGCATTTCTGTACCTTGGATTTGATTTTGCATCAGAATTATTGGATTAGAGTATCAGATTTCATTTGAAAGCTTTCAAGATGGATAAGGTATTTTTATCTATTCACTTTTGATTTCTTTTGTCATATGATATTCTCTTTAAAATTTGCTATCATTTATATATATATTTGGTTTTCACAACGTTTCTTTATATATCATTTTTGAGTATAATTGAAAAGTTATCTTTCATAAGTGTATGTAGATGATATACAATGATGAATACAATATCTTAATATAACTCTGTTTAATTTCTTAAACAGAGTTATCTTTATTTGTTGTTGCACATTTCAATTAAACTTTAATACATTTTTATGGTTATTGTTAAATTGGAATAATTTCAAGTTGTATTCACATATGATACCCGGGTTAACTTTAGAATTTCTTTATCAGTATTTAGATTAAATTAAATAGTTTCATTTCAGTCATTTAGTCCCATTTTCACTCATCCAAATCAACCCATCACCAACTCATTAGTTATAAGGAAACTGGTCCTTTCAATCCAGTCGGAGCCACCATACCAAACGGATAAGGAGCTATCCTAAGGTCCCGACCGGGTGGTTTTCCCCAATGTTTGAAGCAGAGATATTCTAGGCTTCAACATTTTTGGCGCTAGAAGGAGGGCAGAGCTATGAATGGTAAGTAAATCCTTACCCACAAGCCATTCTGAGAGAAAAACACCCTCATTAACTTCTTCAATTTCTTCTGAATTACAAAATCCTATAGAAGGAATTGAGAAGAATATTCAGACACCCACTACCAAAGTCTCAAAACAATCAGACAATCAAAATCCTGAGTCTCCTGAAGTACAAGATTTAATTCATAAATTGAAAGGATTCTCATTATCTCAAGAAGAGTCTGAAATATCTAAAGGTAGTGTAAGCTCAAAATTTGTTCCTTCAAAACCTCTTACTAGGCTTCAAAGTGAAAAAATTGGTATTTCTCCGAAAGAATTCCCTTTACCTAGTAGAGCCAAGACAAGAAGAACCCAATCGGAATCAGAAAGTGATATAAGTTCTTCATCTCATATTCAATCACCTGTTTCCGAAACCCCAACTCAACAAAGTGCAGTTGTTTCCACATCATCTGCTCAATCATCATCTGCTCAATCGTCATCAATCTCAACATCATCTATTCCAACAACTACTATTCCAACACCACCAGTCTCTACTACTTCTTCAACAGTTGTTACAATAATGGCACAGAGACCATGGGCTAGTCTAGGGGCTGTCAACATGCCTACACCTTTACATGATTTACCTGACAATCTGAAAAATGGCTTCCAAAGTTCAGTCCAGAGTTTAACATTCAAGCTGAAGAACACATCAATAACTTTATGCTGGCTGTAAATTTGAATGGAGTCGTAGAAGAAGATGTTGTAGTCAGACTATTCCCTTATACTCTTCAAGGGGCAGCAGGATCCTGGTACTTTTCATTACCTTCAAGATCCATAACAAGTTGGGCCATTTTTGTAGATCATTTTTTAACCAAATTTGGAGATGACAGATCGATAGCTACTTTAATCAATGATCTCTCAAATTTGAAGACAGAACCCAAGGAGCCCATTAAAGATTTCAACACTAGATTCAACAAACTATTGAACAAAATCCACACAGATTCAAGGCCTAGTGAACAAGTCAGAAGTGAATGGTACATAACTGCTTTGCCCTCAAACATAGCAATTTTTATAGATAGAGCTGCAAAACCTACGTTAGCCGAGAATATGAAAGAGGCTATTGCAGTAGAAAAATGAATTATTTCTCTAGAAAAGAAAAATGCTATTGAGGAAAGGAAATCCAAGAAGGTCAACTTCAAAGATGATTCGAGGAAAAAAGCCAAAGACCCATACGACATGGAAGGTTTACAGAAAGTTCTTAAAACCATGTCGAATGAAATGGTTGAAATAAAAAAACAAGTAGCTGAAACTTCTACCAAAAAACCATTCCGAAATTTCAAAAGAAATCAATTTGAAACTAAACCTCCCAATTCAATCTCTAATGCAGAATCAGAAGAGGAAGAAGAAGAAGATACATCTCTAGTATCAGATGAAGAAGAAGAGAATGAAGAAATAGTTGAATTGCATGGAATGTAGGATTTTATTCTCCCTAATTCTGATAGTGAGGTAGATCAAGAAGCCATGCCTGTAAGTACGAGGAGTAAATCTACATCGGAGCCTGTACAAATAGTTCCTAAAAAGAAAACTACAACTCCAAGTACCAAAGACAAATCCCCTGCAAAGATAACTTCTCCATTACCTACTCAAAATCAGCCATCTTCCTCTAATCCTCCTATATCAACATCAAAGACTTTGGTGGTATCAGATCCAATGGAATATAGCATTGTTGAAGACATGAAAAAGATTAAAGCCAACATTTCATTACATGAACTCAGCAAACTAAAACACCAGCAGAAGTTACTATTAAAAGAATTAAATGCTACACCAATTGCTCCTTTACCAAGTGGTGTAGTTGCAAAAGCAGCTAAAGGGACTGGTAAGCCACCAGACAAAGTAGATGCTACTGATACTGTGCTCATTGGAGAAAGATGAAATTCTCAGACTCCTTCTTTTCTTTTGACTTATGAAATGTACAATAAGAATCTGCATAATTGTTTAATCGATTCTGGAGCATCCTCTAATATAATGCCTACTTCTGTTCGCGCCAAATTGAATATTGAACCACAAAAATCGGCAGTTCATATTGTCCAATCGGATCGCTCTAAAGTTCAAGTTGTAGGAGAAATCAATTCAGTTACTATCAGACTAGCTTTCGATCCTAGGATTTTCCAAAGAATTGATATTTTGATTGCAGATATTCCTGAATTCTATGGATTAGTCTTAAGCAGGGACTGGTCTGCAAAACTTAATGGTTATATCGCAACTGATTATTCACATATGTGGCTTCCTTACAAAGGGAAACCAAATCAAATTAAATTTGAACGAGAAAAACATATGATACACACTGTCACTGAATTTGAACAATCTAATGAAGTTGTGGCTTTCAACAACAATATTCTTGGAGGTTATTCTGCTGAGTCATTCCTTGGAAACTTCAAAGCACCACAATCACCCTTTTCTATAAATACTTTTGTTTCTCAAATAGAAAATTTTTCGCAGTCTGATTCTTCTAGAATTGTAAATATTTCTGATGTAATTATAGATAAGCCAATAGATAAATCTTTATTTTGGTCATTATATTTTGATGGATCAAAATCTAGTGATGGAGCTGGAGCAGGATGCATCTTAATTGATCCAGATGGAGAGAAAACCATGCTATCATGTAGGTTAGAATTTGAGTGTACAAACAATACTGTAGAATATGAAGCCTTGATTCAAGGACTTTATAAAGCTATAGGGTTAGATGTTAAATACTTGAAAGTCTTTGGTGATTCCGAAATTGTCATAAAACAAGTTAGGAATACGATCCATTGCCTTTCAGGACATCTTAAACACTATCAAACCCTAGTGCAAGATCTTACCACTCATTTTTTAGCATTCAATATTTCTTCTATTCCTAGGAATCAAAATACATCAGCTGATTTGTTAGCTAATGTTGCATCCAAACTCCTTCCTGCTGAAGATTACAGTCCTAATAGATTTTCAGTAGAATTGATTTTTCGCCCATCTATTCCAGATAATATCACAAATTGGAGAGTATTTTACCATGATCAAGATATTTTAAATTTCATGACTTCAGAGAAATCATATGATGAACAAATTATTGATGAGGATGATCATGATTTACAAATTGCCTCAAAAGGTAATGAAAATCCCATTCCGAAATCTGTTGTTAAATTGGAGGACTTATATGATATAAAAGACAGATTCAAGAAAGTTACCAATGCTAAACTTCAAAGTTCCACTTCGAAGTTTGAATTAGTAAATCTTGGTTCTGACTCTAATCCTCAAAATGTTAATTTAGGACTCAATTTAACTCCAGAGGAAAGGAATGCTTTCATTAAACTTCTGAACAAATATAAAAATGTTTTTTCTTGGAATTATGATGATTTAAAAATGTATGATACTTCTGTTATTCAACACACAATTCCAATGCTTCCTGATATTAAACCTGTTCAACAGAAGTTAAGAAAGATTCATCCAAACCTCGAAGGTCAAATCAAATCAGAACTTAATAAACT
Organism: Pinus albicaulis; assembly: GCA_034641835.2. Classification (NCBI taxonomy): domain Eukaryota; kingdom Viridiplantae; phylum Streptophyta; class Pinopsida; order Pinales; family Pinaceae; genus Pinus; species Pinus albicaulis. The sequence goes on along the minus strand of CM076579.1, from coordinate 151,507,724 downwards.
TTTAAAAGCCAAAATCATTTTTTCTGTAAGGCATTCCAATTGGGTTTCCAATATGGTACCTGTAAGGAAGAAGAATGGTGATATAAGAATCTGTATTGATTTTAGAAATTTAAACAAGGCATGTTTAAAAGACAATTTCCCATTGCCAACCATGGAACAGATACTTCAAAAGGTAGCTGGTTTTGAACTCATGTCCTTTCTTGATGGATTTTCAGGCTATAATCAAGTTTTAGTTCATCCAGATGACAGATTGAAAACAACTTTCAAAACCAAATGGGGAACCTATGCTTATCAAAAAATGCTTTTTGGTCTAATAAATGCAGGAGCAACTTTCCAAAGAGCCATGGACATAGCATTTAAAGGTCTGATCAATAGATCAGTTGTTATTTATCTTGATGACATAACAATATTTTCAAAAAAGAGAGCCAATCATCTACATTATTTAAAGCAAATATTTGAAAGATGTAGAAGGTTTGGTATTTCCTTAAATCCAAAGAAATCTTTCTTTGCTCTTGATGAAGGAAAAATCTTAGGATTTTTTATGTCAAAAGATGGTATATATATTGATCCAGATAAAGTGAAAGAATTTTTTGATATTTCTTTACCTCATAACAAAAAATCCATGCAATCATTTCTTGGGCAAATCAATTTTGTAAAAAGATTCATTCCTGATTTCTCTCAAATTGTTTTACCTATGCAAAATATGATCAAGAAAAATTCAGTATTCAAATGGGGGCATAAAGAGAAAGAATCCTTTGAGGCAATCAAACAATCAATCATTAATGCACCAGCATTGAATACCCCTGATTTTTCTAAAGATTTTACTTTGTATACTTTGGCCACCGACACTTCCTATGCTGTTGTTTTAACACAGCTCAATGATTAGAAAATTGAAGCACCAATTTCTTTCTTTAGCTCAAATCTATAAGGAGATGAGCTTAATTATTCCGATGTTGAAAAACAAGACTTTGTTGTGTTTAAGTCAATCAAACATTTCAGACCTTTTCTCTTGAAAACACATACAAAAATCATTGTCCCATTCTCTGCAGTGAGACAATTATTAATTCAAAAAGAAGTAAGAGAAAAGAGAGCTAACTGGGTAACAACTTTGCAAGAATATGATATTGATATTAAACCAGCTAAGATTGTTAGAGGACAAGGTTTTTGCAGATTATTGGCAGGAGCTCATAACATACCAGAAAATCAAGATCCAAACAATGATATTCAAGTTAGTCAGATAAGTATTAAAGATTCTGAATCTCAGTATGTTGATCTCATCTATTACTTGAAAAATGGGTATGCTCCTTCTAATCTCAGGTATAAGAACAAACGTGCTTTAATATTGAAGGCTATTAAATATGAGATCATTGATAATGTGTTATTCAGAAAGAATTATGATTCAATCCTATTAAGATGTCTTGAAAAGACTGAAGCTGAAAAGGTGTTGCAGGAATTACATGATGGACCAGCAGGAGGTCACTTTGGAGGTGACACTACAGCTCACAAAATAATCCATGCTGGTTATTATTGGCCTACCCTTTTTAAAGATACACATAATTATGTGAGGAAGTGAAAAATTTTCCAAACTGCTAGTGGAAGACAAAAGAAACCAGCTTTTCCTTTGCAACCAGTAAATATTGAGCAACCATTTGAGCAATGGGGTCTTGAAATTATTGGTGAGATAGTACCTCATTCTTCCAAACAGCACAAATACAAATACGTCCTTACAGCAACAGATTACTTTACGAAATGGGTAGAAGTAATCCCTTTGAAGGTAGCCAATTCTGATACAATTATTGATTTCATAGATCAATTCATCATAACCAGGTTTGGTGTACCTAACGCTCTTGTCTTTGATAATGCATCTTATTTTTCTGGAAACATTATAATGGAATTTGCAATAAAAAAAGGTTTTAAATTGAAATATTCAGCAAATTATTATCCACAAGGTAATGGTTTGGCTGAATCCACTAACAAAAATCTTATCAAAATCATTAAAAGGACTATCGATCAAAATCAAAAGAATTGGCACAAGTCTTTAATCTTTGCACTATGGGCTGATCGTATTACTCAAAAAGCTTCAATTGGAACTTCACCTTTCAATTTAGTTTATGGAAAAGAAGCTGTGATACCATCAAATCTAACTCTCCCATCATTAGCCCTAGTACAATTTATTGAAGAAAAACTTTCTTCATCCATTCAATTGAGATATGATCAAATCCTTAAATTAGAAGAAGATAGAGATAAAGAAAAAATTATTCATGAAAAACATCAACAGCTTGTAAAATCTTCTTTCGATGCAAGTTCTACCGGCTCAAAGATTTTGTCAATTGGTGATCTTGTTCTGAAATGAGATAAAGCACATGAAGAAAAAGGTAAGCATACCAAATTTCAGAAAATGTGGCTTAGACCATTTCAGATTGTTGAAAAGATAGGCTCAAATACATTCATACTTCAAGATTTAACAGGAAAGAGAGAATCTCTTCCTGTAAATGGGCTTGTCTTGAAGAAATTCTTTTCATAAGGAGGTAACCCCTTCTTACTTGTACATATTCCTTTCTGCAAAGTTTTTTTTAATTGTTTTGCAAATAAAGGTTGTTAATAAGTCTCTAATTGACAGTTTACTGTTAAGAAAATTTCTTAGGAAGAATATTTTAAATATTTATTTTGTATAAATAAGAATTTTTAAAGAGATAATCACAGTTTTTGATAGTTTAAAATAAGATGTTAAACTTTGAAAGATTATTCCAATCATTTGCATGATCTTTTGAAAACTTGAGGAAAATTTAAATCATTATAAGTTTATTGAGTAGAGAAAGGTTATCTATAAAAGTAAATATTTTTTCAAAGTCTTGGTACTCAAGAAACTCTGAAAATTGTCATCCATTGATTCTTAAGAATAAAACTATTTCACCCCATCCATTTAAATTGTGATTTTTAGAATGTAATTCTAAGAAATTATATGAAAATTTTAAGGGATAAGAGGTCTCATCACAAGCCTGCTTACCATGTTCATAAGAAGTAATAAAACTGACATTACCAATACTGCATATCAAAACAGGGTAATGACTTATAAATATAAGACAAGGGGTCTCATCACGAGCCAGCTTGTTCAGTTTAATTATAACTAGTGAATGGCATTGTTATTAACTGGCTACCAAACCAGAACAATGGCTCTTAAAAATAAAAAATAAGTAAAAGACAAAAAACATGAGATAAAATGTCTTATGAATTTATCTTTTAAAAAGTCATAATTTTAGTTGGATGGGACAATGAATGGTTAATGGATAAAAGGTAACCCTGTCGAGACTATGAATGTTTGTGGGCAGCAGAGACAATGCCTATGACAATAGAGTATATTATAAAAACCAGACTTGGAGAAATTCACTTAATTCATTATTAACACCAATCAAAGCTTGAGATAACCCAAAATGTTTTCATTCTCAAGAAATTAGAAAGAAATTGTAAATAATTTTTATTCTTTTTCATAGTTAGATTTTATTTTTGATTATCCTAAAATAGTTCTCATTATCTTTAAAAAAATTTACTTACTAGAAATATATTATTCATTTTATTTTTTCAGAGATAACTGCTTCTTTCAGTGAATCGCCAATTGTTGTACTGTACAACAACCCTCCCTTTTTTTAAAAATTTTAGAATAAAATTCATTTAGAAATAGGGTCCCTTTTTCTTTTTTTAATATAGGAATAAAAGACTTAGAAATAAAGATTCATTGTTTTGAAAGACTCATTGCATATCTTTGTTACCAAGTATGTACAAACAAATACAACATTCAAAAACTTCCGATCCGATCAAATATAAAAGACTTTATTATAGAAAATAAATCAATTACAAAAGTCCCATGAATAGTAATCGGAAATCGGAAATCGGAAAAATCTTTGAGAGAAGTTTTACATACATGTTCAAAATCTCCGATGCGATTAGTCCAATCACAAATCTCTAATCGCAAAGGATTTAAGTGATTTCATTTACATATTTTCGATGCGATGCGATCAATCGCAATCACATGATCGAAACACTTTTAATAAACTCTTTGTGGTCAATTGAAAATTCCCCGATGTGATGCGCTTTAGTATAAGATACATTTCAAAAGGAAATAAACATTTGTTTCACTTAAATGAGAAAAATCCTTATATGATGGACCCCACCATATCGCAATCAGAAATCAGAGAAAGTCATTGATAATTCTTTTCGATTGAAGCTCCCCGATGCGATATACCACCATATCGCAATCGGAAATCGGAGAAGTTCGTAATTGCAAAATCGGAAATCGGAGAAATCTTTATTTTGATATTTATACACCATTTGGATACTTCCGATGCAATTGTTATTCATATACTATATATTTGTCACATCGGAAGAGTTCATAATAGGTAATTTAATATTATTTTCACAAACGCTAAAACTCCAATAGTACGATCAACATTGAATAGAAAATCAAATGATTATTGGTTTACGATTCTGTTTTGAATACGTGAGTGTGACACAAACAAAATATTTAAGTGTTACACGGATTCAATAAATAATGAATCACGAACCCATAATTTTGATAATCGTTCTTTTCAATTGCTTGTTTATCACGACTGAGAGCTTATTGCCTTGCAGAATTAAAGAACGCCAAATCCTTTCATTCGCAGACCGAGGGAAACAATATCAGACACAGAAATGTCGAAGAGAACGAGGAGAATGAATACTGCTGTTGCCGCTAAGTTTGTTGAGAGTCCTACAGTCTCGAAGGAAAAACCAGTAAAGTTGAAGCTAGTTACAGATACATCATGTCAAGGGCTAGGCAAAATGACATGGGAAGGAGTTTATAATCTGATTGAGAGTGAAAACCCTAAAGTCACAGTGGCAAAGGTATCAGTTCCGGATGAAGATAACTCAGATTCCGACTCTGAGATTATTGAAAGAACACTTGCGAATTCATTCCTACATCGAATTGCAGCCAGAGCAAACATCATTCCTTATTATGATGTGATTCGATGGGTTATCGATAGTGTAGAAATTAAGGACAGAATGTTTGTTTCAGCTTCTGGAGCATCTTTTGGATCATTCAAAGCAGAAGACCTCAAAGCAATGTATCATCTTCCTGATCCGCAGAAGGTCTATAATAAAGAATTTGTCAAAGAGTTTGCTGACAGTAATAAAGTTCAATCTGAACCTATCAAAGAATGGAGGAAAAATCCTGAAAAGCACAAAAATGAATCATCTGGTATGTATTCAGTAGATTCTCTTTCACCCCCATACTGCTATGCCGCTGCCATGATGTGTAGATTATTTGGAAATAACAATTCTGCTAGGTTTTCTATACAAATGGTTCCTTTAATCCTAGCTGCTGTCAATTCCGAAATTATGGACTGGGCTGTTATTCTTTCTGATAGGATAGCTAATAGGATACTCGAATACAGACAAGATAAAAACGTTGGAAATGCCACTCCCTTTTTCTTCTGTGCTTATATTCTAGACGCCCTTTGTTTCAATTCTGAGTTTCCCTTGTTAGGATGGAAATGGACTTCTAAAGATCCTACTCTGATTCATATATACCATAAACTCCTTTGGAAAGTTCATTTCAAAGATCATGTTTATAGAATATGTCATGGTTTCCTTATCCCAGTCTTTCAAACCATTTTCAATCGCTTCCCTCCTAGATTCTCCGACAAAGCTAAAACTGACTTATCCTCAATAGGAGATTGGTTTGGAGAGGAAAAATTCACGTATGTCAGGATTTTCGGGAGTATTGTGGAACCCCATGTTCTCCCTCTTTTTGTTCCAGATAAACTTCTAGCTCGGGAAATCTCCTATCAATTGACAGTTGAAGGAATGTCCAGATCTCTGAGCAATAGTAAGAAAAGAATGTGGCCTTCGTTTCCATTCAATTGTGGACATTTTACTTTGAATGACTTCAAGCATGCAGAAAAGGAAGTCGCCAAAATAAAGGGTTTTAAATTGGCAACAATCTCGGGGAGACAGTATGATCCACAAAAGATAGCTTTTAATGTTACTTCTTCAGTTTCGATTGCTCGGTTCGAGCATGAATCGGATGAATTTGATGATTTGTTTGTTTCATTAGAGAACTTTTCTCAAGTTTATAATTTGGCCAAGTCCAAATTCCAGAAAGAAGAAATGAATAAATTTATGCTATTTAGAAGTCAAAGATTGTTTAAAGTTCCTCTAGACCAATTGAGAGTTCCTATACAAGGGTCAGAAACAGAGGATACATCTGGCAAAACAGCAGGAGAAACATCTACCAGTAAGGTCACTACACAATCAGCTATTGACCAGCCCATTACACAGATACAAAAGGAAGTAATAGAAAATGATCTTGTTATACATACTGAAAAGGTGAGCACTGATGGAAAATCCGATGTAAATACTGATCAGCAGTCCACAGCTCAAACAGAGAAAGAATGCACAAGTACTGATACTAATGTACATAATCAAAAAGAAGGATCAGGAAGCAAAACCAATGAACAGGAAACAAATACAGAGAAATCGGATACACAACTTGTAGGAAACAAAACTACTAAGAAAATAGTAGACTCTGTTGATCCTAATGTTTCCTCATAATTGTTGAAACAATATAATCAATTCGCTCATCAATTAGGACTACAAGATAATCCTGAAGAGAAAAATCCAGAAGATCAGTATGTTGAAATCATTCCTGAACATCCTATGGGGAAAATTATGTTGAAGATTGAAGAAATTCCTCCCCTGGATATATTCTACAGTCCTAAACATAAAGCTGTTGTAAAAAAACAAATAAAGAGAATAAAATCCGATCAAGACATGTTTTCTACTTCACAGGAGGAGTTCATGAATATTGTTTACAAGAATGCTGAAGTGAATCCATCTGAGGATCTCACTAAGTTGTCCCAATATGCAGGAGCATACAGTGTTGCAACGATATATAAAGCTGCGGTGGTTTCTCAGTTAATGACCCAAAAAGATCTCCATATAGCTTTACTTGAAGAGCAAGCTAATGAAAATCAGCAGAAGATTTCTCAATTGGAACAGCAATTACAAGATCAAGAGCTCAGATCTAAAGAGCTAGAAGAATAGCTTGCCACAGAAAAGAATAAATTTGATGAACAGGCTTTAAGCAAATAGCAACTGTTGAATCAAGAAATTTCCAAACTACAAAATTTGTTGCAAAATGAGAAGAATACGAAGATTGTGCAAGAAAAAGAATTTCAAGCAGCTTTAGATAAGTTCAAGGATTTCCCTAAATTAAGTGAATTCAAATCTAAGGCTCTTGAAGTCAATAAACTATTGTCTCAGCAGTTAAATAAATTTTGTACAAAATTAACACAAGCAGAACCATTTTGTGATATCACATCATCCTTGATCCAGGACATGATTACTCTCAGGCAAGAAATTGATGAAGCTAATGAAAATATTTCTGAATTTCTTACTTGGCAAGATACAGAAAAAGGAAGAGAAGCTAATCTTCCTAGGATAGAAGAAAGACATAAAGATATCCTGTTTATAGAGTGGGAACATCAGTTAATGAAAGCCTAGAGAGCTATATCAAGAGCTAGAAGCATGATGGGTAATATAACACAATTTATCAATGACAGCTTGTATGCAATTAATCTCATTTCAGATTGTGTTCCAGGCAGTTTGCCTAAAGTTAAAGAAACCGATTGCAGATGGAAAGAATAAATAATGAATAAAAGTCAACAGATCAACAAGCTTCAAACAATATCTTGGGACAATATGTGGACTTATCTAATTAAGCCACACAATCAATAAGTAGCTATTAAATTCCTATCAAATGTTGTTGATTATTTGATTCCAGAATTCTCTGATACCACATACGCTGGACAGTTACATTCCAAGATGAGTCATCCATCGAAGGTCCAGGAAATGTTGAAAATTTGCAACTTGGTTACATTGAACGAGAAGCAAAAGCAATGAATCAGTTCCCCAAAAGATAGCATTTCTGTTTTTTTTAATTTGATAGATTGTAGCAGTAGTAGTAGGATTCTGTTTTCATGTAATGTCATATTTAAACCCCTCTCATGCATTAGAGAAGGGGTCCTGAGTTGTAATATTTTTGACTTGGAGATTACATTTCTGTACTCCATTGCCTCTTATATTTTATAAAGGATCACATCTGGTGATTTTATGCGGAATTATCTTTAAAGTGTTGCATTTCTGTACCTTGGATTTGATTTTGCATCAGAATTATTGGATTAGAGTATCAGATTTCATTTGAAAGCTTTCAAGATGGATAAGGTATTTTTATCTATTCACTTTTGATTTATTTTGTCATATGATATTCGCTTTAAAATTTGCTATCATTTATATATATATTTGGTTTTCACAACGTTTCTTTATATATCATTTTTTAGTATAATTGAAATGTTATCTTTCATAAGTGTATGTAGATGATATACAATGATGAATACAATATGTTAATATAACTCTGTTTAATTTCTTAAACAGAGTTATCTTTATTTGTTGTTGCACATTTCAATTAAACTTTAATACATTTTTATGGTTATTGTTAAATTGGAATAATTTCAAGTTGTATTCACATATGATACCTGGGTTAACTTTAGAATTTATTTATCACTATTTAGATTAAATTAAATAGTTTCATTTCAGTCATTTAGTCCCATTTTCACTCATACAAATCAACCCATCACCAACTCATTAGTTATAAGGAAACTGGTCCTTTCAATCCATTCGGAGCCACCATACCAAACGGATAAGGAGTTGTCCTAAGGTCCCGACCGGGTGGTTTTCCCCAATGTTTTAAGTAGAGATCTTCTAGGCTTCAACAGGACCATACATACATATCCTAAAAACCACTAAAACATCCACCTGGTGACACCACTAGCCTCCAGTAGGCCTATCACTTCACTAGTTCTCATTAAACTTCCCTAGGATTGTGTCAAAACAACCCTAAGAAGTTTAAAGTCCTAGTCACACACTGTGTGAGTTTAGCAACCACTAAGAAAGGCCAGCCTTCCGAAAACAGTCCTAAACTTTTAGCCTCTCTACATTTTGAGTTTGAAATATGGCTTCACAAAGGATCAGTACCAGATCTCATCCGGACCCAAACCCTCCTACTATAGTTGATGACCCAGAAAATATTTTGTGGAAAACTTCTAAAACTGAAGATTCAACTACTATCAGGGCCATTCATAGAGCAAGCTTTGTCCCTGAACATCTTACAGCCTTGCAATATCCCCAGTTTTACTTGCACCATACAGGAAACATTTTTAGAACCAAGTCACAAAGTGAGATTGACCAGACTGACCTTAAGCCCATAGATTTACAGCAGAGTTCTAGTAGAGAAGCCTCTCCTTCCACTCCTCCTGAATTTCAACTTCTCCATCACTTTAGCTCTTTTCATCCCAAGTCTGCTCATAATCAGTTTTCATGTCCAAGTACTTCCATGATACCCATTCATACCACCATTGTGCAAACCACTCCACTTCACCCACCACCTCCTCTCGCAAACCCTCCTCTTATAAATCCTCCATTATCTCCCATCGTAGAAGCATGGTATGCCCCCTAGTACTACCACAAACTCTAGTACCTTTTCCAAATGACTACCAATCCAGAATTTGCCACTTCACCGGAGCTTAATCTACCACTACCCAACATCATGCAGATAAAATGAATGATTCTTTTGACTACATGGAATTGGAAGAAGAGACCATAAAAATGAGAATATTTGCCCAAATCTTACGAGGGGAACTCAAAAAATGGTTCAAGAACTTGACTCTTGATAGCATACATGATCTCCCTTCCCTTTATCAGACATTCATAAACAAGTGGTAAATTAAGAAGAACCCTCTCCAAATCCTCTTAGGATATAACAAAATCAAGAGAAATGTCAGGGGAAGTTTCCAAGACTATTGCACTAGGTTCAATAGTGTGTACAATGCTCTCCCACCTCACATGAAACCCCCCCAAGGCCTAGCACTAGTGAAATTTCCATAAGGCTTTGATTCAGACATGACATAGAAATTGAGAAAGAGAGACCCCTTAACTTTAGAAGAAATGAAAAGGGGATATATTAGTGCAGAAGCCAACCTCATTGAAAAGAGGGCTAGGATGAGATTACAAAATAGAGTAACATACAAAGATGAAACCATGCCCTCAACCTCCTCATCTGATTCCAAGATTTACAACATAGTTAGAATAATGGAGATAATGATGGAGAGGATAAGCTTAAATGAAAGAACACCTCCTAGGGAAAACCAAGAAAATCCCCAAAACAAAAATAGGAATCCAAACTTCAGAAAAGACCCTCCCCAGAACATACTAAGAGACAATGATAAACAAATTAGGCCTCCTTTCCAAGATAATTATGTATATGAAGAGGGAAGAGAGACTGGAGAACCTGAATAAAACCATGTAAACTTGATAGGTTATGATAATGAGGGTGATGTTTTTCTCACTGAAGAAGAACAAGGTTTCTTTTCCTCAGATCAAACTGAAACAAAATATGAGGTTTCTGAAGACTATCAATTAGGATATGAAAATTCCATAATGGAATTCCATAGGCAATATGACCTTAGGAGCAAAAGGAACCAAGAAACTCCCAAGAGAAACCAAATAGATACTGCTGTTAGGAAAACCCCCGAAAGTACTCCTAAGAGGACAGCAGATAGTACCAACACCATAGCTAAGAAAGCTGATCCAAACAAAGACAAAAATTAGCCAGCAAAGTGGTGACCCAAGCTGCCCTAGTGCATCTACTTGTGGCCCCGAGAAAACCCTGTTGTCCAAAGTCCCAAATCAGATTCAGCAAACTAAACTTGCAAAAAATATTATGGTTGATAAAGCTGATGTAAATATGCCTAAAACACAAGTACCTTTTAGTTTTGAAGGAGAGATTGTTAAAATCAAGATAACCATACCTCTCACTGAACTGGTTACCCAAGACATGTATAAGTTTCAAGTTTTGAAAGTTTTGAACATGGGAAATGATACCAACACTCTAAACTTCACTAACAACAACACCCCTGTTTGTTCCATTCATTCATACCTTGACTCATTTATCTTGTATAACAATATGACATTAGTGAACCAGTAAATTAAATTGAAAAAGATTCAGACATGTCACAATATTCAAACCAGACACCGAATGAAGAACTCAACAACCCAAACTCTAGCAACCCTGAAAAACAACATAATGGCGAATATGAATTAGAAACACTTTGGAACATCAAATTTGATGGTTGTTGTGGCAAAGCTAGTTCAGGAGCTGGTGTCTGGATACCTAACATAAATGAAGTCCATTCCTATAAACTAGATTTTCGATGCACTAACAACATTGCAGAATATGAGGCTCTCCTCCTTGGTTTACATTTGCTAAAAAACATAGGAGCTACAAAAATCTCAGTCCAAGGAGATTTAGAATTGGTCATTAGGAAAATCAAAGGGGAGTATTCAACCAAGAATCCTAGACTAAGAGAGTATAGGAATGCTTCCCTGGACCTCCTAAAGACCTTTGAGAAATATGAACTCACTTTCATCTCTAGAGCTCAAAACAACCTTGCCAATGAGCTTGCATTTGCTACCAGCAATTGCCAAATAACCCATGCAAATGAGAAATTCACTATCAAAGAAAAAAACCATCCTACAGTACCTAACAACGAAGACTATTGGGAAGTGTTTGAGGGTGATAAACAAGTTGATGATTTTATGCAATCTAAAAATGATTTTGCAGTACCAACGCCAAGATTAGGGCATGAAGAATATTTTTTTGCTGAAGAACAAGCCCACAAAACAAAGTTGTCCTCTACAACTGATATAAATATACTTGAACATCTTTTTAAAGCAGAATTGTTTGAAAATCTAGATCAAAGGGACCTTGAGGTTTTACAATGTAAAGATGATACATTACCAAGGGGCCTTACACCATTAGATGAGCTATTTGATTTTAACGATGTGGCTAAAAACCCAAAGATGGAACCCACAGAGACTAATGTAGAAGAATATAACATAGGCAGCATGAAGGAACCCAAAATGATCAAGCTGTCCAAAACTCTTCCTCCTCACATAAAACAGAAATATATTGAGCTTTTTAAAGAGTTTAAAGATGTGTTTGCATGGGGGTATGAGGACCTGAAGTCCTATGACACAAGAATTATTCAACATAAAATTCCTCTCAGAGAAAATAAAAAATCATTGAAACAAAAATTGAGAAGGATAAACCTCATCTTATTACCTTTAGTTGAGAAAGAGATTAAAAAGATGTATGATGTTGGGATCATAGTCCCTCTTAGGTACTCCGAATGGGTCTCTAACCTTTTGTTAGTTAGGAAGAAAACCGGGGAGATTAGACTGTGCATAGACTTTAGGAATCCAAACAAGGCCTCCCTAAAAGATAACTATCCCTTACCTAAAATGGATCACATACTTCCGAGGGTAGTTGGCTCACAGAGAATATCATTTCTTGATGGCTTCTCATGTTACAATCAATTAGTACTAGTACTTCCAAGTGATCAACACAAAATTGCTTTCACTACACCTTTGGGCACATTCACGTCTGTTAAAATGCCCTTTGGGTTAATGAATGCAGGGACCACTTTCCAAAGGGCCATGGACATAGATTTTTTAGAAGACATAGGTTACTTCATAGTCATATAACTTGATGACATCATTGTCTATTCCAAGACTCATGAAGAAAACTTATTCCATTTGAGAAAAGTCTTTGAAAAATGCAGGAAGTATGGCATATCACTGAACCCCAAGAAAATGGTGTTTGGCCTTTAGGAAGGTAAACTCCTAGGCCACATCATCTCTGAAGAAGGAATCAAAATAGATCCCAAAAGGATCGAAGGTATACTACAAATCAGTCATCCTAGAAACATTAAAGAGTTGAAATATTTCATTGGGAAGATCAACTTTTTGAGGAGGTTCATCCCCAACCTTGCTAAACTCTTAAGGAATATTAAAAACATGCTCAAGAAGGAGATATGAGTTAAATGGAATTTGGAGGCCAAATAGTCATTTGAACTGGTAAAACAAGCACTCACTCAGACGCGAGTTCTGATAAGTCCTGAATTTACCAACGACTTCTACATTTTCTCATTTGCATCCGAACACATCGTTGTTGCAGTGTTGTTGCAAAACAACACAATGGGGCAAGAACAACCCATAGCCTTTTTCAGTAAGGCATTAAGAGATGCTCCCCTAAAATATAACGTCATGGAGAAATAAGCCTTTTCCTTGATTAAAGCATTAAAAGATTTTCGAGTCTACATTTTTCACTCTCATATCGCTGCTTTTGTTCCACATACAGTTGTCAAGGACATTCTAAATCAAGACCCTGATGGTAAGAGGGGTAAATGGATTGCTATTATCTTAGAATGTGATTTAGAAATCAGACCCACTAAGCTGATTAAAGGAAAAGGATTAGCAAAACTCATGGTTGAATCAAATTTCCAAGCACTAGACATGAATATGGTTGATGCATTAGAGGAATAGGAAGAGTTCACAGCTCCAAACATTGAAGAAGTATTTCTGAATTCATCTTGGTATGTTGATATCTTATATGTGCTTCTTTATCTTAATACTCCTCCCGCTTTATCAAAGAAAAAAGCTAGATTTTTGAATCAAAAAGCTTTGAATTTTTTCATTTACTAGATAGAGTTCTGTATTGGAATAATTCTACTGGCATATTGCTTAAATGTTTTCTTGAGGATGATGCAAGTAAAATCATGCATGAGCTTCATGAGGGAGAGTGTGGGGGTCATCTCTACTAGAAAACCACAGCAAACAAAATCATTAGAGCTGGCTACTATTGGCCCACCCTTTTCCCTGACACGCAAAAACTGGTCATGACTTGCCATAAGTGCCAAATTTTTTATGGCAAGAGAAAAATTCTACCTTTACCTTTGCATCCCATCAGTGTTGAAGCTCCTTTTCAACAATGGGGTTTGGACTTCATTGGAGAGATTCACCCCACCTCATCTTCCCAACACAAGTGGATCCTTAATGCCACTAATTATTTCACCAAGTGGATAGAGGCCATCCCTTCTAGGAATGCCACCGACTTAGTCATTATCAAATTCCTCGAGACCAACATCTTGTCCAGATTCGGTTGTCCTAGAAAGATCATTACCGATAATGTTGTTGCCTTCAAGTCTATAAGTACCGCATCACATTGGAGAATTCCACGGCTTAATACCCTCAAGGTAATGGGCTAGTTGAGTCTTCCAACAAAATTTTGATGAACATCATCAAAAATCTCCTGGAACAGAACCAAAAAGCATGGCATGGAAAACTAGTGCATGCACTATGGGCTGATAGACTAACCACCAAGAAGTCAATTGGTATGTCTCCCTATCAACTAGTGTATGGAATGGATGTAGTCTTCCTAACATATTTAGGAGTTCCAGTCATGAAGCTCCTGCAAGAAGTGTAATCAGAAGAAAATGACATGCAAAGGAGGCTGAACCAAACCATTCTGTAATATTCCAAATTTAGCATGCAGCTAATTGGAATATTGAATTTTTTCTTTTACACCTAGGAGATGAATAAATGGGTAAGGAGGCCCATACATTTCGGAAATATGAATAAAATCCCTCATAATGTGAAAATGGATCATCATAGGAGTTGTATTTCACACCCTCATGTGTGAAAAAGGGGCATTTGCATGTGGACAAGGTCAAGTTTGACCAAGTCAACAACGTTGGGATAAGAGGTGGAGATCATCTTTGGAGACAGCGCAGAGATAGTGGGAGGAAGATTACTTGGTGGAGGAAACCCTAATGAATGGGACCCAAGGTGAGAGGGCTTCCATTTTTATAAAAGGAGGGCAAGGCAGCCATATGATGATATGTTTTGATTATTGATTTTATGGTCTGTATGACTTTGTGCTTTCTTCAACTATTTAGTTGAGATTGTTGTGATGCTTAGCACAAGGCATTCATGTTTAGGAATTCCTTCTCCTTTCTTGAGAGGCCTCTTGAAGGAGATTTTATTTAATTTCTCCACATCCAGGCTTCAGGCCAAGCCACCTCCTTCAGATACAACGTTATTTCTACAGAAGTATAATGTTGTGTTGCAGGGTGTTGCAGTGGAGGGTTCACAACACCAATTACGAAGCTTGTTTTTAGAGGAGGAAGCTTTATTTCCTTTGGGATATCAATGAGGAATATTCTTGAGCTTATTGTAGATATTTTCACTCGGCCAAAATATTTCGATCTCCTACAACGCAGTCCCTCTCCTTGACTACGTCATTTCTATGACCATTTGTAGTGAGGGGTTGCAGTGTTTGTTTGGAGGCTGAGATCTTCAGTGTTAGGACTAGCCTTTCACTTGGAAGATCCATTGGAGGAGGTTTATTTAGCTTATGCATCATCTTCAGCCATCTCCATCCAGTTCTAGAGTTGCAGCTGCTATTCAGTCCT
Source organism: Pinus albicaulis (assembly GCA_034641835.2). Classification (NCBI taxonomy): domain Eukaryota; kingdom Viridiplantae; phylum Streptophyta; class Pinopsida; order Pinales; family Pinaceae; genus Pinus; species Pinus albicaulis. The sequence goes on along the minus strand of CM076579.1, from coordinate 151,492,320 downwards.
AGGACTGCATTCGGGCATTTTGCACTTTTTGCATATTTCAGGAAATCCTTTCCGGATTGTCTTGAAATTGAGTTGAGAGTTCAATCCCAACATTGTATGAGCTATATCATTTTAGATCTATGTATTGACACTTTCTAGTAGCAGTTATCCTCAATAAAACTGCAATGTCATAGCCTTGGGCATTCTTTGTGTAGCAGTGTACTTCATTTTTCATGTACATGTTCTCTTGAGTCTTGTGTTGCCTAGCTTGAGTGATTATTTCATCAAGATCTTGTATCTATTTGCTGCTATAATACCAATATGATGGCTATGTGTTCTTATTACATTTTATGAGTTGATTTATCACTGCTACTTCCAGTTTTATGTTCATGTATTGTTGCATCCCCATTTTTGGATATTACAGTGGTATCAGAGCATAATCTTGGCTCAGCCTGTGGAATCTCAACCATTATGCTATCAAGAAGACAAGAAGAAGAAAATATGAACAGAAAATACAATAAGAAGACTTCATTCTTTGGAGGAAGAAAGGAGGAGAGACTTTCAAATTTTCTTTCTCAAACTTTGCAGAGCATTCGTGGAGATATTAAGAAGTTGAGGAGGGAGATGAATAGAGAATCTCCAAGAGAGTTTTAATCTAAAGAAAAATCTAGATTTTCATATGATGAGTGTGAGCATGCAGCCACACACTATGATACACAATGTAGTCCTATGCCCAAATTTGGTATGAGGAAGATAGAAGAAGAAGAAATGCCTAAGAGGGAAACTCTTAGTGATTTTCTGCAAGAATATGAGTCCCAAAATTAGAAGTTTAGAGATCATATCACTTTTCAAGAGTTTTGCAAGATCAAGGTGGAGAGAAGCAAGCAGCATAATGTGAGTATATTTTCCCTATCTACGTTTGATGGTTCACCTACATGTTCAGCTAGAGATTGGGTGGAGGAGCTAGACACCTATTTGCAGCAACACCAAATTTCTGAAGATGAAGCCATTAAAGTTGCAGTGCTGCATTTTGGAGGTAAGGCCTATGCATGGTGGATATTTGAGTATTTTTCTTTGAAAAATGCAAATACTTCTTCTTATGCAAGGTTCACTAAGACATTAGTGGAAAGATTTGATAAGAAACATTCTGTAACACATGTGGTGGAGCTAAACAAACCTAAACAAAAAAATACCTTTCATGTGTTGGAGGAACCTATGAGCTCAATCCCACTTCAGAAAACCGTTGAGGAGGAAAAAATATTGCATCATACCTTGTTAGAGGCAAGACCTCTATCTCATATTCTTGAACAAGAGGGTATGGAGATCCATTTTTCAAAAGAGGATCCAATTCTTGGGAGGTTGCCCATGCATATTGGCGAGGAAGAAAAAGCTGAGGGCAACAGCACTGTCATGTCTAGAGCATATCTATCACCTCATGTAGAGGTAGAGGGAGCACATGCTCCAACTAGAGGGATTCTTGTATCATTGCAAGGAATTCCCTAGGATCTCATATGTGGAGATCAAGGCGCAACCCATGATCAACATGTACCATTGTTGACATATTGTGAAACCATGTAGATGGAAGGAGGAGGTAGAGAGGATGACCAACATAATTTGATGAGGAGCACACACCCCTATCTATTTCAAAGGGTTGATGCACATAAGAGGGATACTGGATTGCGTAGTGAAGGCAGGGACAAGTCTTTCCATTCATATATTCAGTCTACTCCTGATGTTAATGTCTCATTGCATGGAGGCATTTCACCAGGGAGACCACCAAATCAGCAGATGATAAGAGATGCTTCACATTTTGAGGCACCACTCATTGATTTCATAGGAGTGTGTTAGCCACCTATAAAAATTTGTCATATCAAATGGTGGCTAAAAATTCTCTTTAAGCCTTCAAGAAACAATTTTATTGCCAAAACTATTAGTTCTTGAAGTCTTATGAAGATAACTTATCCTTGAGTTAACCTTCACTGCTATTTCCATCATAAACACTAAAAAAATAAGTTCTTTACCAAAGGAAAAGACTACTTAAAAGTTCCATTTTCCCTCATTTTCCCTTATCCTTTTTTATTCTCCATTTCATTCACAAAACCTTTCATTTACCTTCCCATTTCCTCGAAATTCCCTTTAAACCTTTGAAAATTCCTTTGAATGGTTTAACAACCCCTTTTTTCCCTTCTACCAAAAGCCAAAAAAGCATTGAAAATCTCTCATTTTGGCCTAAAAAACCCATTTTCCTACTAAGGCTTTAAGCCCCTTTTTACCTTAGTCCTCAACTCCCTTTTTTGCAAAAAACCTAGAGCCGCAACCAGCGCTAAGGCCTAATCGCGCAATCGCAATCGGGTATCCCCTCTTGTCTTGTTACCTTTCACTTTTAAAGATTTTCGATGCGATTAAGCCCTTTGTATATATAAACCCCCATCGTAATCGCAATCAGGGTGTTCTTGTTTCCTTATTTGCATTTTCCATTAAAAAACTCTGATGCGATTAAAGCCCTTTCCTCTTAAAAGCCCTCGATCCCTTTGTTTCTTCACAAAATCTTAGCCCCGCAGTCGGGCGCTAAGAAACACTAAAAAATCATTTTCCAAACATTTTCTTCCTTTGTATTTTACGAAAAATCCAACTTTCCGCTATATTTTAATAAGTCCGACGGTTCGTGTTATGCCGAATCTGGATCGTTGATCTAAAACCAATCAATGATCAACAGAATCTCACATCGCAAGTATTCATTGGGCGCATTTGAAAGTTCCTTTCCTTTTTTCCAATTCTGATAAGCCCCATTTGGTTAAAACCCCTCAACCACTTCTCCACCATATAACCCGCGCCTAGGACCAAGCGTTAAGTCCCAAGCGCTAATCGCAATCGGAGGTTTGCGATGGGCACATTTCTTTTGTTTAAAGAAAAACTCTGATGTGATTGAGTTTTAGTTTTATAAACCCCCGCCGCAATCTCCGCTATTGATTCCCCTTTAAATCCAATGGTCAAGCGCCAATCGCATCACTACCCCAATTTCCAATCAGAAAATCTTAAATGTGCCACTCCTCCTTCCCCCAATTGCGATCACCCGATTCGATCGTGACCGTCCGATCTGATCTAGATCGACGGTCCATATTGCATCATGTCTTCCACCATGTTCCTCCATCAAACCTTCCAAAGGGTTCATCATTCAATCTCCACCGTTGATCTCCTCCTGAGATCCAATGGCCCACTTTTAATCGCCCTCCGCCTTCTGGGTCCCACTGTCATAGGTGCCCGAATTCCATTCATTTTCACTATTTTCCTATGTATTTACCCATTCACAAGGTTTTATGTTTTTAGAACATCGCATCGAACTTTTTCCCTTGGCGTTGTTGTTTCCCTTGTCTTCTTTCCCCCGCCGATGCGATATGCCCGATTGCACCATCACATCGGCCTTCCCCCATTGCATCGCTCAAATCCATTTGTTCCTCCCATTGCAAATCCCCCGATGCGATGAACTCTAATAAATCTCCACCGTTGATCTCTATTAGCTTGTCTAATCTGACGGCCCAGATCGTTCTGCGACCACAAATTTTTATTTAACACCTTTTTCGCTGTTGATTAAGGATTTCCCCATTTACATTGCATTTTCATCCATTTTCATTATAAATTCACCCCCCCGCATTATAAAATCTCCCGATTAATCTTGGCCATTGATCAATTTGATCTAACGACCCAGACTTAATCAAACTCTCATTTTTCTCCAACCGCCTCTCCTTTGATCTCAGCAAGCAATCCTCATCATCATATGCTTCCATGCAACAGCCACGCTCTGACCTAAGCATCCAAAGTAGTCTAAGCCCATCCACGCAATATTTTATAACTTGTTTGTGTATTTTCACAGGTTTCAAAGCTTTTGCATAGTTTCTTAAACGAAATCAAAGGCCGGGGATGACGATCCCCTAGGCCTCTATTTATAAAGGAGATATTTCCACAGGGTTCCAAATTATGTTTTATCAGTGCCTCATGAGCACCGATGCCTTTATACAACCTTTTGTAACGCCTGCACATCAACAAGACACAACAAAATTAAATCAAGCAAAGAGTATCAGTGTTAAAGGATCTAGTCACAGCAGAGATAAAGAATTGAAGATTGTTTATGCAGTTTTGAGGGGTTACGGCCTAAATCGACTATCTAAAAGCCTAATCCACTGAATTAAACACAATTTGAAGAACAGAAGACCGAAATCAGGCCTAATTATATCTAAAACACAAAACTAAAGCAAATCAAAGGTGTTTTATGGAAAGATAGAGAATTCTATTAATCTGAGAGGCCTTCACTGCCACATCAGAGGCCAATTGAATCCTCACTTGCTACCAAATGCCACCTTCAGCCTCAAAGAATTCAAAGGAGGAAGAGTTATTACCTCAGTCGATGATATTTTTCCTAAAGACGACTGAATGGTTAATTCAACCAAAGAAACTTATTGAAAACTGTCGGCAGAGTTATTACAAAGATAAGAAAGGATTCTAAAGGTCAACAAACTCTGCTAAGAAGATCGAACACTTAATACAAACCCATTAATACAGAGGAAATATCTGAAATCTTCTTCATTGAGCCCCTTAAAGGCCGAGAAGCATTAAATTGTATTAATTGAGCTTATAGATCTTTTCTCTCATCCCACCTCCTCATTTTCCTATAAAATATTCTTGAGGAGCACATTGTAAAGGGTTGGTCACTGCATATATGTTGCCTATAAATAGTTTTCTAAAGCTGCTGTAAGCTCTGTTTTTAATTGAATATACCTAAGATGAGATGAGAAGTTTGAAGCTATAGAGAACCACTAGACTTGATGATTGTAGTTGGTTCGAACATCAAATACATGCTGATTTCTGGGATCCTGGTCTATGTCAACGGTGATGTTTTTCTTATTGTAACTTGTCATTTTATTTTTGTTTCCATTCTGTCCATCTTCTCTAATAAAGAACAGCAATTATAGAGTTAGGATTTACTGTCAAAGGTACCAAGCTCTCACTGATAAGCTTTATCTGTATGTTTTCTTCCAATTGTGTTGTTTAAGAATGATTTAATATAGTTCAAGCAGTTAGGAATGTTGGCATTCCCTCCTCCTACTGTCTAAACTTTAAACATTGTTCTTGAATGTTATTTTCAGTTACTGCCAAGTAAAGTTGAACTAGGGAAGTCTATGGTGAGCCCTGTCCTCTAGTTTTATCTCCAAAGGTTATCTGAAAGTTTCCCTAAGAGTATGTTGAAATCAGGCTAGGTTCAAATTCCTTACCTGATCTTAGACCATTCTTTGTTTATGTTAAGTGTTGTCTTGAAAATTTTTCTAACTAAAGCAGAGCTAGGGAAGTCTATGGTGAGCCATGTCCTCTAGTTTCTTCTCCAACAGTTGCTTTGAAAAGTTTCCCTTAGAATATGTTGAAATCAGGATAGGTTCAAAGTCCTTACTTGATATTAAGCTATTCTTTTTGTGTTTTAAATGTTTTCTATTGAAAGTGCATCAAAAGCAGGCTAGTTTCAAAGTACTTACCTGATCTTAGATTACTTTTATGTCTTTCTGAAGTGTATGCCAAAAGCAGGATAGTTTCAAAGTACTTACTTGATCTTAGGCTGCTCTTTGTTCTTCATTTGTTTGATTTCCCCTTCTTGTTGTTTCATTCCATTCCATAAAATCAACTTAAAGAGATCCTATGACATAGATGAATTTCCCCATAGACCACTATTGAACCTTGCTGTTTCAATTAAATCCCATTAGGACTCCATAGCCTAATGGATTGAAGCTATTTCTAGCCTATCTTCTTAGTTGAATCATTCCTTCACTTTCATTCACCTTCACCCTTCATTTAGACTTCCTTCACCCTCACATATCTTTGCCCAACCAAAATAAAATAAAAAACTCGTTCTTCATAACTAGCCTAATATCATTTCAAAATATTTAAATATAAATCAATCTTTGCACTTATTAGATAGATCCATCTCTGGATTTAGGAGGGCTAGATCCTAGAATCCAAAAGTGGTTCAAGTGTTCTCCCTGCAGCTTTAGTCTTGCCAATCTGCTAAAATTACAGGGAGTTAACAGAGTGGAGACCTTGGGAGAGCTTGGTACAACATTAAGGGTCTTGGGTAGACTCAAGGAGAGGAGAGACATTCTCTCCACATCATCATTACCCACTCTCACTTCAGATTCTGCGTTGTGGCAGGAGCAGCAGGGGAAGGATAGCAACCTTCCAACTTGCATCTTTGGCATGAGAGATGTCAAAGAGGAGGAAAACCATATGGCATATGTTCTTTATGATAGATCATCAGCGCTGTCACTATGGAGGATAGATCCATATTTGAAGTCCCATCTATTAGTGTATTATTCCAAATATCTTTCTACTTGTATGATATTGGAAGACCAGGTGCATCAAGAGGGATATTCAGTCAGAGATGGGGTCATCTAATATCATGGTAGGATCTTCTTACCTAGAGCTTCCAAGCTCAAGGAGAAGTTACTACAAGAAAATCATGAATATTTCCTTTCCAACCACATTTATTCCATGAGAGCATACCACACCATCATGGAGGGGTACATTTGGAAAGGCTTTGATGAGGAGATATATCAGCATTTGAGGAGATGCAGGGATCATGTGGAGATGGAGAAGATACATAAACCTTTGGAAGATTTAACACAGCCACCTATTTTCTCTTTGAGAATGAGAGGGGATTCATCTATGATCCACTGCATTTGCATGGGCAAAGCATATGGTAAGGATATTGTTTGGTTGCATAATGATTTGTATAATTAATATGTGCATTCCTTAACCATATATGTGCAGGACATCGCTCCAAGGAGGAGCATTATTTCTTCTAGACTTCATGGTCTACTTGAGGCCATAAGCAGTTTTGATGATGGAAACTCCCTAGAAGGACTTGGGGAGATTATATCTTTTGTATAACATGCTCACTTTGCACCATATACCATACACTTTCTCCAAACTTGTGAGGATATTGGGGCAACAAGCAAGTGGTTGAGAAGCCACACATTATGTCATTTTTTGTTGCAGTTGAGAGTCAAACTACGCTGGTTGCATTTGAGGGGCCATTTTCCTTCCCCCTTGCTACATATGGCAGCTAGTATGATTCTCATTATGGTTCCCTATGTTTTTTTTATTCTTATTTTATTGGGAGCGTGATTGGGGGAGAGACACATTGGCTGGATGTGTCCTTTGGGGAAGAGGTTTCCCACACTTTTTGCATTACATGTTCTAAGGGGAGCATGGGAGGTGATATGGCCACCATAGCAAAACACTTGTCTCTTTATGAGGTGGGCCATGAGACTGATTGGAAAACTTGGGCTATGACTCTCGTAAATCATTGGGAGAAACTTTTCTATGAGTTTCCATGTCATGTTGTGCAACAACAGTTAGGAAAATTTCACTGTGACCACTTGGGAAATTGTTGGTACCTTTCAGCTCTACATGAAACCTTCAGTATTCCTCTCACTTGGATGTCATATGATGGTGATTTCCTATTCATCATATATGGGATGGTTTGGGCCAGCATGATTCACAATGTTGGAGGGAAGATCTTTGGAGATCCAGTCTTCTTCTTGCCACTTAGAGGCAACATTATTTCAGCCAAAGATCATCAGCTACTCTTCACTAATCATAAGTGGAGAGGAGGAAATCATGTGGTAGGCTAATTTGTCTACCATGATCAGATTTTCAGCCCACCTACATTGCAGGAGCCCAAGGTGGAGGAGGATTTTCAGGAGTTGCCACGTTGGGAGGTAACTCATTTTGTATGGATGATAACTTGGGGATGGGAGATTCATATGGGGATGGTATATCCCAATATATATCATAACTCATGCCTCAAGAAGGCCTTTAGGTAGCCCATTGTTTCCTCCATGGATTTTTTACTTTTACATGATGATAGCTATTTGGGATGCTCACCAAAAGCTAGCTTGCATACTTGGGAGGGGAAACTTGGAGATGTATTGATGAGACAACATCTTTATCCTTGGAGGATTATGTCTTATGAGGATTCTACAAGGGGAGAAGAGGAGGCTCTTCAGTTCTATCCTTGCAGTTGCTTGAGGACAAGCAAAATTTGGGAGGGGAGGACTGTAATATTCCAAATTTAGCATGCAGCTAATTGGAATATTGATTTTTTTCTTTTACACCTAGGAGATGAATAAATGGGTAAGGAGGCCCATACATTTCGAAAATATGAATAAAATCCCTCATAATGTGAAAAGGGATCATCATAGGAGCTAGATTTCACACCCTCATGTGTGAAAAAGGGGCATTTGCATGTGGACAAGGTCAAGTTTGACCAAGTCAACAACGCTGGCATAAGAGGTGGAGATCATCTTTGGAGACAGCGCAGAGATAGTGGGAGGAAGATTACTTGGTGGAGGAAACCCTAATGAATGGGACCCAAGGTGAGAGGGCTTCCATTTTTATAAAAGGAGAGCAAGGCAGCCATATGATGATATGTTTTGATTATTGATTTTATGGTCTGTATGACTTTGTGCTTTCTTCAACTATTTAGTTGAGATTGTTGTGATGCTTAACACAAGGCATTCATGTTTAGGAATTCCTTCTCCTTTCTTGAGAGGCCTCTTGAAGGAGCTTGTATTTAATTTCTCCACATCCAGGCTTCAGGCCAAGCCACCTCCTTCAACGACAGCATTATTTCTACAGAAGTATAACGTTGTGTTGCAGGGTGTTGCAGTGGAGGGTTCACAACGCCACTTCTGGAGATTTTTTTTCAGAGGAGGAAGCTTTCTTTCCTTTGGGAGACCAGTGAGGAAGATTCTAGAGCTTATTGTAGATCTTGGCACTTGGCCAAACTATTTCTATCTCCTACAATGCAGTCCCTCTCCTTGACTGTGTTATTTTTGTGACCATTTGCAGTGAGGGGTTGCAGTGTTTGTTTGGAGGGTGAGATATTTAGTGTTAGGATCAGCCTTTCACTTGGAAGATCCATCGGAGGAGGTTTATTCATATTATGCATCATCTTCAGCCATCTCCATCCAGTTCTATAGTTGCAGCTGCTATTCAGTCCTAGTACTACATTCCGGCATTTTGCACTTTTTGCATATTTCAGGAAATCCTTTCTAGATTGTCTTGAAATTGAGTTGTAAGTTCACTCCCAACATTGTATGAGCTATATCATTGCAGATATGTGTATTTACACTTTCCAATAGCAGCTATCCTCAATAAAACTTCTATCGTAGACTTGGGCATTATTTGTGTAGCAGTGTACTTCATTTTTCATGTACATGTTCTCTTGAGTCTTTTGTTGCCTAGCTTGAGTGATTATTTCCTCAAGATCTTGTATCTATTTGCTGCTATAATACCAATATGATGGCTATGTGTTATTCTTACATTTTATGAGTTGATTTATCACTGCTACTTCCAATTTTATGTTCATGTATTGTTTCATCCCCATTTTGGGATATTACACATTCATTTGCAACAGTCAAGGGAGGAAGTTTACAAAAGGACATAAGCAGTGCAAGAAAACATAAAGACTATCTTTGATAGAAGAACCAAAGAAAATGACTTACACATTGGAGATACAGTGCTGAAATGGGATTCTAGGAGGGAGGACAAAGGTAAACATGGAAAATTTGAAAATTTGTGGAAAGGTCCTTATATCATTCATTCAATTAGAGGTAATAATGCTTTATTTTTACAAGGGCTGAATGGAGAAGAGTTATTTGGAGGTACTGTCAATGGTAGGATGCTCAAGCACTATTTTTGTCAAGAGTCCTAGTTTGAAATTTTCATTCATTGTACATAACATTGCATGATGAAAAATCAGTAAAACAAAAACATAAAAACATAGAAATAAAGAAAAAGAGGGAAGATTTGAAAAAGAGGTACATCCCCATACCCAAAAAATAGTAATGCTGAAAGTGTGCAAGCCTAAATTCCACTACTTGATCAAAAGGAGTCTTGTTCAATCATCTAGCCTAATCATGGTTGAACATGTTTTTCAATTTATTGCTGATAGGTTAGTGAAAGAGAACTTGTTATAACACCTAAAACTTGACTTGTCAGTAGGAATAGATTAGGAAGAAAAGATACTGGTTCTCCATGATCAAATCTGAACCAAAGAGAAAGATAGGGATGATTAAAAAATGATGAAACATAGTCCTCATACTTTCTAGTTTTGTTTGTACAAAAATAATGTCTGTGTGTAGCTTGTCCCAATGCCACAACCCATGGTGAATCAGATTGCTTAATCCTGGTTCAAACCATGTTTTAAATTTCCTATCAATAGCTTAGAGAATGAAGTATGTCATACAACTTAATATTGAAATTCAAATAGTCTAGCTAGAGAATAAAAAGAGTTCACTAGCATAATCTAAACTCTTGGAAGCAATAAGGGTAGAAGTAGATAGTTTGTTTTTTCTTTCAAAAGAAAAGAATGTCAAGGGTTTGCCAGTTTAAGTGCACCCAAGGAAGGAAAAATAATGCTAGGAAAAGTAAATTGGGTTGGTAGAGATGAGGTTGAAGAAATAATGTTTTTCAGATTCTTTAGATCATAACTTCAAAGAGAAACATCAGCAAATGAAAGAATAAAAATCTACCAAATGGACGAGGCACTAGTCTTCATAAACTCAGAGATTTGATATCTAAATTTCTGGACACCTCCTGAAAAGGAGCTGCACTCCCCAAGTGGAGCCACTATTAGTCATCATTAATTTTTTCTATTTTTTAGATGACTAAATGCTTGTCCTAGATTTCTTAAAACAAGATTCATGAATATTGTGAGTTTTAGAAATCTCATTGCCTTCATTATCCTTAGGATAAATTTTTCACTATTTCACTACTCTACCATTCCATGGTTAGCATACCACTCCTAAAGGACCCCTCATTGGCTCATGTCACTCATCTTCATCCCTTTTTCCACCATGAACACAACACTTTGTTTTTCCTTTGCCTCACCCCTCCGCTTACCAACTAGGATCACCAACCAGCTTACTCCTTCTTATGTTTCCTAGATACCTTAAGAATTGATGGTATCAAAACTATCTTTGTAGGCTCTTTAGATAAATCAATTACATTGGATTTTAGATCTTCAATACATCAAACTGTCAAAAAATCTATTTTTCGTATCTGAAGATCCCAAGCCAATGTTTAAGTCAAAGACCGAGTCAAAGAGCCTCCCACTAGGTCACTAGGGTTTCATAGGTTGTAGGGTTGTCTTTGGTGTTATAAATCGTTGTTTTTTATGTTCTAAGAAGCTGAATCAAATGGGAAAGATGGTCAACCCCTGATTTTCCAAGTTAGATCAAGAAAATCTCCAAGGAGGATTTCTTTTCCAAAGACACAATGCTGCAAAATGAAATTGTTCATTTTTTACATTTCTGTAGGAATGTCAAGGTAGCATCAGCAAAAAAAATTGGTAAGGTAAGTGGTGTGCCCCTCATTATACTGTAATATACTTCAGTAAAGAAATGACACCATTTTGTTATGATGCTTGATAAAATTACAAACTAGAGTAACATACTTCTTAATATATGGAAAGAATGCCATAAAATAATATGAGCATAAACTTGATTATAATACCCATATCCATAAAATCCATAAAGGTGCATGATTAAAATATCCATAAACTCCATAAGCATAAAGGTGCATACGATGTATTATGAATCTCCATTTAAATACACATAAATGGACTTCAAGAGAACACTTTATTACTATTCAGCCCAACGTAGTTTGACCCTGCGTGAAGGGAAATCACACGGTAAAGTGGAATCATGAGCTGGGCACGATATTAACACAGAAAATTAAAATGATGCACAATTCTCCCTTTTCTGAAGAAATAAAATAAACTAAACCAGCTAGGGTGATCATAGGAACCACCGAAGTTGGGTTTTCTTACTAGAGTGAGATTGAATCCCACTGAAGAAAGCCTGAGGATCTCACCTGAAATCCTCTCTTGAAAACTCGCATGAGCCCTCAAAAATATCACAAAGAAAGATCCCAATTTGTTTTTCCATGAGTTGCTCCCATTCCTCCTCCTCTTTTTATAGACGGGCTACTTAGAAATACCATGGGTCAATACAAGAAATACCATGGGTCAATACCATGGGAAAATACCATGGATCGATTCTATCCACTTTGACTGGATCAAGAAAGGGAATATTACACCTCAAGAATTGATGGTCTCAAAACTATCTCTGTAGGCTCTTTAGATAAGTCAAGTACATTGGATTTTAGATCTTCAATACATCAAATTGTCAAAAACTCTATTTTTCGTATCTGAAGATCTCAAGCCAATGTTTAAGTCAAAGACCGAGTCAAAGAGCCTCCCACTAGGTCACTAGGGTTTCATAGGTTGTAGGGTTGTCTTTGGTGTTCTAAATCACTGTTTTTCATGTTCTAAGAAGCTTAATCAAATGGGAAATATGTTCAACCCCTGATTTTCCAAGTTAGATCAAGAAAATCTCCAAGGAGGATTTATTTTCCAAAGACACAATTCTGCAAAAGGAAACTATTCATTTTTACATTTCTGTAGGAGTGTCAAGGTGGCTATCAGCAAAAAAAAGTGGTAAGGTAAGTGGTGTGCCCCTCATTATAATATATACCCAAGAAAATGGAAGAGGAAGCAGCCTATGTTCAGGAAAATCAGGATTTCTAGCCACTGATTGGGCCAGCGGTATGCCAAGAAAAGGAAATACAGAAAATCACAAGGATAGAGGCACACCAGCACAACCAAGCATGAATTGAATATTTTTAGAAGTTATAAATGAAGAAGGAAAAAAGGTGAGGTGAACTGAATGAGATGAATGAACTTGAAAGGGCTATAGAGAACTTAGAAGACAACACTAATGATTCTTCTCTAACATCCCAAAAACCTAAGGTTTTCGAAAGATAGGAAAATAAGGTGAAATGAAGATGATGAGCCTCCATGATGACAGCAGACAGAAGGTTTTAAGAGACTGTGTAAGTTAATTCTAGGGTTTGTCAAGGTAAAGTATCCCACTACCTCAAATGGAAAGAATGCAAAGAGTATTAGTATGAAGAATATGAAGCCTTCATTTTCAGTCGTTTTTGCACCAAATGGTCAAGCGAATGAAGGCATCGGGTTGAGTTTCAAGATAGAATGTCAAACTGATCATAAGGTTACTGTTATGAAGGTGTTAAACTCCATGAGTGATAGAAAGGGAAGAATCATTATTTCATGACACCTGCAACAAATCAAAAGTGGCCAAAAAGGAGATAATGACAAACATGATTGTAAAGACTACGGTGACTGTACAATATAGATTTATTATACCTCTAGAAAATCAGTGAGAGGGGAAGAAATCATGTTTTCAGATCACCCACACTCAGAAATCTCAAAGGTGGTAAAAACATGATTTCCAAACTTTACAATCCAAGTAAGAAAGGTTTTGACAGTGTTAGGGTAAAGACAGGTCCCTCAAAAATATTTTAAAGAGATTACCCTTACTAAAAGAGCTAAAAGGATGTGTTAGATTTCAAATAGTAGAGAAAGAAATTTTAGGGTTCTGATATGACAAAATGGGTAAGAACAGAGTGTTAAAATCATCAACAGGCCAAAGGGAATCAATTTTCACCATGTCAACAACCTAAAAAGAAACAAAGAAGGATGATTAGAAAGGGAAAAACCCATTTTGAATGTTTTTAAGTCACATACTGTAAAAGGTCAAAAAGGATATCAGCCAAAGCGATAAAGAGACAAAAATCATTGGAATGTGGGTTTGTAAGAGATAAATGTATCTTCCTAAGACTATAAAAAGTCAATTTGGTTTATCACTCAGTCCATTTGTCACTTGCAAAAAAGAGTAAAAAGCATTCAAAGAGAAATTTCTGAGTTTTGTGAAATTCTGGGCAAAGTCACCCGGCGCTATGCTTTGGAGCAGGCACTATGCCTAGGGCACCTGGCGCTGCGCATAGAGGAGAAATAGCAGTGTAAAAATACACTTCTCTATGCCTAGATCATAGCGCATTTCACTTACAGTCGGGCGCTACACGTTTGCCCAGCAGGAGGACCCGACAGGCATAGGAAAGGCCTGGCAGGCCTGCACACGGGCAGTGCTGCGCCCAAGAGGACCCAAATCGCCCAAAAGGAAGACCCGACGGGCCCAAAGCTCATGCAGAGCTATGCGTAGGAGCCCGACAGGCCTGCACACGGGTAGTGTTGCGCCTAGAGGGACCCGACTTGCCCATTTTCTACCCGACGCTGCGCCCAGGAGCCCGGCAGGCCTGCACGCGGGCAGACATTGCGCTTAGTCCTGAACCCTTTTCACTTGAGAATTACCCTCAAAAGGCCAAAAAGACCCCTCTAAGCTACTTCTAAGAACCTACAAAAGAGTTAAAAAATTGGTAAGTGGACATTTTTCCCCCTCCTCAAGTGAGATTCATGAATTAATGGTTAAAGGAAAATAATCAAACCCTAGTGGCTAAGCCCTCATGACAAACATTCTCTTTGACCTTCAAGCAAGAAATTATCGATCAAAAGGTGTCATTTAGGGTAATTACAATGAGTTCAAGTTAAACCTCCATCAAAGTGCAAAGGGAAATAGCCACAATCCCACACCTCCATCTCCTCCTACTGATAATGCCTCCTCATCTACACACATCTCCTCCCCTAAAGAAAACCTCCCTTCCTCATCTTCTCCCAAAGAATCAAATGAAGAAGGAAGTGGCACTAAGCAAGAGAGTGACTATGAAGAAGAAGGTGATGATGAGGCAAGCCAAAATGAAGCAGCAAACATGGAGATTGAAAGAAGTGAGGGTGATGATGGTGAAAATCAGCCTAGGAGCAATAAAAATAGTAAGGCTCTTAGTGATGAAGAGGAAGATGTAAGCCATGAGACAAAGGACATGGAGATAGATGGAGGTGACAATTAGGACAAAAACCTTGATGACCATGCAGGAAATCAAAACAGTGAGATCTATGATGATACAAAGGACAATGCAGAAGACAGTATAGAGGCAGAGAATTTTCAAACTGATGATGAGGCTAGTGATGACAGTGAATCTAAGGATCATCATGACAGTGAAGGTGATGATAATAGTGAGGAAGATGAAGAGAATTATGACAGTGAAGACCTTAGTGAAGGAGAGGACATTCATGATAGCCATGAAAACAGTCATGACAATCATAAAAATAGTGGATACAGTGAGCCCTACAGTGACAATATTGATGCTGGGGGCAGCAGCAAAACTGAGAGCCACAATGACAGTAAGAACAATGAGGTCCCTAGTTATACTAAGAGCATTAATGAAGAGGAAGACACCACAATGATCACTAAAAAACCTCCTTCATTGACCTATCATAGAGGGGATGGGCATGTGTTTACTACCTCTAAAAGGAAAGGGGCCATGTTCTCCTCATTTCCTAAACCAATAGACAAAGGAAAAGAGAAGGTAAAGGAAGGAGAAGATTAGCATGAGATTGAGCAAGAGTTTGATATCATTAACCTTGATAGTAAGAAAGAAGATAAAGGTAGGGCCACTAGCGTACTGCTTCATAACAAAGATGCAGAAATTAGAGAGATAGAAAGGTGCCTTTGCATGGAAATGCATAACATTGTATATTATAAGGATGAGCACAAGAATATGAGGAAGATAATAAGGGCCTTGATCTACAAAGAGAGATGACCAAACATTATGCCTGAAGAAATCAAGTTGCAAGGGCTAAACTCAAGAAGGCCCATGCCAAGCTATAGGCACTCAAAGAGGAAAAAGGCCAAGCTAACCATGGAATCTTGGCACAAGTTTCTCTGCAGGTCTCCCAAACCCCATAAGGGAGACATCCACCAAATTTGAGCAAATTTTGACAAATTTTGGTTTTTTGTGAATTTGGAGGCCTGTAAGCGTAGCACCCCAGGCGCTACAATTTCATCTCAGACATATTCAGAGGGAGAACTTTTCATTTTTGGAATACTCATGCCTATTACATTCTGCTCACCAAATTTTAGAGCATTTGGAGCATTTTTGACCCCTCAAAAGGTAAAAAAAACACCTCATTTTTCACCTTTCTGCCTCATTTCAGGCTTGGCGCAGTGCCTAGAGAAGTCTTGGGAATTTTGTCTTCTGGATAGTTAATTGAAGCTCAATCAAGAAAAAAAAGTATATTTGGAAAGTGTACTCAGAAATCTTTCCAACAGGCCATCACGGAGCAAATTCTAACATCGGGAAGGTCACCAAAACTTGGCTACAAGTGGACTTATTTTCTGCCTGTGAAGGCACTGCGCTTTCAGACTTCACTCTGCATTTTTGGCCTAAAGTCCACAAAAGAAACTCATTAATTGAAAAATTATATTTTAATTCTTTTTGAGGAAAATTAATCTGAAATTAGGTGCTAGGAGTTATTTTGGCATTTATTTCATGAGATATTTTGTGCCTTGGGCCTTGCATGGTCTCTTGGGCATTTATGACATTTATGGATGATTTTGACATTTTCAACCCTAGTTAGGGTTTTTTGCCCTCCTTTGCTAGATAAATAGAGCGTGAGGTCCTTGCTTTAAAAGGTTGGCATTTGATTATTCTTGAGAGTAATATATGGTTTTTTGGAGCTTGAAGAGGAAATTGGTTTTGTGGAGCTTGTGAATGGCTTGTTTTTCTTGTTGATGGAGAAGGCTTGCTTGCAGGATCCCTGAGCTTGGTTAATGGTGATGTGATTCTACTCAGTTCATGTTTTCTTATGTATCATGTTGTTTCCTCCTTCTATATTGCAGTAGGACAAAGGATTTAGACTAAGAAATGTTCTTCAAAGGCACCTTAGCTTTGTTTGTTCTTCACTGCCTTTATGTTTTCCTCTGCTATGTCATTTTAGAGAATCCTTAATTGCTCTCTAGACCCTCCTAATATTTTTTATCTCATGAATGTTTTAATACAGTAGATATCATAGATGTTTTATGGTAAGCCCTGCTTGTTTGATATCACCAAAACATTGTTCTTGAGGTCTCTCTTTGAAGTACCACTGATTAGGTTTTCCAAAGAATCTATGTTTCAATCATACCCTTTGTCCATGCTTGAAGAGTTATTTCAAATATCTTTACGACTATGATTAAAGATGTTTAGGAGTTCCCTCTTCTTTGATTAAAGATATTTTTTTATCTTAAATGTTTTCTAACCTTGAAGGTGAAATCACTAGACGTTAAATGAGTTTCTCGCCTTCTATATTTCATTGAATTTTTTGTCTGAAATGCTTATTTTCTTGAGTTGAATCAAAGAGTTATTGGTATGCCATGTCTATTGATTACTTCTTTATGCTAAATAGTGTTGAAGTTCTTGTTTTAAGTATTTGAAAAAGGATTCTTGATTTCCATTTTCCCTACTTTGTTCACAAACTTGGTGTTCATTTCATTTCACACAAACATTGAAAATCCATTTGACCATGCTAGATTTTCCCTGTGATGCTCCCTGATTCATTGTTGAACTTCCGATGACTTTTTATAGACTCCATAGCCCAATGAATTGACTTTCCCTCACTCCATCTATTATAATTGACCATCTTACCCAACCAAAACAAACAAACAAACCCTAGACTTAACAACTAGCCTAAAATAAAACCCTAAAAGCAAACGAGTTCACATCCTTTGCACAAATAGAGAGAGCCCTCTCTGAGTCCAGGAAGGCTAGGTCCTAGGACTCCAAAGACTGGTCTGATGTTACCCTGTGCATTTGGTCTTACCAATCTATCAAATCACGAGAACCCAACAGATACTATAGTCTAAGAATAAAAATAAGGCCAACTAATAAGTGCAACAAGCATATGAATTAGTCATTTATGCTAGTCATTTTTAATTGTGTCACTACGAAAATGGAAAATTTAAATTTTGATATTGAAGTATCATATTTCATTAAATTTTAACACCACCAATAGATTCAAACCCCTTTAAGGATTTTCCGAATCATTATGCAATGTTAAAATTTAGAGCAAAAGGGTCTCCATATTCAATGTTAGACTTTATACATCTCAAGTTTGGAGAATTATTTTAATCCTCAAAATGAAAATATTGATTGAATAACTTGGGAAAATATTGGGTGTGGGAAAGAGAAACCCTTAACTCATATACGTTCAGAAATAAAGGGAATTTCACACATTCCAATCCATTTTAGTTTTTATTTGTTTTCTTAATTTTGGAGAATTATTTTAATCCTTACAACAAAAAATAATTTAATAACTTGCCAAAATGTTGGGTTTGGGAGAGGAAAACCCTTAACTCATATACATTAGAAAATGAGAGGAATATCACATGTTCCATATCATTTTGGTTTTTATTTTTTCTTTACCACAACACTATAAGGGCAAGGATGTTAGTGTGTTGCATATTTCCTCCTAGAAGGATTGGCATTTATTGTGTTTTGTCTAGATCTTTTTCTCATTTTCTGTGAAGCCCAAATTCTCAAAAACCCAAATTAAAATTATGTATCAGATAAAAATATAATTCTTGAATCACGATTTTTTGTCATCAGTATAGCAGGAGGAATATTTTACAACCAAAATTATTGTATTGAGAAGGATTGCAACATTTTCAATGTTGTAATATCCTAAAAGGGAGAATGCAGTAATACTGAAACACAATATAAGAACCGCAGCAAAGTAAACAGTAAATCTATATACACATTAGAATACACAGAAATAGCTAAGCCATTTTATTATATGAGAGGTGAAAAATCAAGTGCAATAGTGCTCAAAATATGAGACACTCAAGCTAAAGGGATGGCCTAGAATGACCCTGCAATGATCCCACAAGAGGGAATTTGTAACTAATGAACTGCTTGAAGGTAAACTGCACTATCCCTACTGCAACTGTTTGGACTACAACTACTAGAAAGATAGAAAGTCAGATCTAGGAAGAATGGGATCTCCGCTGATGCTGAAATATGAGATCCAGTCTCTATGATGGATACCCAAGATAACCCAGAAAGGGTTTCTCATATCTGTCAATCTAAGAAAACCACCCTCTTAGGGCTTCACATATATACTGCTAGGTATGCAGATGTGTTGCATAATATGATGATATGATGGCTACAATGATGCACAATCAGATATATGCAAGAAGGGTTGGCCCCTTCACTAGATCCTTGGGCTAAAAGCTCAAGATCTAGCTCCTCCAATATCCTCTGCTGAAAATAGTTGCTGGATGAAAAACAGCTTCAGAAAATTGCGCTGTAAGAGAGGGAGGGTCAATAGCCTATTGCTAGATGTTTCAATACAGCTCCTGAATGATGGAAACAATAGATCCAATGTGAGGAGATGATCCTTCACAGGATTTCCAGCTGAAATAATGGAAACTTCCTTCCTCCAATATATCTACAGGACTTGACTAAACAAACCTTGAAGGGACTACTACTGCATGGAGGTAAAATCCAATGGCCTGAATGTTGGATCTAGATCTGCTGCTCCTGGAGGACTGAATGTGAAGAACAAAGTGGTAGGATGAATCCTCCACCGGTTTCCTAGCTGAATGCTATAAACAACCTCCTGAAGATGGAACTAATGCCTAATAAGTAATGTAGTACAACCCTCTTCCCTAGAGGTCACTCAAGAAAGAGGTGGGATTCCCGCTCGGGAACACCCAGTGCTAAAAAACACTGCAATCTTAGCTAAACAACTCAAGAATGCATAGAAATGTCCTAAGAAAAATCTATATCTAAACAAATCAAGAAATGAATAATCCAAATCACGCTTTCAATTGTCCCTTCACCTTCATTATATACATTACGAGCCTTCCATAGCCTAGGCCCACCTCTAAACTACATTGTACATGTGGACATAATTCTCCATGTTTAACTGCGTTTTTTCTCCATGTCATCCACCATGTTCACATGTGATGATCAACCTCTCCATCACGTGTGCATTAAATGCATTACTTCCTCCATCATGTGCACATTAGATGCACCCTTTCTCCACTACTAATCATAATTGCTTTATGATCATACTTTGAATGCATTATGATCTCAGTTTACCTCTTCAAGAACCTCATGATTTTACATTTAAGATCCATGATCTTACTTGACTGTTTCATGCTCCATGATCTATCTCATAAATGAGACATGATCTCCATTAATGGAGCTGCTCCACTACTCCATGATTTTAGATCTAGTTCTAGAGTATCCACACACACACATTAAAAGTGGATTTTATTCATCTTTGAGGTTTGTGGGTCCCTCCACCCTTTTATTTACTTAATTTATTAAGCTTATTAAGAACTCTAATATTCCAAATATCATGTGAAAATTTAGGAATATTACAGTCCTCCTCGGAAAAATGTTGCTTGTCCTCAAGCAACTACAAAACTAGATGCTAGAGTAATCTGTGCCCCTCCAAATGGCATCCACACAAGGAATTTCTCCCAATTTTCTGTAATGAGTTATGTATGCCTAGCACCAAAGTTTCATTTTTAGAATGTCTAGAGTGATCTCTAACTGTGTAGCTAGATGTCCCTCATCAAACATGAAGCTCCAAGTGACAACCATAAGGTGTCCAAAATTCTCCACAATACATGAGATACATAAAGATAGATGGTTCATTCCACAAGAGGAAAGCTCCAAATCACAAATTATACCTCCATCCCATGCCACATGAATTAAAGAGAGGCTTTTCATACTTCCATCCTTAGCCCTGTTGGCCTTGTTGGATCTAAGCATCATCCCAACATTGTACAAAAGAAGAAGTAGAGATATATGGGTAGACAAAGATGTCAAACCATATTCTCCCAATAGTAGCCAACGTAGAAATTCTTCCTACTGCCACACCACACCATCAAGATACCAAGTATGGTGTCCATACTCTCCAAGTAAGAGCCATCAGAGGAGTGCCTCTTGCTGTCATCCTCCAACACTATCATGAAAAGTAGGGGAGTATGGAGAACCAAAGTCCCCCAATAAAAGCCACAACAACAAGATCTCTTGTTGCCTCTTCATATCATCATGTGAATCATGGAGAAAAAACAACATACTGAAGGACATATGGAATGTCATATCATCCCAATATAAACAAACTCCATTATCACACATCATGAGAGTATTACGCCCTATTATAAACAATACAAAACACATAAACATGGGATATTTCATTTGATGGCAAAAATCTCTCAACCAAAATGAACATGCCTTCTTCTGCTTCATTATATCATGGATACATAAGGCATGAGTCAAAGAAATATGAGCTATTGGGTGGTAACCATACTCACCCAAGAGCAACCATCGTAGCCATGCCTCCTTCTTCATTTCATGAGTGTTTTTCAAGGCATGGATCAAAGAAATAGGAGCCTTTGGGTAGTAACCAAACTCACCCAAGAGAAACCAGTGTAACCAAGCTTCTTGCTGGCACATGTCATATATCTGCAAGTGGTCATGCAACCCTTTTCTTATCATCCTCACCCACTCATCCCAATGTGGATGATGAATTATGTACTGCATAAACATGGTATCGTCCCTTTGTAGAATACCATTCTTCTCAAACTGATGAGGAACTTTGCACTCCATGAAATCTTGAAGTGCAACTCTAATGAGATCTCTCAATGAGACCTTCTTCTCAACAATGGCCCTCCAAAACTAGTGAAGTTCTAGATCTGCTGCAGGTAGAAGTTTCTCTTTGAGCTGTGAGATGCTCATTGAGAAGGTGTCATCTAGAAAGGAGAAAAGATTCCTCATCTCAATATGTCTACCATTTATCATCTTAACCTCCATTACTTCATGAGTGAAGCTACCTTCAGAATTCTCCAAGAATAACAGGGCTCCTTCTTTATCACTGCTACTAAGTGACAGCGTTGTAGATCTGCATGGTAATACATGTGCTGTCTCAAAGCAAGGCATAATTCTGATCTCATAACCAATAATTGTACATAGGATCATGTTGATCCCATGTTTTGAAACTCTACATTTCAACTCAAAGGGTTGAATGCATCTCAAAATTGATGAATCAGGATAGATCTTCATCTCCTCCTTGATTAGATCAAGGGTCCTCTGCTTTGTGATATGTTGCTACTTCAAATCGGGATTTTTCTCTAACCCTTAGTTATGAATTGGCCATGATGGCATGTTACCATAATTTCCAATAAGGTCTACTGAAACAATATGTGATGAAGGTGTATGCATATGTTGGATCAAATAATGTGTGGGAACCTCTTGCAAGAACACAAGAGTTCCTCCAACTGGGACAATGGTGTCTCCAACTGTTGGCAAGAGTGATGGTTGCTCCTCTATCAATGTATTAGCACTAGAATCTACCTCCGCTTCCTCATGCATCTCCTAAATCATGCATGGGACTCCATGTGTCAAGAGCTCAAGACTATCTTGCAAAGTTTCAAGTGTCTCTTCTCTATATGCAAGTACTTCTGCAGCTGGTGTTAAATTTAGTGATTCCTTGTCCAAAGTGACAAGACTAACATCCTCCTTTGTTTCCTTAGGAAATGTCTCTTTGTGGCACATCTTTATTTTTCTCACATCAAATTTCTTCCTCAACTTGTGAAATAAATCTGAATAGTTAGTCACCTTTGCATGCTCCAAGTGACCAAACCACCAATCATTGGTTTCACCATAAAGATGAAATGTTGTAATCTATACAACCTCTTTTTCAGCCACAGGATGTAGCATGAAAAATGTATCTAAATTTTTCCTCCAAGCCTTAGCAGTACTTGAGGAAGTTCCATCAAATGTAGGCAAATAAAATCTATTGTGCCTCTTTCTTCTATTGCTGCTATAGGATCTTCTTTCTTCTTTGAGTTCAGAGAATTCGTGGAGAGTTAGACTCTCTTTGAATTCTCTAGACTATGCTTGTACTCTTCAAGATACAAACTAAGAGTCTCATGAGTATCAGGTTCTCTTCTTTCTTCATTTCTATACCTTTCACCCTCTTTAGAGAAAGTGGGCATAGTAAATCTATGAGGAGATCTGTGATTCTCTGGTCTTGTTTTCTGCTGATAGGAAGTGCTTGTACCTTCCTCATCAAATATTCTTCTTGGATCATCCTTTTGCTTTTCCCTCTTCATTTAATTGACCTCTTTGCAAATATCTTGCATGGATCTAAAGAGAGGAGTGGCAAAACTACAATCCTCCTTCATGATAGATCTCATCTATCTGCTTCTTCTCTTGATGCAAAAGATGAAGTGTCCACAAGCTGAGCCAAAGATCATGCTCTCATACCATTGTAATATCCCAAAAGGGAGAATGCAGTAATACTAAAACACAATATAAGAACTGTAGCAAAGTAAAAAATAAATCTATATACGCATCAGAATACGCAAAAATAGCTGAGCCATTTTATTATATGGGAGGTGAAAATGCAAGTACAATAGTGCTCAAAATATGAGACACTCAAGCCAAAGGGATGGCCTAGAATGACCCTACAATGATCCCATAAGAGGGACTGCATAACTGTTGAAATGCTAGAAGGTAAACTGTGTTTTCCCTGTTGCAACTGTTGGGACTGCAATTGGTAGAAAGATAGAATGTCAGATCTAGGAAGAATGGGAGCTCCGATGATGCTGAAATCATAGATCTGGGCTCTTTGATGGATACCCAAGATAACACAGAAAGGGTTTCTCAGATCTGTCAATCTAAGAAAACCACCCTCTTTGGGCTTCACTTATATACTGCTAGGTATGCAGATATGCTGCATAATCTGCTGATATGATGGCTGCAATGATGCACAATCAGATTTATGCAAGAAGGGTTGACCCCTTGACTAGATCCTTGGGCTAAAATCTCAATATCTAGCTCCTCCAATCTCCTCCACTGAAAATATCTGTTGGATGAACAACAAATTCATAAGACTATGCTGTAAGAGAGGGAGGCTTATTATCCTACTGCTAGATGTGTCAATACAACTCCTGAATGATGGAAACAATAGATCCAATGTGAGGATATGATCCCTCATAGGATTTCCAGTTGAAATACTGGAAACTTCCTTCCTCCAATAGATCTACAGGACTTGACTGCGCAATCATTGAAGGGAATACTGCTGCATGGAGGTAAAACCCAATGGCCTGAATGTCGGATATAGATATTCTACTCCTGGAAGACTAAATGTGAAGAATAAAGTGGTAGGATGAATCCTCCACTAGTTTCCTAGCTAAATTCTAAAAAAAACCTCCTAAAGATGGCATTAATGCTTGATAAGTAATGTATTACAACCCTCTTCCTTAGAGGCCACTTAAGAAAGAGGTGGGATTCCCGCTCGGGAACACCCTGTGCTAAACAACACTGCAATATTAGCTAAACAACTCAAGAATGCATAGAAATGTCCTAAGACAAATCTAGATCTAAACAGATCAAGAAATGAATAATCCAAATCATGCTTTCTATTGTGACTTCACCTTCATTATATTGATTATGAGCCTTCCATAGCCTAGGCCCACCTCTAAACTGCGTTGTACATGTGGACATAAGTCTCCATTTTTTACTGCGTTGTTTCTCCATGTCATCCATCACGTTCACATGTGATGATCAACCTCTATATCATGTGTGTATTAAATGCACTACTTCCTCCATCATGTGCACATTAGATGCACCCTTTTTCCACTACTTATCATAATTTCTTTATGATCTTACTTTGAACACATTATGATCTCAGTTGACCTCTTCAAGATTCTTATGAGTTTACATTTAAGATCCATGATCTTAGTTGACTGTTTCATCCTTCATGATCTATCTCATAAATGAGACATGATCTCCATTAATGGAGCTGCTCCAGTGACTCCATGATTTTATATCTAGTTCTAGAATATCCACATACACACATTAAGAGTGGATTTTATTCATATTTGAGGTTTGTGGGTACCTCCACCCTTTTATTTATGTAATTTATTAAGTTTATTAAGAACTCTAATATTCCAAATATCATGTGAAAAAATAGGAATATTACAAATGTATAAGTTATAGGTTTACATGTTTACGCTATCTTTAAAGTTCCTTTTGAGCTAAATGTTTACTGTATTTTCTTAGTATGGAGATCAGGATTTGGGTAACTGGATTTATTTTTATTACTATTACTAAAGTTACGTACAAGAACCAGTTGTAAGAGCTTTCTTAGAGGATTGTTTCCATCTACCTTGATATTTTTTTATAGAGGAAGGGCCCGATCACGCCCCTCGTTTCAAGACAGTAGTCACATTCAATGGAAAAAAAATTAAAAGCCCCAAATGTTATACTACTTTGCACCATGCCAACCACGTGGCTACAGAAGTTTCTCTTGGTACTCTCTCAAGAAGAGTCCCCTCGCAGTGTCTTGCTACAAGAATCCTATTAAGTAGACCATTTCTTGTTTATTTTTCCAAGTTGGTTTCGATATTAGATTGAAAGAAGTAAACAAATAAAATTATTATCCCTTAAAATCCCTAAGAATTTCCACATTATAATTATATTTTGTTGTAATTTTGAGTCCCATTGACCTATGAATAATAATCAAATTTATTTCTATTATTATTCCTTTCCCTCACCCATCCTAAACAAGTTTTGCACATGTTTAAGCCTTTAAATCCTTTGGCTTGGTACGGGAAATATCATATTAATGAAATTTGTATCTATAGATCGAGCATGTGTTATACCATCATTTATCACCTTTATATACTTGATGATATATGCATTGGCCTTGGGCATCCCTTTCCATTCATACTTGGTAATTGTCTTAAAAAACAATATTTTGAATTCCATACGCGACTTTTCCCTATAGAAAACATGCGCAGTCACGGGTCCACTCATATCTTAGCCATGTATACAATTTAAAATATAAAACTCCTTATAAATATAAAACTCCTGATAATTTGGATGTGGTTTATAGTTTACACCAGAAGCCCACCTACAGGAGCCCGTGGCCAAACTGTTTCCCAACTGAAAAAAGTGTTTTGACGAAGTATAAATACACCTCATGGGGATGGCATAAGGAGGAGAGAGAAATGCATTGATACTATAGCCTATTATAGCCCAGATCAAGTCTGATTATCCCTGTGCCTCTTGCAATTCCTAGGTTCAAGAAACCCTTGTTTCCTTCTTTGAGATGTTCCCCTCCTTTATGTGACATCCTTGTGAACCTTTTATGGAAGAAGATTGTTGAGGCTTAGGCTGGACGGATCCGGAGGATAGTTTTGCTTGGAGCTGTGTCTGATTTCAGGCGATATTTCTCTACATCTTTTACAAACATCAATAAATAAGCTTTGTCCCATTCCTGATGTCGTGATATTATTTTCTTTTTATACATGTTAATGATATCCTAATTGTTAATTTCATGTTATCTTTTATAAGCTTATATAATATAACCTACTGATATTTAGTATATATATGTTGAAAAACTATTTTATATGCTTTTTCTTAAGTGAGTTGCAGGTCTTGAATCATGTAGAGAAGCAGAGGCTTTACACCCTACGAGAACGACCTCAAACGTAGGACATATGAGTAAGGTCATCTCTCCCAAGTTTACTATTTTAAGCATTATGACCTTTAGTTTAATTGATTCTTTTTGTTTTATGCCTTCCGCTCTGTTACGTCCCTCAACCAAAACCTTAGGGTGGTTTCAGCCTCAATAGAATTGGTGAATCCACTAGGAATTACATCCGTGAAATTCCTAGTTCGGGTTGTTTTCCTTGGATTTTGGGTTCCTTGACTGATGTGGTCACTTTCCCACTCTTGTTGGTTATTTATCCATCCAAGCAAAAGTCCTAATCTTCTCAATTAGGCTTGGATTTTATATTTTTCCTTGTTGCCTTTTTTAACACAACTTTTAGTGCACACATTCACGTATACACCGATTTTGGTCCAAAACAATGTAAACTTTGAAATGTGAATGAAAATGAGTACCCACTTTTTTTAGGTAGAAAAAATGGTTTGATTTTGAAAAGTGTTGATTTAGAATACTCTTAATTTTTTTAACATGTTTTTTACACACTAGATTTTCCTATGTACCAAGTATAGACATTATTTTTAAAATGTTAGTGTTTTTATGTTGATTTTGAAAAGTGTTGATGCTAGCATCATCCCCCTTTTTTAGAAGACTTATTTTTTACTTAAATTTTTCTAATATATTAAATGCTAATAATTATATTCTAAATTTAACAATTTTTGAGGTACTCGACTTCTTCCTCTTCACTTACATATTTTTTTTAGTGTTTTTGAGGTATTTACTTTTTTGTTTTTCTTCTAAATTTTTTTTTTGTAGTGAGATATTTGATTTTTTGAAGTGTCAAAAAAACAAAAGGGTCAAAATTTTAAAGTGTGAATCTTCTATCTAATTATATATTGTTAAATAATATTTCATTGCACATGAAATAATTGTCTCTAAAAAAGAAGGAATTTTTAACAATTTACATAAAAAAACACATTTTGAATATAGAAATAATGGAAAAAATACACATTTTGCGTCTTTTTTACTAAAAGTGACATGTCAAATAAACCATTTTTTTAGGAAAAAAATAACAAAAAAAGTATAAAAATTAGCAATTTTTGTGAATTTTATGTGAAAAGTTAATAATAATAACAATTTTTTCAAAACATACATGATTCACATAAAAATGAAGTGAAAATCACATTATACAAATATTAAACATATAATAACAACAATTGAATATTTATTTCTTCTCATAAAATGACAGAGTCAAAACATTACAATTATAACTTATGAATAGTTAGAAAAAATAAGCTTCATTTGGAAGCTTAACTTAATCAATAATATCACATAACAGAAAGTATTCATCTTCAAGAGTTTCATAATTGTCCGCTTCCACAATATTTTCATCATTGGCTTCAGTTTCATGATTTTCCTCTTTTGATGGATCTTTGATGTCTGCGAACGTCCCAAAGTATGCCTTTCCAATCATTCCATCTAATGGTGGTTGAGTTTCTTTTGATTTTTTTTCCGCAAGAGATTCATTAAAATCTCGTTTTCTCAAAACAAATTCTAGCATTGCATCTGGAAGAAATTGAAGAGCATTGATTCTTTGTTGAATAAATTTGCATTGTACTAGGTATTTTTCAATGGAAATGCAACTTCTTCCTTTTTGCAATCAACATGATAGTGCTGTACCTAATCATCAAGTACAAAAGAAAAAATTTAGTAAATTAGTATAAACACAACAAAAAAAAATAAAAAAATAGTGAAATTCATTCTTATATAATAAAACTTACCTGAGCCTAAAAATAAATCCAAAACCTAATCTCCTTCATTTGAACATAAATCTAAAAGATAGTTAATCAATGACTGTGGTTTTTGATATATGTTAACTATCTCTCCTTTTTCTTCTTTATCTTCATATGTTAGTTTTTTTACAACAACATCATGGACCAGTACCTGGTTATGATTCTTTCCATCTACTTGATTTAAAAGAATAGGCTTGTAACTATCATCCTTTGTCCAACTTTCGGCATCAATGAATTCACAGTCACTTATAATTGGTTGATTTCCACCACAAATAAGATTTGGCTTTTGCCTGTAACATGAAATAGTAAAAGTTCAATAAACTTGTACATAAATGATTGTTTTAACATTAATCAAACATACAATTTCAACGTCTTACCATGTAAGCTACACCATTGACTTTGTTTTTCCCTTGAAGCTTGATAATAACAACCCCAATTGTGTGTCTGAATGAAATGTCACAAATATCCAAAATAATGATGTTATGACTTCTAGAAATCCCACAACGACTTTACTAAATGCTTGATAAGTATAAGGGTTACTATCATATTCAATGTTTGGGATATTGAAAACATGAGGAATATCTACAATAACTAGGGAATAATCCATTTTAGGTATGATTTTTGAAATGTCTTCACAATCACCTGATATTATTTGATATTGGATAGTGTGGAGCCCATTCCAAATGAAATGATTAATACTGGGATCAGGTTCAACATCATTAAGACTTGTTTTTCTCATCCTTTCCATTTTAAGTTTTTCAATAAAGCTTCTAAAACTATCCGGTGCTCCATTTGCATCCTTCTTCATCTTTAATAAAATAAACAAAAGAAATGTATAAGTTATAAATTAAAAATAATATACATATGAATAGAGATTAATGTATAATTGAACATACCTTTTTAAATGTTAGATAAAAATCTCTTAGCACTGATGTAGAACTTGAATCTGGGTAGTTGTGTACAACATCATCCCAACTATCCTCATTCAACAATTTAACCATTTGTTCTTGTACTATCATATAAACCTTGTGACTGAATAAATGAAGTAAACATTGTTAATATAGTGTTATGTATATGATCCTGATTTATGCAGGAACGCAACAGAATAAACATATAAACAAAAATACAGCGACGCAGTGGAAATAATACTTCATTTCATTAATATCAAAGCACTGAAATTTGCTTACAGACAGAATGGAAATAAAACTAGCTAGGGCGCTGGTAGCTATCTCTGAGAAGATATGTGGCGGCTACAGGCCTCTGAACTGAGTTACAATGAGGCTCGAGGGCATATTTATTATTTAGAAACAACTGGAAATCCTAAACAGCCAAATCCCTAACCCTAGGAGATGAAGCGCCAAAACTATGGGCCCCGTTTGGGTAAATTGGTGTTTCAACTTCCCAGGAGTGTAACTTTGGCATACGATCTCTGTTTGATGCGTACCATACCTCGTTAGAAAGATCTATCCGAGGAATACAAATTTGGAATGAGAAACATCGGTCCATGGACCCATGTTGCTCTCCGTTTTCCCAAAAAACGTCGTTTAGGGCCTCAAAACGGCTCCAGAAGTTTAGGACCTGAAAAACTGTTAAAAATAGTAAACTGTGCCGAAACTGAAAAAATGAAAGAGACAATAGTGGAGCCCCAAGTGGAATAGGCGGGTGACCACCAATATCCACCTGGATCATTCCTCCCCCCTTAAGAAGCAATGGTCCCCATTGCGTTAAGTTCCTCCATGAGATGAGGAAATTTCTACTGAACTTGGTCCCTGGTGAACCACTTTCCTTGGTGTAGGAGTTGGCCAGCTTTGACAACCCGATATAATTGGATCTTCTGTTGGCGAGTGTTCTTGATCTGCATGTCCATGATACAATCTGTGGTGGCCTATTCCATGCAGTCTGGATTTAACTCTGTTGGTGTGAGTTGTTCTGCAATGTCCGAGGTGTCCAGTAGAGGTGGGAAGTAAGGACGAAGGCGATCCACATTGAAGACTGGGTGCAGACCAAGGAATGGAGGAATACTAAGCTTGAAGGCATTGTTCCCTACAGCCTTGGTGACAGTGTACGGCCCGTATCGGAGCGGGCGAAGCTTGCGGTGGGGTCCAGTGAGGCGCTCCTTCTGCAAATGTAGCCATACTTTGTCACCCACCTGGAAGTTGTGTGGCACCCGGTGTTGATCATGGCGTTGCTTGCACTTGGCATTGGCTCTGTCCAATATATCATGAACCTGTTGGCGGATGTGTTGAATGCGCTCGATGAAGCTACTGGCTTTGTCAACTTCAGACTGGACATGAGCTGAATTGGCCTGAGCAGCTGCAAATGGCATGGCTACGTCAATGGGACATAGTGGCTCGAATCCCAAGCCCACCTGAAAGGGGCTATGGCCGATTGAACTGTGGAGAGCCCGATTATAACTATGTTGTACATAGGGGAGGCTCTCGTCCCATGTACGTGGATGCTTTGAATTGTACATGCGCAGAATGTGTACAATCATTCTGTTGACGACCTCTGTCTGGCCATCTGTTTCGGGATGGAAAGATGTGGACTTGGTGAGCTTGGTATCCAACATCGACCAGAGGCTGGACCAAAATGTGCTGAGGAACCTGCTATCCCGATCTGATATGATAGACTGTGGGATCCCAAAGTGCACCCACACTCGTTCAAAGAAGAGTTTAGCGGTGGCTTCTGCTGTGATATTCTTCTTACAGGCCGCCATGATGGCCATCTTCGAGAATCTGTCAACGACCACGAAAACACAGTCATTTCCATTCTTAGTAGAAGGCAGGCCCGACATGTAATCCATGGAGATGGATTCCCATGGTCGACTAGGGGTAGGTAGTGGAGTATATAGGCCTTGCTTCTTGATGGACGGTTTGGCAATGGCACAAGCAGTGCAGGATCTGATGTGCTTCTCGACATCCTTTCGAAGGTTCGGCCAATAGAAATACTTCTGTAGTATTGCTACTGTTTTCTCGACCCCGAAATGCCCAGCGACTCGACTGTAGTGTGCTTCCCATATCATCTTGGCACGCTCGCTTGAAGGAACACAAGGGTGTCCCAGGTGACATAAAAGTGCATCTTGGAGGTGAAAATTTGGAACTTGCGTGCCCCCCAAGAGTGCCTTGTAAGTGTGGCCGAATTCTGGGTCACTCTCATAGAGAAGCGGCCAATCAGAAGTCTCGTGCCCACAAGAGTTGAGCATAGTGGTGAGCGCCACGATCGGTGGTTGGCTGAGGCAGTCTGCAACA
This sequence comes from Pinus albicaulis, assembly GCA_034641835.2. NCBI lineage: Eukaryota > Viridiplantae > Streptophyta > Pinopsida > Pinales > Pinaceae > Pinus > Pinus albicaulis. The sequence continues at coordinate 151,460,983 of CM076579.1, read as the reverse complement.
TGATTGGTGCTACCCTTCTTATACTTCATGTTCAAATGAAACTGTTGCAGATATGTAGACCACTTCTGATGGCGATCATTCTGCAACTTCCCTTGTGTCTGTATGAACTGCAGGGGCCTGTGGTCTGTGTGGATGATTGTTTCCTTCCCCAAAATGTAATGCTTCCATTGTCGACAAGCTTGCAAAATGGAGTACATTTCTTTGTCATATGTGGGGTACTTGCGAACTGTGTCAGACAATGTCTCACTGTGAAATGCCACTGGATGTCCCTGTTGAGTAAGAACTGCCCCAATAGCATAGTCAGAGGCATCTGTCTCGATCTCAAATGGCTGTTGCAAGTCTGGTAAAGTGAGCACTGGGGCAGAACAGAGGCGATTTTTCAATTCTGTGAACACCTTCTGTTGAGGTTCCGACCAAAAAAAAATTTCTCTCGCTCCTCCCTTGGTGACTTGACTCAAGGGCCAAGTGATATGAGAGAATCCCAACACGAACCTCTAGTAGAAATTAGCAAGAGCCAAAAAGCTGCGAAGCTCTGTTATAGTGGTTGGGGCTAGCCAATCCCGAATGACTTGGATCTTGGCTGGATCCACATGCACCCCCCTTTCATCAATAATGTATCCCAGATATTGAACCTGGGTCATGCCAAAAGTGCACTTCTCCAAATTGGCACATAACTTGTGTTGCCGCAGTGGTTGGAGGACTTGTCGGATGTGGTGAAGGTGCTCTTCCCAAGTCTGGCTGAAGATCAGAATGTCATCCAAGTACACCACTACAAATGAGTTGGTGAATGGCCGCAATATGTCATCCATCATTCTCATGAAGGTGGCGGGAGCATTCGTCAACCCGAAAGGCATGACCAGCCATTTGAAAAGGCCTTCCTTGGCTTTGAAGGCAGTCTTCCACAAATCGGAGGGTTCAATTGGTACCTGGTGATACCCAGAATTCAGGTTGATCTTGCTGAAATATTTTTCACCTTTGATTTGGTCCATAAGGTCATCAATCCGTGGGATTGGGTACCTATTCCGGACAGTGATCTTGTTCAGCGCCCAATAGTCAATACAGAGTCTCCACGTCCCATCCATCTTCTGTACCAACACGATCGGGCTCCCACAGGGCGATGAACTTGGTCTGATGTGACCTTTCTGCAATAGCTCTTGAATCTGCCTCTTGATTTCATCATTCTCCGGAACAGATCGCCGATAGATCGGTCCATTAGGAGGCGGCGCACCTGGGGTCAGATCAATCGGGTGCTTGACCTGACAGTGCAGAGGAACCCCTGTGGGTGAGGTGAATATGTCTGCGTACTCCTCCACAACCTTATCCATTTGTTGTTTTTGTGTAGAGGAGTCCTGTCTGGAGGTCGTGGCCACAATCTTCTTCTTTCCCTGGGGGCGGATCATCAGGAAAACGAATTTCCTGGTATGGGAAATGAGAGTACTGCATTGTTTTGCAGTAACCAAAGAGATAGCGGCAGGAGGTGGTACCTCTGGTATCCTGTACAACTTATTTCCCAAAGTAACAATAACAGCACGAGGTCGAGACTCATACACAGCATGACGCTTCCACAAGTATGGTTGTTCTAATAATACATCAGAAACATCAATAGGAGAAACGTCACATAATACCTCATCCGTGAAGGGCTTGATGCTATAGGGAAGGCGACACTGCCGGCTGACGCGGAGATCTCGTCCTTGGTGAAGCCATCCGATGGTGTATGGATGTGGGTGAGCTGTGGTCGGCAAGCCCAACCGCTTCACGGCGTCTGCTGAAATGAGGTTCTTTTGGCTCCCATTGTCGACAATGAACTGTACAGGGGAGCCCTTTACCCACATCTGGGAGTGGTAGAGACGTTCCTCCTCCTCTGGATCTTCCGGTTCCTCCTTCTGGACCTTTGTAGTGGCAACAGTGGCGTTGGGCTCCGCATCAATAATCTGTTTCCCTTTTTCATTCCCTTTTTCAGGTTCTGATTCGGAGTCGGAGCATGCATCTGACTCAGAAGCCCTCATCTCGGCCACTAGCGACTGCTTGGCCCGACACTCACTTGTGTTGTGAGTGGAGCTCTTATGGAACTCACACCACTCTCCCGTGTCCTTCTTTGGCTTTACGGTGTTGTTCTTTTCTTGTGGCTTTGACGGGTTGTCTTTAGCCGCCATGCTCTGTCCTTTGTTCTGCGGTTTGGAAGCACCTTTTCCTTGCTTTTGATTCGTAGATCCAAAGTCTCGCTTCTTCTGTTTGAATTTCTGCTCAATCTTGGCAGCATACCGGTATGCCGTACCAAGCGAGGAGATGTCGAGGAACTCCATTTCCTCCTGAATGTATCTGTGCAGACAGTTGCGATACTTTAGCACGAGATGTTTCTCTGAATCTTTGATACCCAACTTTGTGCGCAGGGTATGGAACAGATTCGTCAGCTCATGCACATCTTGATCCCTTTGTTGTCGCAGCGTGGTCCATTGTATGTACTTGTCCTCATAGCTCCCCACGGGATAGTACTGTTCCTTGACGGCGTCTCTGAAAGAATTCCAAGTTGGTACAGCCGAGAACAGAGAGGGTTCTGTCTGGTCCTTGTTCTCACAGTAGGTTTCCCACCAGTCCTTAACATGAGGGGTAGCTTTGAGGAGTGCAAAAATAATCTTCTCCCGGTCTGAAAAGTCATGAACAGAGAAATATCCTTCTAATAGATTCAACCATCTATCTACGGCATCTGCGTCTATTTGACCCTCAAATATGGGAATGTCAAATTTACTTGTACCTTAAAGGGAGTCGCAACTCCAGAGTGGCTACTGGATGCAGATGCGCCGCCGGTGGGCAGCCGTTGAAGGATCTGAGCAAAGCTATCCATCATCGCGTTCCTTTGTTTTTCGAGGGCCTCCTCGAGCAATATTTTGATAGGATCTCCTGCTCCCTCATCTTTCTTTTCGTCCCCCATGGGCGTCCGTCGAGTTTTGCGAGGCTGATCTTGCAAAGGTTCCACCAGATCAAGCCCTAGCTCCTTATACCCCGACCTCGTTGGGGACATGCAAAGAAGGATCGAGAAAAAGCAGACCGCTCTGATACCACTGATCCGGATTTATGCAAGAACGCAACAGAATAAACATATAACCATAAATACAGAGATGCAGCGGAAATAACGCTTCATTTCATTAATATCAAAGAACTGAAATTTGCTTACAGACGGAATGGAAATAAAACTAGCTAGGGCGCTGGTAGCTATCTCTAAGAAGAGATGTGGCGGCTACAGGCCTCTGAACTGTGTTACAATGAGGCTCGAGGACCTATTTATCATTTAGAAACAATGGGGAAATCCGCAACGTCCAAAACCCTAACCGTAGGAGATGAAGCGCCAAAACTGTGGGCCCGTTTGGGTAAATTGGTGGTTCAACTTCCCGGGGACGTAACTTTGGCATCCGATCTCCGTTTGACGCGCTCAATAGCTCGTTAGAAAGATCTAACTCCAGGAGGAATCATGGACCGATGTTGCTCTCCAGTTTTTCCCAAAAACGTCGTTTAGGGCCTCAAAACGGCTCCGGAAGTTTAGGACCCGAAAAAATGCTAAAAATAGTAAACTGTGCCGAAACTGAAAAACTGAAAGAGACAATGGTGGAGCCCCAAGTGGAATAGGCGGGTGACCACCAATATCCACCTGGATCAGTATAACAAATAATACCAACAACAATATACATATTTGACATAAAGTTTTAATTCAAAAATAAGTAAATCTAACAAACTTACTTTAGAAATTCCTCAAACATTTCCTCCATTGATAATTCTCCTGACTTTTACACGAGATAATATTGTTTTGACAAGATTTTCATCCTTCACTCCTTGAATTGATCTCCAAGGTGTGATAGTCATATCTTATGGAAGGAGCTTCATTTGAGGACTTGATTTACTCTTAGTACATATCAATGGTTTATAATTTTTGACCTTCTGACTTTTGATGCCAACGTTCTCCCACAACTCAAAAATATGATTTATTAATTCCCATATCTTTCCATTTCTAAATGCCAAATGGAAAATTTTATCCATACCTCTGAATATTTCATAATTTACTTTTCCACCTTTTGAACTTATTTTTTCTTCAATTTGATAACCAATTTCCATACAAAATTCCTTCCAGAATGCATAATCAACCTTTGTCTTATCACCACCACATTTCTCCTCAAATTCACTATGAATAAATCTGACCCTTTGGATGAAATTCATAGACATCCTTTACTCATTATCTGAATTATCATCCCATGCCAATAACTTTGATTTTGTATCTGTTAAACCAACATAAATGATACATTTCATTGTTTCAAAACATGAGTTATTGGGATATTCCTCCATTAATTTCCTTTGAGCTTCTACAGAATGGTTGCCCCGAAGTACATAATATTTGCATTCAAAACATTTTGACTTGTCAAATGATTCTTTGTTAGGAACCTGCCTTATATCAACAAGAAGAACATAATCAACCACATGTGCAAAAGGGTTGTACCTCATCAATGTTTTCAAATTGTGAACATGAAAATGGTGTGGCTTTCTAATTTGATATTTGAATTGTCCTTCATCTGGCTTGTAGAATTGAATTACATTAAGTTGAAATGACCGACCACCCTCAATTAAATTTGTCTTTACCAAACGATGTCGAATGGAATTTTATTTTTTTTTCATAATGCCATCCTCTAAATCATCTCTTGGTGTAATGATTTCCCTGCTTTCTTTGGAGTTTTCACTAGGTCCTTTACTCTTGTCCATGATTTTTTCAGAATGAGAATTTTTTTATTTCTTCCTCCTATTGGTTATGATATTTGCTTGAACCGAAAAAATCTCATCATCATCAACTAGAAGGGAGACATTATTGGGCATTTTATTTTTTTATTTTTTATGGCTCTTCTCCTTTCTAACATCAGTTCTAATTTGATCCTCAGATATGGAAAAACATTTAAAAAAAATGTATATGCCTAAAGGGTTGATTCTGAGAATCGGCCCCTTGGGCATATAAAAAAAAATTAATTTTCTTTTATATGCCCAAATGGCTGATTCTCAGAATCGGCCCCTTGGCCATATAAAAATAAATAAATAAATTATATGTGCAAGGGGCTGATTCTGAAAATCGACCTCCTTAGCTTGGGCACTGCCGGGCTCGAGAGGACGCTACACTGTGGGCGCGTCCACACATAGTGTTGGCTCCCTATGATTTGCAAGATTGGCAAGAACAAACACTACAGGGGCCACATCAGAACCACTTTGGAATCCTAGGACCTAGCCTTCCTGGATTCATCGAAGGATCTCTCTATTTATGTGTTTTCAAATGATATCTCTTTATGCTCTTGTTTTATGATATTAGGCTAGTTATGAAGTTATAAGGACTTGTTTGTTTTGGTTGAATTAATTGACATATTGACATATTTGTGGTGTGATTAATTGAAGGGATGTTTTAGCTGAATAGATAGACTATGAGAAAACATTGATCCATTGGGCTATGGAGTCATAAAAGGATTTAATTGTTCATCAACTCTGTAAGGGTTTTCATAGGGAAAAATAACTATATCAAGTGGATCTCTTAGATTAGATTATGATACGAAACAATAATAAGTTGTGAAGGCAACAAAGCTACAGTCAGTTAAGAATCTTCTAGCTCTACTTAGACAAGAAAATCCTTTTAAGGTAACTGTTTGAGGCAAACCAAAGGACAGGGCATACCATACACTTCTTTGGCCAGACTTTAATAAGAAAACCTTTAATACAACAATCCAACAATCCTACGAATACTTTTAGACAAAAGAAAAAATTTAAGATAGCAGTGAGAGCAGCTAAAGAGAAAACTGAAGCCTATCTTCTTTGACTCAAAACTCAAAATACCTTCCAAGCAACATTTTGAGGCAGACCAGAGGACAGGGCATACCATATACTTCCCTATTTTAGACTCTACTAAGTATACTTCAAAGAAAGGCCTTAAAAACAATATCTCAAGCTATACCAAAGGATAAGGCTCACCATAGAATTCTTTGGTTTGACTCTATTGAATCATTTCTAAGACAACAAGCTAGATGGAACTGGAGAGAAATTAAGAATTCTCCAATCAGAACTTACAGAAGAAAACATTAAGATAAAGAATGCAGACAGAAATAGGGTGCCAAGATAGCATATCCTACTCTAAAACTTTTGTTCTTTTATGAGAGAAATATGGACAGAATGGAAAACATAAGAAAAATAAGTGACAAATGAGGAAAACTTCACCATTAACATAGCTCAAGAATCATGTGAATGTGCTTGTATTACTGATGATCAAAACAGTTACAATACTCCATGTACAATAGCTCTCTGCAACTCAGATTTTTCTCAAATCCAGCCTAGCAATCCTCAACTAGCTCAGCAATAGAAATCAGCCAAATAACCACCAACAAAGCAACACTAAAAATTAAACTCATATGCAGTATTTATCTGAAAAATGAGGAGGTGGTGCTAAGCTAGGGTTTGGAATGTCATTTATTACAGAGTTAATGATTTTTGACCTTTGAGACCATGCAAGGCCCAAGGAAAACATATCTTAAGGTGTTTCTCTGAAATAATAACTCCTAACATAACATCTGAGTTAATTTCTGTGAAATGTTTGACTTTAAGGCATTTTTAATAACTTTACAATAGCTTTTGGTAGATGAAAAATATCTTTGACTGTTTGTAGTAATTGTTTGATATTTTGTTGAAAGAAAAACATGTTGTAGGTGGAAAAATATCCTTTGAAGAAGTAACTGTTTGAATTTAGTCATTCGAATGTGTTTCTGGGCTTAATTTTCCTCTGTTTTATCATTGAAACTCTGTTTTAGGCCTTTAAACTCTGATTTATCCTTTCTCTGATTCTGACTTATTAATCCTTTTGATTAACCTTTTGATCTCCTGTCTTAACCTTTTAATCCTTGAATCTCTGATGTCTTTCTTCATTATCTTTAAACTTTGTTTTGTTGGCTAATCCTTCATGATTTGTCTTTGACATATGATTATCCATTTTAACCTTTAATCTTCATTTCTTTATCACAGTCCTTTGACTGTATTTCTTCTCACTATGCTTTTTGTTTTTGTGTGTCTTCTACGCAGGGATGCATTTCTTCTGTGCTGGAGGGTTTTAATAACCATCAATAACCATGTTTTATTTATGATTAAGCTTGAAATATGGCCTCTGGTCCCTTCAAATTTAAATCAAACCTCTAGATCTTCACTGAGACATTAAATTGGATGTTTTTGGACCATTGGAATGCATTTTATGCATTTCTGCCATTAAACCTGCACATTAAAACAACCAATTAGCTTTAAAACCTACGGGGAGGGTTTTACTGCGTTTTATAGGGGTTTTCGAACTGCCGGAGGGCAGAGAATGGTGTTCTGGGCTTGGTTCCATAGGCAGAACCAGCAGGAAATTTGAACAGAGGCGAAGGTATTTAAATTTTTGCACGGAAGGAAGGGTGGTTTTCGAAAACCGGGAGGTGGTTTTCGCACTACTAAAGGAACGATAATAGTTTTTCGGGGCGGGCGTGTGATACGATTCAACGACTTCCACGTGGCAATAGAAAGCCACCCATATCACAAACTTGAAAAGCGTTAATTCCTGCACTATTTTATTTGTGATATGCGGTGTGGGCCGTCAGATCTTGGAGGCGAAGATCGATGGTTATATAGAGAGCTAGAGCGGTGGGCAGGTGCAGAGGTGGGGTCCAGGTCTTTGATCACGAAGGGAAGTGATAATCGTCGGATGGGGAAGGCCTAGATTGATGGTGCAAAGCGGTTTAGGATGGGGCCTAGGGGAATATGACATGGCAGGGCTTTGTCGTTTAGAGCATGGTTCAAAGTATACACGAGATTTTTTTATAACAAGGTCGAGGGCTATGTAATAAGCGGGGTAATGGTTATATGGGTGTGGGGTTTAAATGCATGCGGGCGAGGACTTAAGGAGAAGGGGCTTAGGGTGAAGAAATAGGAACCGGGTTTTTTTTTTTTTTAAACATTTAAACAGAGGGTTTAAATATTTTATATAGGGTCAGGTTTAATAAAACAAAAGAATTGAGGTTTTATATATAAAAAAAAGAGTTTTTATTTAATAAAAGGGTGGGTCGTGATAGATTAATAATTTTTAAACTTAAAACAATGTAAAAAGGCATTTTTACATTGTTTTTGATAAAACAAAGGAAACGAATGGAGGAAAGGGGTTTTATGAAAGATTTTAGTAGGGGAAATGGGTTTTTAGAGGGGAAAAAGGAGTGAATGAGAGTTTGGGTAGGGAGGGACAGTGAAAATATGATAAAACAACCCATGGTGAGTTTTTTAGAGCAACAAGGTAAACTGAGAAGGAAGAGATGAAGAATAGTGAAATGGGTTTATTTAGGATAATGAAGGCAGTAAGATTTCTAAATATAGTTGATAGGAAGATAATGCTAGCTTTAGATGCTTGTAGAAAATCAATAGTCATCTAGTAAACTCTGTAGAATACAGGAGGATAACAGTGGCTCCAGCTAGGGAGGGCAGCTCCTTTAGGAGGTGTCAAGAACTTCAGAGACAAAATCTTTGGAATAAGTAGATCAGTGCCTTGATTTTCATTTTGACCGACCTCCTTTCTTTAATTTGATGTTTTGTTGCTATTATTTTGAAGTTGTGATCTTCAAAATCTGAAAAACATGATTGCTTCAACTCAACTTCTACCTACCCATCCTACTTTTCCTAGCATTGTTTCTTCATTGGGTGCATTTGGATTAGCCAAACCTTGACATTATTTTCTTTTGAAAATAGGAAACTATCAACTTCTACACTTATATCAGCCAAAAGATCAGATTAAACTAATGAGTTTTTTATTCTCTACCTAATCTATTTATCTGTCAAGATTAAACAGTTTTGACATATTTTCATTCTCTATTCTATTTAACATGAAATTGAAAACATGATCAAATCAGGATTAAGCAGTCTCATTAGTCATAAGTTGTGGCATTTTGTACAAATATGCACACATAATTTATTTTTCAGAAATTTAAAACTAAAAAATTTGAGGGTTGTAATTTGGAATTTGTTATGCATCCCTCTCTTTTTTTCTTGGTTCATATTTTAGACATTGGAACCAATATCTTTTCCTAATCTAATCTACTAATAAGCCAAGTTTACAAAATTTGGAAAATCTTCATTCACTAACCTATCAGCAAAAATTTAAAACTTGTTCAATCAAGATTAGGTTGTAGGACTAAACAAAACATCTTTTCCAAGTAGTGGCATTTAGACTTGCACACTTTCATAAGTAATCTTTTTGGTATGGGGCTGTACCTATTCTTTTTTCCTTCCCTATTTTTCTTATTTTTCTTTTCTTTTGTATTTATTTTCTTGATCTTTTTTTCAAACAATGTTATATACAATGGATAAATCTTTAAACTAATTATTTTTAACAAAAATAATGTTTGAGCATCCTTCCATTGACAGGACCTCCAAATAGTTATGTTCCATCCATCTCTTGCAGAAAAAAATGCATTGTTACCTTAGGCATAATGGATGATGTATGGGCCTTTCAACAGATTTTCAAATTTTCCATGCTAACCCTTGTCTTCTCTCCTTGATTCCCACTTTATCACTTTGTCACCGATGTTAAAATCATTTGCTTTGGTTCTCTTATCAAACAGCTTCTTAATGTTTTCATGCACTAGCTGTGTTCTATTATATACTTTCTCTCTGGTTTGCTGCAACGGTACAGTCTGATTTATCCTTCTTATCATGTCATGCTCATCAGACCACACTTCTTGGATCAGTTTCATGACTGGCACCCCTAAACTTGTTGGAAAAATTGCATCTGCTCCATACACTAGCTGATAGGGAGACATTCCAATTGATTTTTTATTTGTTAATCTATCTGCCCATAGTGCATGTACTACTTTGTTGTGCCATGACTTTTTATTCTCTTCCAGCAAATTTTTGATGATGTTCACCAAACTTTTGTTTGAGGATTCTGCTAACCCATTACCTTGAGGGTAATAAGCTGTAGAATGGCCCAATATAATCTGATATTTGTGGAAAAAATATACCATCTTCTTGGATCTAAAGGCAACAGTATTTTACGTTATAATCTTTCTAAGACGGCCAAATCTAGACAAAATATGGTTTTCAAGGAATTTAATGATGACTAAATTTGTGACAGCTCTAGAAGGGATGGCCTCTATCCATTTTGTGAAGTAGTCAGTTGCAGTGAGGATCCATTTATGTTGGGCAGATGAAGTAGTATGGGTTTCCCCAATGAATTATACGCCCCACTATTGAAAAGGAGCTTCAACAGAGATAGGATGCAAAGGTAAGGGCAACAGTTTTCTTTTGCCTTCAAATATTTGGCACTTATGGAAGGCAATTACCATCTTATGGATGTCTTGAAAGAGGGTGGGCCAATAGTAACCAGCTCTAAGGATTTTGTCGACAGTATTTTTCCAATAGAGGTGGCCTCCACATTCTCCTTCATGAAACTCATGCTTGATCTTTTCTGCATCATTATCAGGCAAACATTTAAGCAATATACCACTAGCAATTTTCCAATATGACATTTTATCTAAATGTAGTATTTTACAGTCTTTAACTTTAAGAATCTTGCCTTTATTTTAGACAAACCAGGAGGAACATTGAGGTTAAGAAGCACATATAAAATATCATCATACCAAGATGAATTCAGAAATGAATCTTCAATAAGTGGAGTTGCCAACTCCTCCTATTCATCTAATGCATCAATCATGTTCATGTCTAGTGCTAAGAAGTTTGTTTCAACCATGATTTTAGCTAGTCCTTGTCCTTTGATGAGTTTAGTGGGCTTGATTTCTAAATAATATTCTAATATAACATAAATCCACTTACCTCTTTTACCATTAGGATCTTGTGTTAAAATGTCTTTTATCACTGAATGAGGCACAAATGCAATGATGTGTGAGTGTAAAATGTAAACTCTGAAATCTTTCAATGCCTTGATCAAGGAAAAATCTTGTTTTTCCATTATGTTGTATTTTAGAGGTGCATCTCTCAATGCCTTGCTGAAAAATTCAATGGGCTACCCTTGTCCTTTTATATTTTTCTACATTAGGACAGCAGCAACTGTATGTTCTGATGCAAAAGAGAATATGAAGAAATCTTTGGTAAAATCAGGGCTAATGAGAAATGGTGTTTGGGTAAGTGCTTATTTTACCAGTTCAAAGGATTGCTTTGCTTCAATGGTCCATTTAACTCCTATTTCTCTTTTCAGCATATTTTTCATGTTTCTAAGGAGTACAACAAGGTTTGGTATGAACCCTCTTAAGAAATTTATCTTTTCAATGAAAGATTGCAATTCTTTGATATTTCTAGGATGATTTATTTGCAATATTCCTTAAATCATTTTTGGGTCTATCTTGATCCCTTCTTCAGATATGATATAGCCTAAAATTTTTCCTTCTTGTAGGCTGAACTGAGTTTTATTAGGATTCAAAGACAAACCATACTTTCTGCATTTTTCAAAGACTCTTCTTAAATGAGCTAGGTGTTCTTCATCTATTTTAGGATAGACTGTGATGTCATCAAGGTAAATCACAATGAAGTAACCTATTTCCTCTGAGGAAGAAATGCCCATGGCTCTTTGGAAGGTGGCACCAGCATTCATTAACCCAAAAGGCATTTTGACATACATGAAAGTGCCCCAAGGTGTAGTGAAAGTTGTCTTGTGTTGATCATCTAGGTGTACTAGCACCTAATTGTATCCTGAAAAGCCATCTAGAAAATAAATTCTTTTAGAACCTACTACCCTTTGTAAGATGTGATCCATTTTTAGTAAAAGGTAGTTGTCCTTTAAGGAGGCTTTGTTTAAGTTTATAAAGTCTATGCACAACCTAATTTCTCCCATTTTATTCCTTACTGATACTAGGTTTGAAACCCATTCTGAGTATCTAAGAGGGACTACAATTCTAGCATCATACATTTTCTTAATCTCCTTCTCAACTAGGAGTAGTTGAACAGGGTTTATTCTGCATAATTTTTGTTTAAAGAGATTCTGGTTTTCTTTGAGAGATATCTTATGCTAAATTATCTCTGTATCATAGGATTTTAAATCTTCATAACTCCAAGCAAAAACATCAGTAAATTCTCTAAAAAGCTCAAAATATTTTAGTTTTATGTGAGCAGGCAATGTTTTAGACAATTTGATCATTTTGGGTTTTTTTTCACTGCCTATATTGCAATCTTCTATTTCAGTTTCAATTGGTTCCATTTTTGGCTTTTTAGCAACATCATTAAAGTCAAATAGTTCTTCTAGAGGCACCAGTCCCTTTGGAAATTTATCAGTATTAGATTGTAGCTCTTCAAAGTCTTCCTTTTCTAAATTATTGCACAGTTCTGTTTTCTGTATGTTTTCTCTTGTTAACAAATTTATATCAGCAGTGTCAGGAGGTTCTTCTTTGTAAGATTTTTCCTTAGTAGGGCAGTCTTCTTCATACTCTGACTCTGAATTTGGCATTTCAAATTCATTTCTAGACTGCAGGAAATTGTCTATCATTTTATCTCCTTCAAAAACTTGCCACTATTTTATATTATCACGGACTGCTGGTCTATATTTGACTTGGACTGTGTATTGTTTTCTTTGATAAGGTTTTTGACAAGTGCTAGTAGCAAAGGCTAAACCATTGGCTAGAATGTTTTTGTTTCTAGGGACAAAGTTAAGCTCATATTCTGTGAATGTTTTCAAGAGGTCAATAGCATCATATCTATAGGCTTTTAATCTTGGATTCTTGGCTGTATATTCTCCATTTATTTGTCTAATGACTAACTTTGAATCTCCATGGACAGTTATCCTCTCAGCTTCTAATTTCTTCAATAATTTCAGTCCTAAGAGGAGTGACTCATATTCCGCTATGTTGTTTGTGCATTGAAAGTTTAGCTTGTATGAGTGACCTTCTTCACGATTATTTTCTGTGTTATGCACCCATATGCCTACTCCTGAACCGGTCTTGCTACAAGAACCATCAAAACGCATACTCCAAAGAGGTCCAATTTTAGATTTTTCACTAAGGTCATTGTTGTCCTCATTATGCTGTTCATAATGGCTACCACTCTGTTTTTCACCCTGTGGTTCTTTAGGGTCTGTATTATGTTTATCATTGTTTTGTCTATCATGATTTCCACTATGTTGATTTTCATTTTGTTTTTTATGGTCAGCCCTATGTTGATGGTTGTTTTGTTGCCCATGGTTTTCACTATGTTTTCTGTAATGTTCTATTTGGGCAAACTGTTTTGACTATTCCTCCTTCTTTTCCTCTTTTTCTATTGTTGTTTTCTCATTTTCTATCACTTTTTCATTAAAACTTTCATCATTGTAAAGGATAAATGAGTCAAGGTCGATGTGAATAGAATAAAGAGGGGAGTTATCTGGTTTTTCTTGACTGCTAACCATATATTCCATGTGTGTTTCCCTATATAGTATTCTTGGTTGGCTAAAGACAGGGATGGTTTCATAAGTCATGTCCATTTGTAGGGTACCTTGGAGTTTACCACCCCATGATCTTGAAAGGAGCATGCCATATTTAGGAGGTATATCAGCCACTACAATATCCATCACTAGGCTCTTGGCTAGTATTTGTGCTAAGTTCACACATAAATCTTTGATTAGGCCTAGACATTTAACTCTACTGGAATCAAAAGAGTATAAATCTTTGTAAGGTCTAGTTATTTCAAGGCCTAGTCTTTCCATCACTACTTTTGGCATTAGGTTGTGTGAGGCACCAGAGTCTAACATGGCATTGTGAAAATTTTTACTATGGATGTTTAAACTGACATAAAATGGAGGAACACCTCCTTCTTGAAATTTCCCTTCCACTTCTGGTCCAAATAGAAGCTTAGGTTAGTCATCATTTAAGTTAACATAATCAGAATTCTCTATTATGTTTAAAGATCTTAAAAGTTGGGTTTTATAGACATATCGAGTGACTAGTTCAGTAAGAGGAATATAGATCTTAATTTTGGCAATTTCACTCTCTATACTGAAAGGTGTCTAAGTTTTTCAACTGTTTAAATCAGCCTTGGTAGTCACTGTTTTCTCAGCAAATTCAACTTGCTGGTTTTTATTATGAACATTATTTAAAACATTTTTATTAGGAGCACTAGCTGAATTGCTAGTGTTGCTTTGGTCACCACTGTGTTTGCCACTAAGTTGGTTGTTGTTATTTTTATTTTTATCAGAACTTTCAGCCACTATGTTATTGTTTTATGTTGTCTTTTTAGAAATGTTTTCAGGATTATTCCTAGCAGAAATTTCAGAGGTCTTTCTTTTGGGAGTGTCTTGTTTTTTCTTGCTTCTGAGGTCATATTGTCTGTGTACTTCCATTATAGAATTTTCAAAGCCTTTCTTGTAGTCTTCAGACTCTAGGCTCTCTTCTTCATAAGGTGTAAATATGCCTTGTTCTCCCTCAGTGAGGAAAACAATATCCTCATTATTTACTCCCATCAAATTTATGTGGTTTTCTTCTGTTTGTTCAATAACTCCCTCATCTTCATCAACATAGTTTTCTTGGAAAGGAGGTCTAATTTGCTGATCAGGACCTTTTTTTCTAATTTGAGGAGGATTTCTTCTAGAGTTTTGGTTTTGGTTCTGATTTTGATTTCTGTTTTGAGGATTTGTTTGGTTTTCTCTAGGATAAGCTCTCTCATTCATGTTTATTCTTTCCATCATCCTCTCCATTTTCCTAACTAGGCTATCAATTTTAGCATCATATGTGGAGGGTCTAGCTTCTTCTTTGTATGTAACCTTTTTCTCTGTTTTCAATCTATCCCTTCTGGCATTTAGGTTAGCTTCTACACTTATTTCTCCTCTTTGCATGTCCTATAAGGTTAAGGGATCCCTTTCCCTTAATTGATAACACGTGTCTGGATCAAATCCTTCCAGAAATTTAACTAGGGATAAACCTTATGGGGGTTTCATGTGGGGAGCGAGTGCATTGTAAACACTATTGAACTTAGTGCAGTAGTCTTGGACACTCTCTCCAAAATTTATTTTAAGGTAATTATATTCTGATAGGATTTGAAGAAGATTTTTCTTGACTTCCCATTTGTTTAAGAATAGTTGATGAAAAGAAGGGAGGTCATTTATACTGTTAGGGGTTAAGCCTTTGAACCATTTTCTTGTTTCTCCCCCTAAGCTGAGCAAACATTCTAATTTTAAGAGTTTCATCATCTATTTCTTATCTGTCAAAGTAGTCATTCATATTGTCCCCATGTTGTTGAGTAGTAGTAGAACTACTAGCATCATATAAAGGAATCTTGGACTGATAATATTGTGGTAGAACAACTAAAGGTAAAGGAAGGACTAAAGGGGAATACCATGTTTCCATGATATGAGGTTGTGGAAAAAATGGGGGGTTAACAAGTGGAGGGTTTATAATAGGAGGTATGGTGTTAAATGGAGGAAATTGAATAGTGGGAGATGAAGTTAGCACAAAAAAATTCTGTTGTAAGGTAGATGGGTCTAAAACTTAAACTCATATAGAAGGAATAGAAGGTAGAAGGAAGAAACTAATATCTGGTCTAGAAAGAATAGGCAGTATAAGGCTTCTTCTTACCTACTCAAGGTATTAGTCTAAATAATTACCTACTAAATGAAGGAAGCTTAGAAAGGTAAGTAAGGGACTCAAACCTTCTGACTCACATACTCCCTCATTTATCAAATAATCTAAGTGTTATCGAACTCTGAGATCTAGTCCTAGAAAATATTTATTCTAGGGGTGAGTCAGAGGGGATATTATGAAAGTCTTTAAGGTTTTCAGGTAGGGAACTTGCTTTGTGGATTGGTCTGCTATCAACTGAATCTTTAGATCTAGGATACTTCCTAAGAATTCTTTCAGGATTGTCAACTATAGCAGGAGGATTTGGGTCAAGATAGGATTTAGTATGAATTCTTCTAGAAGCCAGAACTCTGGACCCAAAAAATCAGAAAGATTAAGATATATAACAGTCTTAAGACACAAACCAAACTTTGAAAGAAATACTTAATCCAAAAAGTATTCTTGACTAGGTATTTTTGATGTTTTGACGATAAAATAAGTTTTCCAGTGGAGTCTATGGAAAACCAGTGGAGTCATCAGGCCTACTGAAAAATAGTGGAGTCACCAGGTGGAGGATTTTTACTTGTTTTACGGCTGATTGTTGTCCACCATCAGCAATCAGAAACCATTCTTGGCTAACACTTGATTCATCTAATTTTAAAATGAGGGTTTCTAAGTCTATGTTTTGCTGTTTATTACTCAGTATTCCCCAGTATGGTCACCACTATGTTGGATCCCTATGATTTGCAATATTGGCAAGAACAAACACTGTAGGGGCCACATGAGAACCACTTTGGAATCTTAGGACCTAGCCTTCCTAGATTCAGAGATGGATCTCTCTATTTATGTGTTTTCAAATGATATCTCTTTATGCTCTTGTTTTATGATATTAGGCTAGTTATGAAGCTCTAAGGACTTGTTTGTTTTGGTTGAATTAATTGATAGATTGACGGATCTATGGTGTGATTAATTGAAGCGATGTTTCAGCTAAATAGATAGACTATGAGAAAACATTGATCCAATGGGCTATGGAGTCATAAAAGGATTTAATTGTTCATCAACTCTGCAAGGGTTTTCATAGGGAAAGATAACTATATCAAGTGGATCTCTTAGATTAGATTGTGATACGAAACAATAATAAGTTGTGAAGGCAACAAAGCTATAGTCAGTTAAGAATCTTCTAGCTCTACTTACCTTCATCACTACTTCTCTCAAAGCCCATAGGATTAGGACTATGTGGAAATTGTGACTCTTGATTTATTGGAAATTCTTCATCCTAACCTTCATCATTGCTACTCCTATAGTCCATATGATTAGGAGTAAGTGGAAATTGAGACTCTCGATTTATTGGAATTTCTTCATCCTTCCCTTCATCACTACTGCTCTCAAATTCCATAGGGTTAGGCGTAACTGTAAAAGGTGACGCTTTATTTACTGAAATTTTTGCATCCTTCCATTCATCACTATTTCTCTCATAATCCTTAGGATTAGGAGTAAGTGGCAAATGTGACTCTCTATCCACTAAAATGTTTTCATCCTGTCATTCATCACTATTGCTCTCATAGTATTTAGGATTAGCTGTAAGTGGAAAATGTCACTCTCTATCCGCTGAAAATTTGTCATCCAACCATTAATCACTATTTCTCTCATAGTCCTTAACATTAGGACTAAGTGGCAATTGTGGCTCGCTATCCACTGAAAATTTGTCATCCTGCCATTCATCACTATTGCTATTTCTCTCAAAGTCCTTAGGATTAGAACTAAGTGGAAAATGTGAATCTCTACTTTTTGGAAATTCTTCATCTTTCCATTCATCATTGTTTCTCTCATAGTCCATAGGATTAGGAGTAAGTCGACATTTAGACTAACTATTCATTTGAAAATCTTCATCTTTCATTTTGTCACTACTTATCTCGTTATATTCACCAATATGAATAGAGTTTTTACGTGACGAAGATGTTGATGCTTCATAAAATGAAACTTCAGTATCAGAGGAATCCATAACACTCAAACAATAAATGTTGAATGATGCAAATGATCTCTCTCCCAATGATAATATATAGATGAAACAATGAAAAATTCCCTCCAAAAAGTTTTGCTAAATTTTTTTTCTTGAAGTATGGCCCTCCAAATTTTATTTAAACGATTTATTTGAAAATTATTTATTAAAACATTCTCATAATATGGACCTTAATTTCGAATTAAATTCCCTAGACATTTTTCTCTTCATATTTATTTTCAAACTAAACTAATTTTAATTAAATTATATAACATTTACTACATTATAAATTTTATTTTTTTAATATTCATCAATGTTTTTTATCCCACATTCATCCTGCCGAAAACAATTCTCTTATATCTACTTTATAAGAAATGTCATTTTCACTATTCCACATATCCGGTCAAGATTTATAGAAGTTTGTTTCAAAGCATGAAATGGTTTTCTAGAGAAGCAACATTGTCAATGAGATATTCTCACTTTTGAAAGGTTAGTTTTGTCTCTATTATTATGGAAATTAGTAAAATGTTAAAATTAACTAAGTCAAGTTATTTTAAACCGTTAAAAATTTACCAACTTTTACCATTAATTTTTTTAGGTAGAGAATGAAAGAATTTTTTTTTATCTAAAATTAAAAAAAATAACATGCACATTGTGGGTGTGCCCGCCTGGGGCATCACATGGTCGTTCTGGCCCAAGTGGGCACTCCCACCACCCCCCTAGGCCAACAGGGGGGTCGATTCTAAGAATCAGACCCCCTTCTTGCCCAGGGGGGCAGTGGGCATGCCCACTTGGGCCAAGGCACCTGTGCTACGGGTGTACGTGCCCATGGGGTGATGTCCTCTCAAGCCCAAGGACACCAAAGTGGCGGCCCTCGGGCTCGGCAGCACCAATCTGTGGGCTTAGTCGGACACTCTCCCGTGGGCGCGTCTGCTCGCTTCACATGCCCATGGCCTCGTGCTGCGAGAGGATGTGCCCACGGGGCAGCATCCGCTCGAGCCCGAGGCCACGACACCGTGCTACGAGAAGATGTGCCCACGGGGTGGCATCCGCCCAAGCCAGAGGGCCACCCTTGAGCTCGAGTGGATGCCGCCTTGTAGGGGCGTCTACCCGCATCACATGCCCATGGCCCCGTGCTGTGTGTTATTCTCCTGTATTCTATAGAGTTTACTAGATGACTATTGATTTTCTACAAGCAGCTAAAGATAGCATTATTTGCCTATCATCTATCTTTAGAAATCTCACTGCCTTCATTATCCCAAATAAACCCATTTCACTATTCTTCATCTCTTCCTTCTCAGTTTACCTTGCTTCTCTAAAAAAACTCACCATGGGCTGGTTTATCTTATTTTCACTCTCCCTCCCTACCCAAACTCTCATTCACTCCTTTTTCCCCTCTAAAAACCAATTTCCCCTACTAAAACCCTTCATAAAACCCCTTTCCTCCATTCTTTCCCTTTGTTTTATCAAAAAACAATGTAAAATTGCCTTTTTACATTGTTTTAAGTTTAAAAATTATTAATCTATCTAGACCCACCCTTTTATTAAATAAAAACTCTGTTTTTATATAAAAACTTGATTCTTTTGTTTTATGAAACCCAACCCTATATAAAATATTTAAACCCTCTGTTTAAATGTTAAAAAAAAAAAAAAACCCATTCCTATTTCTTCACCCTAATCCCCTTCTCCTTAAGCCCTCGCCCGCATGCATTTAAACCCCACACCCATATAACCATTACCTCAATTATTACATAGCCCCCGACCTTGTTATAAACAAATACCGCGTATACTTTGAACCCCGCGCTAAATGGAAAAGCCCCGCCACGTCGTATTCCCCCGGGCACCATCCTAAACTACTCTACACCATCGATCCAGGCCTTCCCCATCCGACGATTATAACTTCCCTTCCCGATCAAAGACCAGGACCCCACCTCTGCACCTTCCTTCCGCTCCAGCTCTCCCGACCACCGTCGATCTTCCCCTCCAAGATCCGACAGCCCACACCGCATATCGTAAATCAAATAGGGCAGGAATTAACACTTTTAAAATTTTTTATATGGGTGGTTTTCTATTTCCATGCAACATTCATTGAATCATATTGCACGCCCACCCCAAAAAACTATTACCACTCCTTTAGCCGTGCGAAAACCACCTCCCGGTTTTCCTTCCGCGCAAAAATTTAAATATGTCCGCCTCCGTTCAAATTTCCTGCTAGTTTTGCCTATGGAACCAAGCCCAGAACACCATTCTCCACCCTCCGACAGCCCGAAAACCCCTGTAAAACGCAGTAAAATCCTCCCCATAGGTTTTAAATCTAATTTTTTGTTTTAATGTGTATCTTTAATGCCGAAAATGCATAAAATGCATTCAAATGGTCCAAAAACATCCAATTAAATGTCTCGGTGACGATCCAGAGGTTTGATTAAAATTTGAAGGGACTAGAGGCCATATTTCAAGCTTAATCAGCAATAAAAAATGGTTATTGATGGTTATTAAAACCCTCCAACACAAAAGAAATGCATCCCTGCGTAGAAGACACACACAAACGCAAATCACAGAGAGAAGAAATACAGTCAAAGCACTGTGATAAAGAAATGAAGATTAGAGGTTAAAACAGCTAATCATATGTCAAAGACAAATCATGAAGGATTAGCCAAAAAAATAGAGTTTAAAGATAATGAAGAAAGACAACAGATATTCAAGGATTAAAAGGTTAAGAAAGGAGATCAAAAGGTTAATCAAAAGGATTAATACGGCATAATCCGAGAAAAGACAGTTAAACAAACAGATAAAGGATAAATCAGAGTTTAAAGGCCTAAAACAAAGTTTCAATGATAAAACAGAGGCAAATTAAGCCCAGAAACACATTCGAACAACTAAATCCAAGTAGTTACTTCTTCAAAGGATATTTTTCCACCTACAACATGTTTTTCTTTCAATAAAATATCAAACAGTTATTACAAACAGTCAGATATATTTTTCATCTACCAACAGTTATTGTAAAGTTATGAAAAAGGCCTTAAAGTCAAACATTTCATAGAAATTAACTCAGAAGTTAATTTAGGAGCTATTATTTCAGAGAAGCACCTTTATATATATTTTCCTTTGGCCTTGCATGGTCACAAAGGTTGAAAATCATTAACTCTGTAATAAATGACATTCCAAACCCTAGCTTAGCACCACCTCCTCATTTTGTAGATAAATACTGCATATTGCTGAGCTAATTGAGGATTAGTTGGTGGTTATTTGGTTGATTTATGTTGCTGAGCTAATTGAGGATTTCTAGGCTGGATTTGAGAAAGCTCGGAGTTGCAAAGAGCTATTTTAAATGGAGTATTGTAAATTTTTTCATCATCAATAATACAAGCACATTCGCAGGATTCTTGAGCTATGTTAATCTTGAAGTTTTCCTCATTTGTAACTATTTTTTTTATGTTTTCCATTCTGTCCATATTTCTCTGTTAAAAGAACAGAATTTTTAGAGTAGGATATGTTGTCTGGGCACCCTATTTCTATCTGCATTATTTATCTTAATGTTTTCTTCTGCAAGGTCTGATTGGAGAATTATTAATTTCTCTCCAATTACATCTAGCTTGTTGTCTTAGAAATGATTCAATAGATTCAAGCCAAAGAAGTCTATGGTGAGCCTTTTCCTTTGGTATAGCTTGAGATATTGTTTTTAACACCTTTATTTGAAGTATACTTAGTAGAGTCTAAACCAAAGAAGTCTATGGTATGCCCTGTCCTCTAGTCTTCCTCAAAATGTTTCTTTGAAGGTCTTTTGAGTGTTGAGTTAAAGAAGATAAGCTTCAGTTTCCTCTTTAGCTTCTCTCACTGTTATCTTAAATGTTTTCTTTTGTTTGAAAGTAGTGTTAGGATTTCTGTATTGTTGTCTCAAAGGTTTGTTTATTAAATTCTGGCCAAATAATTCTATGGCATGCCCTGTCCTTTGGTTTGCCTCAAATAGTTAACTTTAAGGCTTTTCTTTTCTAAAAGATAGAGGTGGAGACAGATTAAAGATTAAAGGACAAGTCAGAGAACAAATCAATGAGAAAGGTAAAGCCAAATGACAAGGAAACTCAGCATTTACTTCTTCTCAATCACAATGGCCACCTCCAGCTTAGTTTTTGATTTAATAAGAGCCACCAAAGTCAATATTACAGTCAGAGATATTTTAGCATCAATTCAGAAGTTATTGTAAGAGTTAATGTTACAAGCAGTTGGTAAAAAATATCTTAAAATTAGCTCAAATAGTTAATTCGAAAGTTATTACTACAGTAGGTTAGTCAGAGATATTTTGGCATTGGGCCTTGCATGGTCTCAATTGTCAAAAAATCATTTACTCTATATTAAATATGAATTTGTCACCCTAGATTAGGGAAACCTCCTCATCTATAGTTAAATATTGCATGTATTGTTTATTATCATTGTTGGTTGTTGAGTTGGATTTTGGCCTAGACTCTGAGTTGCAAAGATTATTGCACTAGAGCACTGTAACTGTTTTGAGCTGGACATCAGTAATACAAGCACTTTCACAGGATCCTTGAGCTATGTTTAATGGTGATGTTATCCTTCTTTGTTAATTTTTTTCCTTTGTTTTTCCATATTGTGCATCAGTCTCCTTGATAGTAGAATAGAATTCTTAGATTAAGATATGCTGCATGAGCACCTTAATTTGGTCTGTAACTATTATCTCAATGTTTTCCTCTACAAAGTGTAGCTAAAGAATTCAGAGACTGTTTGCTCTTTAGTTTCACTTAGCTGTTATCTTAGGGTTTTCTCTTGAATTTTAACTAAAGAATTCAGAGATTTTCTACTCTTTAGTTTCTCTTAAACTGTTATCTTGAGGTTTTTCTTATGATGTTGAGTTAAATCATTCTTAACTTCTCTTTACCTCTACTAAACTATTATCTCGCATGTTTTCCTCTAAGGACTTGAATGCAGAATTAAGAGATTGTCTGCTCTTCTTTTACGTTGAAGTATAGTTAAAGAATTCAAATACTGTCTGCTCTTCAGCTTTACAAAGCTCACTATCATCTCATATTCATCTTGCCACAGAGATCCATTTGATATAGTTAGCTTTCCCTACGAAAAACCTTGAATATTTGATGTACAATTTAAACCTTTTATGACTCCATAGCCCAATAGATTAATCTTCCCACAATCTACCTATTCAACCTACAATCAATCAAACAAAAAACAACCCCAAGCTTCATAACTAGCCTAAAATTAGAAGAATATCATCATAAAGATAAATATTTTTCATCATAAATGCAGAGAGAGCCCTCTCTGAGCCCAGGAAGGCTAGGTCTTGGACTTCAAAGCAGTTTGATGTGGTTCTATATTGTTTGTTCTTGCCAATCTTGCAAATTACAGGGAGGCAACACATCATAGAGAAAAATTATTCTTTCATACCTTTATTTTTTTCCACTTTATGCCAGCCTCCATTGTTGGGTGTGGGTGTTACTATAGCCATTTTATTCTTGTTTATATTAGCTGGGGGCTCTTTGTCAGAATCTGATCCTTCTTACACATGGGAGCGTTTGGATCCAATTGTCTCTTTTTCAGGGGTATATTTTTCCTGTTGCATGTGTGAAACTGTAGGGATTGGAGTTAGTGCAGTGTTACGCTCAATCACATCTGGTTGTGGGTTGCTCATGTCATTCTTGGAATTTTCATTTGTATCACTTTCTGGTTCATCTGGTTCTTCCGTTTCATCTTCCTTTGATGTTGCGAATTTCCAACCTTTAGGATTTTGAGGGTGTATCTTCTTCCTGTTGTTGTCCTTTTTGGCTTTTGGGCATGTGCTTTGAAGATGTCCCACTTGTAGACATGTACAACATCGAAATGCCATGTTTTCATAATCAATTATTTGTGACCACTGTTGATTTTTGTATTTCAGTATAATGTAGTCAGGTAATCCTTGACTGAGATCAGCTTCAACACATATTCTGGTGAATGTGAATATGCCTTTGTGGGTTTGATCTATATCAATCTTGAGAAATTTCCCCACAGAGTTCCCTATGCCTTATAATACTCATGGATGCCAAATATGGAGAGGTAGATTGTGTAATCTGATCCAGACCGAAATTTTGGATACCATCATAGTGTTGGGATCGAAATTAGGGAACCAGGGTGTCATAAATAGTCTATCATTTCCCCAAAACCAAGGCCTCTTGTTTAATACATAGTGTTTGTCTTGGGCTAATTCAAATCCGACAATAAAAATGCCTTTTGAGAATAAGTAAATATCATAGTGAGGAGTACAATTTGTGAATATCCATTAATGGAGTGCCTCTGATTTGGGCTAGAATCCATTAAATATACAGATGAGTGCTTTGGTGTATAATTCTGCATATAGACTATTTACTTCCTCCTCTGTAATGTTTAAATCCGGGACCCCGATTTTTTGCTTGACTATGTATGGCCAAGGGAGGTAGGGTGTAGTTTCTAGCATGCTTTGAGGCATTCCCTTTCCTTTAAAAACATCTTTGAAAGATGCAGGTCCTTTAGAACTAGTTCCAGAGGTTCCTCCAATAAGTCTCGAGGTGAGATAGATGGATGTGTCAGTCTGTACATTATAGTCCTTCAAAGTGTGGTCGTCCTGCATCTGTTTTCTTATATATATCAATTTTTTTAGATCTACTGGAATGTCAGTTTGCTTTTGGATCTTTTGTTTGAGGTTTTGAATCGACATTCCCTCCGAGATATGAATGCATATGGAATTCCTACTGAAGGTTTTAACAAATAATTACATCGCTCCTTCATTGGAAATCTTCGAGCAGACTTGTAGATCACAATATTTCCCTGGATCGACAATTTTTCTATTGTTGGAGTTTGACAGAGCTAGATCTGGGTTGTTGCACTGTGGATCTAAGTGTAGTGGAGCCCATGAGTTCATGCTCTTGGATGGTTCTAGTCTTAGATCCAAACAATAGGCTTAATGAAGATCAGTTTCACAAGCAATGCAAAAATATAAGATTCTGCAAGAAATCGCAGGTTAACCCATGAATCTAAGTTTGTGGATACCAGATCTATATTACCCATGTTATACGCTCCAAGTTATGATTCTGATTATGGCTCGAATTTCATCTTATTTTAGATCCATGGATTTGCAGACGGGGTTGGTGGCGATGTTGAAGATATTTGCAGGGATTCCCAGATCCAAAGACTGGAAAAATTATTTACTGAGGGTAAATCATATGAGTAGATCGAAGCCTGATCTCTCTAGGCATTGGGGTTATTGACAGAAAATTTCGTCAGCATAAATAATTTCATTCCCCAATTGAGATAATCTCCTGAAGGTCTTGTCCTCCGCATCGACCGGTAGTGGGTGAGTCTGTCAGTTGGATCTTTGCCAAGTTCGATATCCATGACGTAAGGGTACTCTATGGCTTAATACCCAAAAACCCTAATCTCCTTTCACTCTCCACCAACAAACTTCCTCGTGATCTGTTCTCGAAGCCAAGATCATTCGTGAGAGCCTTTTCCCCAATATCGCATGAGCAGCTCCTAGTGAAAGGTAACCTCATGGAGGTGGGAGGAATTGTTGAGAAAGTTGCAGAGCTCCATCAAAAGCTCTCCCTATATCTTCCGCTTCATTATTCACTTTCCATTATTATTCGCACACCTTTTGTATGAACTTCATTTCGTTGATACCATGATGACTATACATATGCATTATCCCTTCCCACTCCTTCTTCGATAAATAACTTCACCAATAGTAGGATATCCATGCAACCTTAGACCCGATAGGAAATTTAAATCTTGTTTCCAAAGATATCACGTCCATTCATAAATCACAATTTTGGTTTGGGAACATGTTTAAATTTTTTTATATCTCAGATCCGATATAAAATTAAATCCACATTATAAAAAACTATCGGGTTTATTTCATATCGCAATTTCATCCATCGAATTCCCACTATCGCAAAGATAATATCAGCATTTCTCTTTTCTTTAACAACTCCCATCTTTCGATGAGATTATTTTCCGATATCGCAATTGTTCCATCGTATTTTCCTGCTGCATATCCTCATATCGCATTTTTTTTATCGCAACACTTACATTGCATCACAAAACTTAAATGGAGCCTTGAATTAAGATTCCTCGATGTGAGAAACTCCAATATAAACTTCTCCACCATTGTATTTTAACTGTCATAGAAAACTTGATCGTATATTGACAAAGGTGGTAGTCACAGCTTTTAAGTTATGCATGGAAAAGAAAATCGCGATGCGAAACATCCTAAAAGGCGTTGACCTATACAAAATACCATGTGAACGCATTTTTTCATATTTTGCCTCTCATTGGTCCAACTCAAATGAAATTCCTATGCTCGCTATTTCTCTAAATTTCTACAAACCAAGGAAATTTCACATAAAAAAAATGCTTGCAACAAATGATGTTATCTATTAGTGTCAGTATTTGCATCCTTCCACTAGTGATCAAAATTAACTCTTTCATGTCATGTTAGGGGTCCCATTCAGATTTTTTTTTTCATTCCACTAGGTCATGCAAAAATTTCGTCACTTGGTGCAGATTTCAATCAAGGTTCACTCTTTTCAAAAAAAATCATCTCATTTCTTTTTGGCTCATTTTATCACTATGCTGAGTGTCCATTATTCATGTGTCTTTATCACCTTTTCAGTCATATAATCATGAATTCCATTCAGTCAATGTGTCCATTAGGTCTTAGGGTTTTCAAGGTACATTAAAACATCATTTCCATTACATAAAAGACCAGCAAGACTAAGGGTGATCAATAAATTCACTTAAACATGTAAAGTTGAAATGTAAATATGAAGTTTTTATTCCATTATGTAATTTTTTGTTTTCTCAATATGTAATAAGTTCATGGTTCTAAGATAGCTGCCAACTCAAAGTTTCATATGCCAAGAAACCTCAGAAGTTTCAAAGTCTAAATTTTTCTCAAATCCATCAAATGATCAATCTCCAAAGATCAGAAACAAAAGTGAAAGGTAAATATTTCAAAGTTTAAATTGAATGAGAAGAATAGAAGTTGGTCCCAAAAGAAAATTCATTCAAATCAACAAGTATAAAGCCCATCACAAGAAAATAAATCACTCATTTTCTCTCCCAACCATCGAGCTCCCACTCCCTCAACTCGAAAATTAATTTTACAAGGTCAAAATTCAAATTTTTGGGTGGCGATGCGCTCCTAGAAGCAAGGTCTTGCGCTCCTGGTAAAGGCGTTGCGCTTTTGAAGAAGGACGTGGCGCTCCTGGAAGATAGGCATTGTGCTCCTACAACTGGCGTTGCGCTCTTGCCCAGTTTCACTCATAGCCTCTAAAACTTCATGCAAGTGCTTCTAATAACCAAAAAGGGTTCCTCCACTTCATAAAAAGTAAGCAACACCATTTTATGACCTCCTTGCATTTCCCAATTTCAAATTTAAAGTGTTAAACTTCTTATTTAAATTTGCACATTTTTCTAGCTAAGAAACCTTAGTTTCTATTCCTACATCGCAAAATTGTTCCCTAGACCCTACATTCCCTTCCAAAATCACACTAAACCATTCCCTATTTCCCCAATTTTTCCTACTCCCATCTCCAGTCCCTAAACCTATTTTCAACTCCCCTTTCCCTTCCCTAGGGTTTCAAAACTAAAAAACACCATGGAGGAGGAAGACAGAGATTTCATGGAGGAGGAAGAGGACATAGAGGAAAGAAGACCTCACAAGGGAGTAATAATTTTTAGGCTTGAATTGACTAACACCAGAGAACCGATTTCCTCACCCATGACAGTCTCTTCCTTCAAATATGTTGGTTGCCTTGATTTCTGTGAAATGGTCCAAAGAGTCCAACACCACCCTGTTTTGAGCAGAGTTTTCATCTCAAACCTTAAAGACAATTAGGTGACCCTTGCTAGTGTGACCTTCACCATATACACACCTATCATTGTTTTTTCCACAGGGATACCTAATATGGGTGATAAGTGGTTTAAAGCCAAAGACCTGGATGACCAATATTATGAACCATTCATCAAACCAAGGTACAAAAATGAGAGAAATAAATTCTTCCCTTTCAATTACCTTCTTGATAGGTATACACCCATGATGAAAATCATCATGAAGTACTTCTGTTGTGAAGGAAGGTTCTCCAAAATTTACACATATCATGTTAGACTGATCATGCACTTCACAAGAGTAAAATTGCTCAACATCCCATACTATTTGTTCAGGAGCATAGAAAAATGGCCTACATAGTACAGAAGAGAGAATATGATTATCAAATGAACAACCTCTTCCATCACTTTTTGAACAAAATCATTATACTCCATCATCTAAATCAATTGCACATTTCATGGGATACCTTCATTTCCAATGATGTTCGCACTGCTCCACAAGCTCAACATGCTGAAACCATCCCTCCTTCATCTTAGCCCTTTGCATTTATTCCTCCATCAACTCAGCCTACTAGACCCTTATAATCACCATCATCAGTATT
Source organism: Pinus albicaulis (assembly GCA_034641835.2). Taxonomy (NCBI): domain Eukaryota; kingdom Viridiplantae; phylum Streptophyta; class Pinopsida; order Pinales; family Pinaceae; genus Pinus; species Pinus albicaulis. Next base: position 151,432,967 of record CM076579.1, on the reverse strand, counting down.
TCTGATTCAAATTGGGTCATCCAACAGATATGTGGTCAAAAAGCCTAAAAATACCAAAGTGGTTGAGAAGGATAAACAGGTCAAAACCTATCATAGGGGACCTAGCCAGGTGTTTTCTCCACAAATTGTGGAAGGGGCCGTGCCTTCTTCATCATCAAATCAGGTACATCAAGACGAGCATCAAAAATAGGTCGTTGTGTATGAGGAATTCATGCAAGAGGATGAGGATCCTCATGGTGAGGAGATATATTTTGACCTAGTTTACTTGGATCATCAAGATGATCATGAGGCCTCAAGCTTAATTGTCAAAGAAAAGGATGCCCAAATTAGAGAGCTGAAAACTAACTTAGATACATCTCAGTTTTTCATTTCATTTCTTGAGCAGGAGAATAAGTAGTTGAAAGATTAGCAAGTACTTGTGGAGCTAAAGCTGCTCAAAGAAAAAAGAGGTAAGGCCATGATGTCACTTGATCATCTTGATCATGATGAAATTCAAACCAGCAAAACAAGACCTAAGACAAGAGTTCTTAATAGGGCTCTACAACAACAGAAGATTGAGGATGAAAAACTCACTTTCAAGGAGAGGATTGTCAAGGAGGTTGAAGATGAAATAGAGATATGGCTTGATAGGGTCAACATCCACCTTGAGGAACTCCTCCACAAGGAAAAAAAAGACAAAAAAATTCTCATAAACATGTCTAACAAGTATATCACAAGAAACAAGGTATATAGCATTAAACTCAAGCAAATGCAGGAGAAACATAAGCAAACCCTAGTCAAGAAAAAGGAAGGAGACAAGCTTGAAATCCTTGCTGAGGAATCTCTCATTGATTAGGATACTTCATCAGGCTTCCACGAAACAATTTTGAAGGATTTTTGAGAAAATTTTTGAATTTTTGGGTTTTTGCAAATTTCTGACAGTTTTTAGCTCAGTTGGACTGCCAAGAGGGCAGCGCCCTAGGAGTCGCGCTTCTTATAGAGGCCTCCAAATGAAAAACCAAGACTAGAATTGGATTCAGAAGGAAGAAAATAGTCAATTTAGACACTTTTCTAATCAAATTTGGTCAATCTTGCATGGAAACAGGTAAAAAAAAATAACACTAAAAATCATGTTTTTGCCATGTTTTTCAGCTAGGCGTTGCGCTCCTGACCAGTATAAGGAGATTGAATTTTTATAGGGTAAAAACTTATCATTTTTGGAAACCGGACAGGACAAGATTTCCAATGAGCTATCCTAAGCTCAATTGTGACATCGGAAACCCATTCAAAAGTTGAGCTGAAGATGGCACTGTGCTCCTGACCAGTGACTGATATTTTTGATTTTTTCTCAGTTTTTTGAGTTTCAGCATGGAAAATCATGTTTTTACCAATGTAAATGATGGATGTAAATTTAATTGTGATTTTTTTGAGCTATCTAGGGGTAGATACATTAGGTAAAAGTATTTTTGAGGATTGATGAATCAGTTTCACTAAAGTTAGGGATGAGTCAGTTTGACCTCCCTACACTTTAGGTTTGCAGTTCAACCTTTTGTGGATCAGTTCCACAACATAGGGATTCGACCCATGAGGTTGGGATAAGTTGTTTCATGTTTATATCTTTCACTTATTTACTCATTTAACAGGTTGGATGTTGTTGTATTGATCAGAGACACTAGTGTATTAATATTTTGGTAGGAATATATTGGATGAGTTGCAACTATTTTGGTGGGATTATTTTGGTATTGTATTTTGACATGGTTTCTTATTATTTTTCATATGTATGAATTTTTTTTACTTTCTATGTTTATTCCACTTCTATGATATGTTTTATTCTCAAGTTTGATAAGTAGAATGCATCTTTTATGCTATGTTTTGGGAGAATCACCATAATTTGTTTCATTTCTTCAGTTTAAAAAGAATTCATGTACTATCATGATATTTTTAGAACCTCACTAGTTTGATCCATATCCCCTAAGAACCCTAAAGTGTTAGAGTGCTTACCTACCTTGCCCCATCAGATTCCTATAATTCTGATCTTATTTTCCCTGACCTAGTTACCTATTTGACCTAATTCACTCATCCAACACCCAAATCAACCAATCAAAACCCCTATGCTACTATACCTAGCCTAAAACCTAATTGATCCAGCCCTCTTGGCTATGATCCATTTGAGAGAAATGCCTCATGCCTAGTAGGGCTAGCTACTTGGCAAGAGCTTGGTTTGTAGTTACCTTTCCTGGTCTCTTCTCAACCTCGGAGATCTGGTGGAGTGATAACATTATCCATGAGTCTATTTTTAACTGTTCCAAATATTAGAATTCTCCAATATGATTCCAACCATTGCATCACACTCACCATATTTTTTCCCTTTAATTATATTCCTTTCTACTGAAGAGACTCGGAAACTCTATTTGATGATATTTGCAATCTGGATCCTCTATTTTTTCTTTTATTTCAATATTTTCCTCAAATTTTCAAAGTTGTTGGCTTATTAGATTCTTGGGTTTGTATTATATCGAAAATATTTAAAATGATTTCTAAAGATTTACCTCTCCGAGATTTACATTTCCTTTTCTGATACTATCTTGTTCATGATATTTATTAAAGGAAATTACCCCTATTTCACCATTTTCACTACAAATTTGTGGTTTCAGAGTTTTATAAGTTGATTTTGGCTTCAAAAAAGGTTTTTGAAATATTTACACTTGATTTATTCTCATATTTATTAAATATCTAATTCCTCTCCTAAAAACTTATTTTATAGGTAAATGTAAATGCTCTTGCAATAATTTTGCAAAACTTCAAATTATCTCATTATTGGAATGAAAGTAATTGCATCTACTATATAGACTTACACAAAATTTTCCTCTATATAAGAGTGTTTGATGTTATAGAAAGACAATTTTTCTACATTATACATGTATTAATAATTTCTTATAAGACATGATTTATATCATAAGTTTTGTTTGTAAAAGTTACACAAAAGGTTTTGTTACAAGATATTTCTTCTCTTTATTATTTTAAATATCCGGACTTCTTGTGTGAGAGAAAAAAATTAAGTACACTTCTGAAAAAACAAATTTCATCAGGACCATATGAAGCAAGGTTCTTCATCAAATTTTTACCATTAATATTTTTGAAAATTTGAGCTCTTTTCTTTTACTTTGATTCTATCAATAATTTCATAATTTTAGAATAATGGGTTAATAATATTCGTAGGTCTCTAATCAATTCATTCTGATTTTTTTCATTGTGTTCACATGAAATCTTATTTGATTATCTTTGAATATATATGCTACTTTCATGTTATCATGGTGGTCCAAAAAAACTTGGATATGTTTCAATCATAACTTTGTCAAATCCAAGTATTCATTCATAGGTATGAATTTCTGACTAAAGGGATATACACTTTTCGTGGTGAATGCACACGGGATTCTTTTACTCTTCTCTACAATCTAATTCGCTAACAAGGAATTTGGAACATGTAAAGGTAAAAGATCATGGTTAATTCATTTTGAATTCTCTTTTAATTTTAATTTTTTATATTTTGCTCCATACTTATCATATAAAGGTTAAAATCTTCTTCATATATATAATTATTACATAATTTGTGATTTTCAATAAAATTTAATATTTTGGGGCTAATATAAATTCAAAATGGAAGAGGCAAGGAGAACATTCATCACTGCAATTCATAAATAAGCATATCTTCATTCTCATTTCTGATGGATTTGGTTTATTTTTGCTTCCTTCGACACGAAACATTGCTTTCTTAGTTTATTTCTTGCTTTAGTTTAGATTTAATAAATGATGATTTTGGGTTAATAAGATTTCAGTTAGTTCAACTTATTCATCCTTTTAATTCCAATTAAAGGAAGAATTTAGCTAGTATTGGAGAAGATAATATCTCTCAGGCAAGATTAAATACAATTCTCCAATGCTAAGTTGCATGTTCCCACTTTCATTTATTTACTGTTGGTTTTTGTTAGGGTCCTATAAATATAGGATTCATAATTTTGAATTGAATTTTGATAGTCTTGTAAAATATGTACATATCTTGATTTCTGCAAGTTTTTTTCCCATATTTTGAAAAAAAAAATTAATAATAATAATAAAAAAAGGGTAAAAAGTCCTAAAAGAAAAATCAAAGGAATTGAAAAAATATAGACCCCAAAAAAGAAAAAATATGAGAATAAGACCTGAAAGTGAGCAAGTCCAAATGCCACTACTTTTTACTTTTCTGCAAAATAAATAATTATGGCAGAGTGTCAATAAATGCCATAATCCATGATGAGTTAAATTGTTTAAACTTAACTTGTCATCTTTTCAATTTCTAGTTTTAGATAGTGAAAAAAGATTTGTCAGACAATTTAATCCTAACTAATCAGTAGATAGGTAGAGAATAATGAGGAGCTCAATAGTTTAATCTGAGCCCTCAGATGAAATAAGGTATATCTAGTTATTTTGTGCTTTAAAAGAATAGATATTTCAAGGTTGCAAGCCTAAATGCACATGCCAAATGAAGAAAAAATGTTAGAATGAGGCTGGGTAGGTAGAAATAAGTGTAGAAAGCATGTAATAAATGATTATCGGGCAAAATTACTAATTTCCCTTCCCTTAGAGGTATTTAGTGTTCTAAACTATCAGTCATACAGGCTCAGAGCATTTCTCTGACTTTTGTTGGGACCAGACCCAAGGCTCGATGACTGGTTAGTTGAAAATATTAAATTCTTATGTTAAATCCCCATTCATCATTATTTCAACTCTCATTCATACATTATAACTCCTTTCATAAGTAAAGACTCATTATTACTTAATGAAACATATAAACCCATCTAATTAACTTCCTTCATTCAGAAACATACAAAAATCCTCAAAAATACTTTATACTAAGTATTGGTGAAATGATAAAAAGGCAAGCTTCGCTTTTACTTTTACACTTTAATTAGTTATTTCATATATTTTTGTGTATATTCCATTCCCCTTTTCATATTAACTTTTAACTTAGTTTACTAAATCCTTAAAAAATACCTTATCCTACTTATTAATTCCCTATGTTTAATTATCCCCAAAAACCCACTATTACTATTTTTTAGACCAAAGTTGATTACCCATGTGCTAAATCAAAATCCCCAATAAAAACCCCTTTGGTCTAAATTTATCACTAAATAAATATCCCGCCCCTATGGTCGTTAAAACCATTCAAAAAAGGTTTAAACACTATATAATAATATAATATTGTTCTCAAACATTAAGACCAAAGTTTTGAATCAAATTAATCATTTTCATAAGGTTCAAAAAGCTTGGCCCCGCTTATACATATGACCTCGCACCTTTGTATTGGTTAAAAACATTATCCTATGTTTCAAAACCATTATCCCTCCTTCGTATAAGCCAATGCATACATAAACCCATCCCCGCATAATTTTATAACCCATAGTCTGTTGAAATAACCTAACGTTTATTTTAAATAAACTAACACCTCTCCCATATGCCTATTCCCACTCCTATATATAAACCTTTACCCACAACTAATCAAAAGGTTTAAAGCCTAGTTTAAACCGCCCGCATACATAATTTTCCCGGTCCCACCATTTCCTTTGGCCGCACCTTCTAAACCAATCTTGACCCTTCACACTTGATTTCCAGATCCAAAGGCCCAAAATAAATATCACGCACAAAAACTAATCATCCGCCCGAATGAAAAATGGACGCGAAATGGGTTGCTTTGATCATTTTTCCCTCTGTGACGTGTTGAGATTATATTGGATCGTGTTCATTTGGTTACTGCACAATGTGCACACGATAACCGCTCTCCGGTTTCATTTCAAATTCTGAAACCACCTACCGCCATTGACAAGACCTACATTTAATGACAATTATGGTGATTGAATCAAAAGGTTAAAACCTTTGGTTAAGTTTTTTTTATGTTATCCACGCATTTGCACTCTGATATAACTCTTCCTGAGCTCTGTTTAAAGCCATTTGAGCCTTGATTCTTAGTTTTTTCACCCAAAAACTTTTCAGTTATCAAAATTAAACCTCTGAAGACTGATTGAGAAGTTGTGCACCACTCCAGACAAACCGCTGAAGCCCCAGTTTCAACTGAAAACCTTAGAAATATTTTTTAGAGCCAGATACCTACAAAAAGGTATTTTTCTCAAAATTAAAACCTATAAATCAAGTTTAAAACCGTATTTAAGAGAACCAACCCATTTTTTGAAGAATTCACTAAAACAAACTTCCTAAAAATACCAAAAAAGAGGCCAAACCCTGGCAAAATTTTCCCAAGAAACCCTTTTTTCCGTTTCAATCCTTTTTAAAGCCAAATTCCTCGAATTTCACAGTCTAAAGATCAAATTTAAGGATTTAAACAGCTAAAACCTCTGAATTACCTTGAAAACCCATTTTTTCAATCAAAACCGACTCAGAAAACCCTTATTTTCTGTTTTAGGCCAGTTTTCACATCCTCGGATAAACTTAATTAAGAAAAAAACCCAAAATAAGCCATCCTTAATCTAAATTTCTCAGTTTCCTCTCTGTTAAAATAAAAACTCCTGCAAATAGTCTAATCTTGCAGCAGTTACTCAAAATGCCTAAGAAACATAGCACAAGCAGACCTGTAGGATCCAAAACACCTAAATCTGAGGGATCCAAAGCCCCTAAGCCTACCCTAGCCATCACTGCCAAATCTGCTATAACAGTAAATCCCCTTCAACCACCTGTGGTTGCTGCTGAAAAAATTCCTTTGACTAATATTGACTATAAAATTGCAGACCCTGTTATTGAGTTTAATTTGCTAGATATACACAACTGGTGTTATGAAAAATATATAGACAAAGATGATATTCCAATTTGGGAAACCCATTTTCCTAAGTATATAGTCCCATTTACTCATCCTAGTCAAGAACTCATCAGAATTTGTCAAAAATACTATGAGCTAGATCAAAGGGCTATAGTAAATGCAAAAAAAGAAATACTTTTTACCATTACAACCTAGTCAATTAATCAAATGCTTCAATTACAACCTAATCCCCAGGCAGTCCCCTTGTCTATAGAGGCATTAACTCAATTATACCTTGGCATAGATTTCCCTAAAGGTTCATGATCTTTCAGAATTTTATGTCTTCTCATGTTGACATTCCAAAGATAAATCCTCCATACTCCACAGTTAAATTTCTTGAAGGTTCTAGACAGATTATCTCTATGCTATCTTTTATCCTTGGATATTTTACAGATGAGTATACTGATGAATCTATTCTTGTTTTCTTTTCCACTATGTCTCCTGGTCAACCTCCAACAGTCATCTTTGACTATGCTGGTTTTATAGCATATTCCATCCATTACCAGTTGACTAAAATACCCATAGAAGGAGTTTTTGGATATTCATCTTATCTTTTCCATTTGTTTTTATTCTCTCAAGCAAACAAATTTCTAGTTTCTTTGCAAAAGATGGATGTAGAGGGAAAACCTCCATCAATTATCTTTTGGACTTCTTTACTGAGAAAATAATCTAGTGCTTCCACTTATTCAGAGTTTTCAGAACTATTTTTGCATCCAGCAATGAGCATATTAAAAAAATTAGAACAAACTAGGATCAGTGAAGAAATGAAAAGAATATTACAGCTTTTAGAGCAGAACAAAGTTGGAGATTGGTACCTCTATAAAAAACACACTGAATTAAGGATTTTTGGGTCAAACTTGTTACCCTACAGGTTGCCCAAGCATGTGTGTATGAGAATTTTTGCACTTGAATATCTTAGACAAATTCTCAATGTAGATTCAATTAACTTTATGGCAGCCAAAAATAAGACCCAGTTTAAGTTAAGGAATCAAGTTGGGCCATTCATAGTCAACCACAGAGATGCAGAAAAGGAAATAACAAAGAAATTATCAGAATTTAAATTTGATGAGAGTTTTCCATGGAATTATGATCCACAAGGGATCTTAAGCAAGCTAAGGGTGAAGTGTAAATTAACACCATTTATCCATGATTCCAAGCCTGAAATAGAAAAGTTTTCAAATCAAATTGAATGGAGTGAAAACACCTTGGTAGAAGAAGCAAGCCAAATAGGAACAACACCAACTTTGGAAGTTGTCAAGCAACCAGAAATATTAATAAAGAGAGTCAGAGATGAAGGAGGTTATACAACAGAGACAACAAATGAGACCAAATTTAAAATAATCTATAACAAAAGGCTTAAACTCAGTTCAGTTGATAAGGAGAAAGTAACAATTGATGTTGATGAGATAGATGATCCAGTAACCAATGATGATATAGTCACAACCATAATCAATGAAACACTTATGGAAATAGAAAAGGAAACAACAGCCAATGAGAATGACACACAGATTATTAAGAAGCAACACAGTATGGAAGCCTCTTCCTCACAGCCAGTTGAGGAAAAGGACTTGGACATCAAGGAAAGGTATAAGCTAATTAAGAAGAGGAATGAGGAGATAAAGGAAGAAATATATTCGCAATTCTTGAAGCAGAAGCCTGGAAATCAGAATAGGTTATTATCAACATTTGACTATTCCAGCAATAAAATGATGATGTCATTTTGTAATATTCCCAATTAGCCACTGCTACTTGGAATATTATAACTGCTCCATTTTTGAAATAAGAAGTAGGGAAGACAATAAAACATATCCCAGTGTGAAAAGGGATTGAAGTAGGAGGACAAAATAAAGCCAATTTGGTGTGAAAGAGGGGCAAAGCAATGAGCTAGCTCTAGTTGACCAAGTCAATAGTGCTGTCACAAGAGGAGGGAAAGCTACTAGGGCAGCGCAGTTTTGAAGGAGGAAACTTCTCAAGGAAGTCACATCACCAATGAGTGGGGCCCGGGATGGAAAAACTCACCAAGGATAAGAAGGAGGAGATAGCAGCAAAGGATGGAATCATTCATCTTGTTTGGTCTTATAACTGATTGCAAGCTTCAGTTGTTTAGCCGGAGTTGCAGCACTGTTTAGTGCAAAGAATTCTCATGTGGGAATTCCATCATTACCTTTGGTCTCGTTGATTGGGAGATCTAAGGAGGAGTTCCTGAGCTCACTTTTCATCATTTTCCCTGAGTTTTTCTATTTTGCATCACATACAGTGCAGTCACCTTCATTAACTACATCATTTGTGCAGTAGCAGCAACAGCTGGGTGAAACCCTCTTGTTTTATGCTTGTTTTTGAGGAGGAGGTGTCTATTCCACTCCGGGAGGTCTATTGAGGGAGGCTTTGAGAAAATTTCTGTATTATTTTTGTATTTCAGATTACATCTAGTATTTTCTAATATAGAGTTGATGGGTACAACTTTATTTTCTGCAGTGTTGTATCTTGTGTTGTTATTTTACCGGAAACCCTTGTCAGGGTGCTTTGATGTGCTTGTAAAAGAAGTCAAACCTCTCATTTTTTATTCTATGATGAATGAAAGATCTAGATATATGTTTCATTATATTTTTCTGTAGTTTTCATAGTAAAAATAACATTGTTTCAGTCTCCGTCATTTCTATTTTATGAAGTAGTGGGATTGGGGTGCTTTTAAGCATATTTGAGCTGGGGAGATCTGTTTAGTGTAGCTAGAATGATTTATTTCTGATTCCCTTTTATATTTAAGCTAAATACAGCATATAAAAGAGGATCCAAGTATTTTTCAACGTTTTTATTTCATTTTTTTCCTTATACAGCATCCTCATTGAAGAAATTGCAGAAATTCCTGAAAAGGAATATTGCAGTGGTATCAGAACTCTGCTCTTGGCTCATCTTGTGGGGGGGGGGATTTATCTTCAGCATGGAGGGGAAAATAATTTTGAATCTCCTACTTCAAACCCTACAGAACATTGCAAGGGCCCTCAAGGAGATGAGACATGAAGGGGATTCTATGGAGTATTGCCGAATCAAGGATGGGAGGAGGATTAATCATCATCAAAAGGAGGAGAACTTGATGCAGGGATCAGCCCTACAGCACAGTATGGTAGGGTTCTTATTGCCTACATTTTATGGTACACCTAAGTGCACAACCAAGGCTTGGGTGGAGAAATCTAGGGATCTACAACACATCTTGCCAAGGCAAGAACCTTTTTGCAGCAGGAGACCTACTCAAAACCAAGGAAGACAATCCATTTTTAGGGATAATGTGTTGCAGGAAGGACACATCATGTCAATACCTACTCCAAGAAGGATGCCAGCACTATACAATCCATGGAAGACTTTGCTCCAAGAGGGGGAGCTATTGCAGCGTTAAGAGGAGTCCCAAAGTATCTAACCTTGAGGGTGAGAGGTACTATCATGGGGCAAAGAGTTTCTGTGTTGATAGATAGTGGAGCCACTCATAATTTTATTGATGCACAGCTGGTACAAAGGAGAGGAATCCACATGGAGGATTTTGAGGGATTTTCAGTTTTGGTCCCAGGAGCCATGACCAGGCAATGTGCCAAGTATGTTCCGGCACTAACTATTACCATGGGGACCTACACATTGACAGACCACTTCTTTGTGGTAGACATTCCAAACACCAATTTCATATTGGGAGTCCAGTGGTTGATCACTCTTAGGAGAGTTACCACTAACTGGAGAACCTTGGAGATGGAATGGACAGGAGGGAAGGATGGCCAGCAACAAAAAATCAAGGGTATAAACACATACCCCCCTCAGATTGTTTCAGCACACAAGATGGAGGCAGATCTACGTAGAGGGGATGTTGAGTGGGCATTGGAGCTACATATAACAGAGGTGAAGGGCAAGGATTCACCAGTACATCCAGATGTTCAGTCTCTCTTGGACCGGTATTCTATAGTATTTGGAGATATCCCACCAGGGATACCTCCTGACCAAGGGTTTGAACACACCATTGAGTTGGAAAAATGGATCCAAGCAGTAATCACCACTCCTTATAGGCATCCCAAGGCTTATAGGGATGATATTGAGAGAGCTATCCAAGAGCTGCTAGCTCTAGGACACATTCGACCTAGTACTAGTCCTTTTGCTTCCTCGGTGGTTTTGGTAAAGAAGAAAGATGGCACATTGAGGATGTGCATTGATTATAGGGCCTTGAACAAGAAGACTATGAAGAACAGGTACCCTATACCCAGGATCGATGAACTCATGGATCAGTGGAGGGGATCTAAATACTTCTCCAAGATTGATTTGAGATCCGGGTATCATCAAATCAAGGTGAGGGAGCAATATATCCCCAAGACAATGTTCAGATGTCACTATGGGTATTTTGAGTTTCTGATAATGCCCTTTGGATTGACCAATTCTCCAGCAACTTTCCAATCCTGCATGAACCACATCTTCCGTGGTCATTTGAGGAAGTTTGTATTGGTCTTATTTGATGATATTCTTATCTACAGCCGCACTTGGGAGGAGCACTTGCAGCATATTGAGACAGTTTTACATATCCTCAAGGAGCATTAATTCTATGCCAAGCTCTCCAAATGTGAATTTGGCCTCACATAGATGTTGTATTTGGGGCACATCATAGGAGTGGATGGAGTGAGGGTACATGAGGAGAAGATCTAGGCTATTAGAGATTGGCCTGAACCAAGGAATGTTACTAAACTCATAGGGTTTGTGGGCATATGCACTTATTACTAGAAGTTTGTGAAAGGATTTTCACAACTAGCAACACCACTCACAGACTTGACAAAGAAGGGAGCTTTCCATTGGACACCAATAGCATAGAGGGCTTTTGATAATCTCAAAGAGGTAATGAGTAGTTGTCCTGTTTTGGTTTTGCCTGAATTTTCTCAACCTTTTGTGCTAGAATGTGATGCATCAGGTGAAGGTATTGGGGCAGTCTTGATGCAAGGTGGGCATCCTATAGCCTTTGAGAGCAGGAAGCTGCTCCCTCATGAGAGGTTATACCCCATATATGATAAAGAAATGTTGGCTATCATGCATGAATTAGCCAAATTCTGGCAATACTTGGTGGGGAATAAGTTCAAGGTGAAGACTGATCATAACAGTCTTAGATCCTTCCTTGAACAAAGACAACTCCAGGAGATACAACAGAAGTGGGTGAGAAAAATCCAAGCTTATGATTTTGACATAGAATATGTCAAGGGAAAAATCAATGTAGTAGCTGATGCACTATCCAGGAGGCCTACAGCACTGTCCTTGAGGGGAATGGACGTAGATTAGAAGGCTCAACTCTTAGTTGAGTATTTCAAAGATGAATTTGCATGTGAGATACTTTATGGGGTGGTATCGGATGAGAGGTTTAGAGTGATGGATGAGGTCATCTATTACCGGGACCGTATCTTCTTGGCTAATAATTCCAAGCTCAAGGAGAAGATCTTATTGGCATCACATGATTCCCCACTTGTAGGGCATTAAGGTTTCACAAAGACTTACAGAGCTATCAGAGAGAGATTCTCATGGAAGGGTCTCAAGGAGGATGTGCTCTGACATGTCAGAGAGTGCACCATTTGTCAACAGAACAAGGGAGAACACACTCACCCTGCTGGATTGTTGCAGCCACTACCTATTCCGGATGGGAAGTGGGAAAGTATCTCTATGGACTTCATCACCGGCTTACCGACAGTGCAGGGTAAGTACTGTATCTTTGTTATTGTTGATATACTAACAAATTACTCTCATTTATTTTCCATTTCTACACATTATATTGCTTCACAGGTAGAGCTCTTCTTCAGAGATGTATTTAGACTCCATGGTCTCCCAAGGACCATAGTGAATGATCGGACAACCGCTTCATGGGTGGCTTTTGGCATGAAATTTTCCAGTTAGTGGGGATTGATTTGACTCCAAGCACTAGCTATCATCCCCAAACCAATGGACAGACCGAGATAGTGAACAAGTGGCTAGAAGGCTACTTGAGGAATTATGTGGCAGGGCAGCAGAGAGCTTGGTTGCGTTGGCTCCACTTGGGAGAGTATTTTTACAACACTACTCACCATACTTCTATTGGCATGACTCCATTTCGAGCCTTATATGGGTATGAGGCACTCTCATTTGCTGATGTTATGTTTGGGGCAAGTAAAGCTCCAAGGGCAAAGGAATGGATTCAGGAGAACTAAGACATACTCAAGGCACTCAAAGACAACATTGCAACTACCCAGAACTATCAGAAGATGTATGCAGACCGTGGTTGGGTAGAAAGACAGTTTGAGGTGGGAGATCTTGTCTACCTGTGCCTTCAGCCTTACAAACAGTCCACACTCAAGGAGAAGGGAGCTGAGAAGCTCAAACCACGTTTCTATGGGCCATACAGGGTGGTCAAGTGTATCGGTATGGTAGCATATGAGTTGGAGCTTCCTAAGGGGAGAAATTCCACAATATCTTCCATGTCTCTTGCCTCAAGAAGGCCATTGGGAGGAATGTAGTTGCCAACATGGATCTCCCCCCTATTGATGATGAGGGCCACTTGATCTTGCAGCTGGAAGCAATCTTAGACACAAGAGAGAGGCAGCTAAGAAACAAAGTCATCAAGGAATATTTGATTCGATGGAGGGGTCTACCAGATAAGGATGCCACTGGGGAGGGAGATAAGATCTTGCAGCATCCTTCTTTACTATTGCTTGTGGGCAAGAAACTTTTGAGCGGGGAGGACTGTAATATTCCCAATTAGCCACTGCTACTTGGAATATTATAACTACTCCATTTTTGAAATAAGAAGTAGGGAAGAAAATAAAACATATCCCAGTGTGAAAATGGATTGAAGTAGGAGGAAAAAATAAATCCACTTTGGTGTGAAAGAGGGGAAAATAAATGAGCTAGCTCTAGTTGACCAAGTCAACAGTGTTTTCACAAGAGGAGGGAAAGCTACTAGGGCAGTGCAGTTTTGAAGGAGGAAACTTCTCAAGGAAGTCACGTCACCAATGTGTGGGGCCCGGGATGGAAAATCTCACCAAGGATAAGAAGGAGGAGATAGTAGAAAAGGATGGATTCATTCATCTTGTTTGGTCTTATGACTGATTGCAAGCTTCAGCTGTTTAGCCGGAGTTTCAGCACTGATAATGCAAAGAATTCTCATGCGGGAATTCTATCATTACCTTTGGTCTAGCTGATTGGGAGATCTAAGGTGGAGGTCCTGAGCTCAATTTTCATCATTTTCCTTGAGTTTATCTATTCTACATCACATACAGCGTAATCACCTTCAGTAACTACGTCATTTCTGCAGTAGCAGCAGTAGCTGGGTGAAACCCTCTTGTTTTATGCTTGTTTATGAGGAGGAGGTGTCTATTCCACTCCGGGAGTCTTTGAGCCAATTTCTGTATTATTTTTGTATTTCAGATTACATCTAGTATTTTCTAATACAGAGTTGCTGGGTACAGCGTTATTTTCTGCAGTGTTGTATCTTGTGTTTCCATTTTGCCGGAAACCCTTACCGGGGTGTTCTGATGTGCTTGTAAAAGAGGTCAAACCTCTCATTTCTGATTCTATGATGAATGAAAGCTCCAGATCTATGTTTCATTATCTTTTTCTGTAGTTTTCATAATAAAAATAACATTGTGGCAGTCTTCGGCATTTCTATTTTATGAAATAATGGGATTGGGGTTCTTTTAAGCATATTTGAGCTGGGGAGATCTGTTTAGTGTAGCTAGAATGATTTATTTATTATGCCCTTTTATATTTAAGATATATACAACATATAAAAGAGGATCCAAGTCTTTTTCAGTGTTTTTATTGCATGTTTTTCCTTATACAGCGTCCTCATTGAATAAATTGCAGAAATTCCTGAAAAGGAATATTACACATTTTTACATCCTACTACCTTAGCACCCAAAATAGTATCAGACTATAAAAAGGTGGACCTTGAGGTGGAAACAGAGAATATTCATGATTTGAACTAGATTGAGTTCCATAGACATACCTCTGAAATGTTGTATTCTACAGTGGCAACCAAAGCAATGAGTGCCAATAAACTTCAAAATACCATAATTAATATGCAAGATCAAATGAAGATGGATAAAGTATCACTTTATGCCAAGGACCTAAGGATCAAAGCCTTAGAGGAGCTATTTTTACAGGTGGGATATGATCCCTCAAATGTCCAAGCAGCAAAACTATTAATCAAGAAAAAGAATGAAGACATAGCAGCTTTGAGGAAATAGCTCAAGCTTCCTCAAAGTGAGCATCCACAAACAAAGGAAATCCTCCAGGATCAAAGTGAAAAATAAGAAATGATGAAGCTCATACTTCAATTGACAGCACAAATCAAGGAGATGGAAACACAAATGGACAAACTTGTCCAAGAGAGAGAGACTGTAAAAGAACCAGAAATTCCTATAGTTCCTACAGTCATCCCAGTGATTACTACAGTTGTACCTTCTACTTTAGGAGAGAAATTAGCACCAAAGGGCCCACTGGAAACTATAGTACCAGTGACTTCAACCACCATTTCAGCTACAGACTCTTCTACTACAAATGTACAACACACAGATGAAGCCAGCCAGATTGTCAAAGCCATGGAAGAGATGTCTTTAAATACAGATGAGATAAATAAAAAAAACAAGATAATTGAAAATCTTGAGAGGGAAAATAAGACAGCTCAGATCAATGTCAAAACTCATGAGTAGAAAGAAATCAGATTGGGAGAGCAACTCAAGAATTTACAAAAAGAATTGACTTTCACAGAGCAGATCTCATATATAAAAAATCATCTCTGGACTAACATAATTGAAGCCATTCATAATCAATGGCCTTCAATTCAGGTTATATATGAGCAAAAATAATTGCTATTAGCAGCCCAAACAGAGATACAAAAGACAAAAGATGAGTTTACTGATAAGCCTGCATAGGCTTTAAAACTCATTACATTTTTAAACAGCAAGAATAGGGAGGAAATTGAAGAATTGCAGATATCAGACAGGACAGAGACACTCTTGAAAATCAAGAAGGTTGTCACTAAAAAGAGCTTAATGAACAATCTTGAAGAAAAATGTGAAACAATGAACCTTACCATAACTAGATTTATGGTAAAATATGCAAATCTCAGACAAAAGGGCTTACCAGACATACATGTGTTCAATGAAAAGCTTATGCCATAGAAGGACTATGACAAAAATATCAGGGAGTTTGCTAAAGAGCAAGTAAACAAGCCACTAGCACAAGGCACTCCTATAGGCAAAGTTTTACTTCAATATGTTGAGGATTTTCTTTTTCTACAGCATGAAATTAAGCACCTCTTTGTCATCAGGCCTACTTTTGCAAGATACACAGAGGCTGATGAAAAATTCAAGAAGCTGAAAAATGTACAAATTCCAATAGCAGAAGAATGGAAAAATTTCACAGATTTAATGTAAAAATAAAATGTAAAAACAGTGAAAATTTACCAAGAGACAGTCAAAAGAGAGATAAAATGAAAAGACAGTTTGCTAATTTTTACTGCTAAAAAGATAATTTACAGTAGTAAAACAGTATAACTAATGGTCAAAGAGTATTAGCGTTAAAGAGAATCAGGTTAAAGAGTATCAACGAAGGCAAGTTAAGTGCATAAAAATATCTAACAGCCAGCAAGCAGGACACATAAGCAGTTAAAATCTCCTTGTTAGCAAAACAGCTCTATTTATTTTGGATAAAAGAGGACAGCTTGCTAGTTTGTTAAGCAGTTGTCCCTTTTATTATATAATGATATTTTCTTTTTCCTAAACTTTTTCCTAGAACTCTTCTAGGATATTTGTAATACTTTTTGTATAAATACTTCAATTTTAGAAGTATTCAGTGTGGAATAAAATTGCTGGAATTATTATAAAATATTTTGTTGGACATTGGAGGCTCTTGTGTGCTTGAATTCAAAGTAGTAGACTGAACAAGCTGACTGGCATCATAATTCAGGATCCCTGTGATAAGCTGATGAGTGAAGTACTTCCTACTTGTCACGGTTTCCTTTTCTAAGTTCCATGCATTCATTCTATGTTTGTTCTGTTTGAATGTGTAACTAGGAGTATTACTACAGGATTAGTCAATTGTCCCTATCTTTAACTAGTTGCCATTTTAATGTTTTCTTCTGATTTCCGGTGCAAGGTACCCTTAATTTCTCCTTCTCCCATTTGACCTCTACCTTCTACTTCCATTTTCTGGATCAAAGGATCCTTAAGTACCCTTTATCCCGATCATACCATCTCACAAAAAGCCACTTTCCCAAATCTCTGAGGGTTATCTATCTTGCCCTGAATATATTTGTACCTTTTTGGCCTTGATTTCTAGTGCTGCTAACTTGATTTAGACTCCATATCCCAATGGACAAGTAGATTTCTCTCTATCTTACCTCCAAGTGATTTTTCCCCACCAAACCCTTTAAACTAAAACCAAATTGTACTTTCATAACTAGCCTAACATTTATAAATCAAACAAAGATAAATCTTAAAGAGAGAGCCCTCTTTGAACCCTAGGAAGGCTAGATCCTAGAGTTTGAAGTAGGTTTGTGGTTACCTCTAGAGTTCTTTGACTTAAATCCAAAATCCCACAACTTAAGAATTTACTAGAGCGATAACAGTTTCAATTTTGTTTTTAGTTTTGTTGATCTTGAACTCTATTTTTACAGGGCTTCATGAACCTTTCACACCTCTACCAAATCAGTTTTGATGTTCTTTCTATTTTGTTCACTTTTTTATGAGATTCTTCAAAGAAGAAGTAATAACCCTCATCAAATCAGTTAAACGGGGGAGTTTTCTGAGCCTTTAAGTCTATTTCTCTCAGTTACATGGGGAAGTTTTTGTCAGAAAATGGCTAAAATGCTTTTATGAAGATTTTACTTGGAAAAAGGAGAGTTTGTAGCAGACATATACTTCTCATTTAGCATATTATCTATCATCACTATTATTCACCCTCTACATTTTGAGAGCCTCATTTCTTATAACTCTGCAAGATAAAAGTTTTAAATATCAACATAGGAAGGAGCGTACATGTGTTTATTTTATTTTATATTTATATAAATAGTCTTGTTGGAGTTTATCTTTTAAATTTGGATTTTTCTTTCACCTTTCGCCTTCTTCATTTTTATTTTTGTTTGTAGATTTATTTTTGTAATTATTTTCCTTTTTCTTTTGGTTTTGATTTGATTTTGGTGACTTTGCCATGATTTATGAGAAAGGACTTTTCTCATTCAATAACGAATGGCATACATGGAAAATATTTTACTCTATCTATTTGAGTGAATTCCATTTATAATTATCCTTATGGAACCATAAAGTATTCTTACATTAAATATTTTTATGGAGGAACACACATCCTTTCTAAGTGATTGAGTTTAAATTTCCAAGGAAAGAACTAATTTGAGTATAACAGAATGAATTCCTCCAACCCCTCCACTTTATAATGCCTATGTTTATGTCCATCACACATAAGTCTCTATTACCATCCCAACTCTTTCACTCAAATTCATCATAAACTAAAATCTTGCAAGTGTGCTTATCAAAAGGGTCATCAAAAGAGGAAGCATGGGAAATACAACTAAGCCCATCGGGGCTATGACCACTTGTTGACAGTGGGACCAGACTTGTATGGCATAAAATACAACTTCTTCAGGGTATTTTTCAAGCTTGCTGGTAGTGAAGCGATGTCAGACACCACTCATAAAAATGGATATATGTTTTATCAAAAACTCCTATCTGTACCTTCTTCTATCTTTCATACGAGGTAACTTTAAAATATTTTTTTCCCAAATATGGATTCATCACTTTTACTCGAGTCTACTTTAAGTACTTATCTTTACAAACTCATATTGCTTAATCTATTTATGTGGGACCTCTGGACATGTTTTACTGTCACACGATTTCATGAACTCCATTATTTTTAACAATTGAGTAAATTATGGATCATTAATGTCGCAATTAAAATAGTCATTCATTGTAAATATTAAATCTTAGTTATTTTTTATAATTTTTTTATTTTTTCACTAATGGTCCTACAAAATAATCCAGCCAAATTGTAGAACAATTAAAAAACGTGTTTTTTGGTATCTCGATAATTTATTCCAAATTCTCATTTTAAAACAAATTTCCAAACCTGAAATCTCAAAATTGCGAAGTAGTTGTAGTTCATTTTGATGAATTTTTAATTCCACATGGGCACCACTTTACATCACCTCCTTCCTCCCAAAATATCAATTTAAATCATGCCGAAATAAAAAAATGTCAAATAAAAAATGCAATTTAAAAATGTCGAAATGTAACTTGCAATGTGAAAAAATTTTACGATGCGATATAGCGATAGCGATACATCGCATGTCACAAAAAAAAAAAAAAAAAAACTTTCACACTTATTAGTCCTTACCTGCGGCATGGGACTATTGTAATCAATTTTACTTACTAACATTAGTCAGTGTTCGAATTAACCTAAATTTTTTTTCGTGCTTCATAAAATATCATAAAACACCATTTAGTCAACCTATAAAATGTTGTAATGATTTGATAGACCAATTGGATGTTTTCTCATCTTATTGGCCTCTTCCCGAGGCATCACATATTTGTATCTTGGTTAAAAGTCCTATTTCCTTGTATGTTTCCGGAATAAAATCAATCTTGCTAGTAATGCTAGCATTACTACTTGGCATTAAATGTTTATCGATAACATGTATGTACACTACCTGCCTTATTATATGAATTAAGAATTTTTGCAGTTTCTAGAGGAAATGGTATTGGTGCCACCTTCCATTCCGTGTTGTGGCGTCTGCATATGCATGTTGTTGCGATGTCTACTTTTCCCTAGCTGGAGTCGGCATGTATGTCCCTTACAGTATTTATTTCATTTTCTTATGCCCAGAATGACCAAGCATTTCTGTCGTTTTCTTATGCACAGAAACACCTTGAAGGGCAGAGAGGGCGCAAGATAGGATCGATACATAGAATACTTCCTGATTTTGGCCATTGGAAATGTGTAGAACTAATCGAAAACGGGGACTTTGAACATTTATTTGCACTAAGCTAACAGTAATAAGGAGTTGTACAGTTAAACACTCACTTCAGAAAGTTTGTATGTCAGTTACCTTCAGACGTCAACAAATTTTTATGCATAGAAAATAGAGATATTGAAAAATCCTCGCCTTTTCTTTTATTCTTGGACATTACTAAACTCATTATAGAAATCCAATTCACAGATTGCAAATAAATGATGCCACAAGATTCACACAAGAAATGTCACAGAGCATGCATACTTACAGTTCGTTAATTTCCTTAGGATCCAAACTTTCTATAATTCAACTTACAGGGATGAAATTTTCCTGTCTTATTCAAAATCACATGATCATTCATCGCTTGCCTTCTTCCTCTGAAGGAAGGAAGAAATCGTACTCTTACGTTAACCCTCCGGGGGAAAGGAGAAATACCCATGAGCAAGTCTAATCCATTACGGAGCAGCCTATTCTATTCTCTTTTGTGTTATGTCTATTATTTGTTATGTTATGTGCCTATTACCTAGCTGCGTCATGCGCTTGGAGCGGTTATCATCTCGGAAGAGCACTGAAACACGAATTACACTTACAACAAGGACATAAACACAAGAGCGAAGGGAAATTATGGATAAACAACTACTATTACCAGTGCTTCACCTAGATACAAAAACACACTGGAATCAACGGATTATTCAATGGGATCATCTGCTGGTGGATCAACCTCTACCTTAGCTGCTCTCTCCTCCTTAGCCCATGTCTCTATTGCTTTATATGCCCCAGTTGTTGCTTTCACTGGGTAAATGAAGTCAACTGGTTCTTCTGCTCGATCTGGATAAACTAGCTCAGATGCTTGCTATGAGTCTAGAACCGAATCCACTGCTGGACCAACTGGCTCAACTATTGGTATTGGTTCTGCTGATTAAACTCCAACTGGTTATTAAGCTGTTGGATCTAGCATAGGTCCAACTATGACTGGATAAACTGGGTAAGCTGAATCTGTAACTCGATCTGCTGGATGACCTACTACTCAATGTCACTAGTCACACTGGTTAGAGTGCACGAGAATTCAATGGTGTTATTTGGAAGTTCGTGAGCGTTTATTATTTTATCCCATCAATATTTTTTCATCAACCATATCTTTTCCAAGCTTAGATCTCTTCAGTCCTATCGCCACTTCACAAAACAAAGAAATGGTTGACAATAGTTAAAAAAAAAGTTTCTGTCTTCATTCACAAAGACATCACAAGCTTGCGCTTCCATAGAAATTAGACTTGGACGTCATTTTGATCTTTAACTTCTCCAGGTGACTCGAGAAGAATTCCTTCATTCCTTGCTTTGCACAGAATCCCTGCTTCATTCCTTGCTTTGCAGAATGACTCATGGAGCAGCAAAGACCAACACTTCATGAAGAATTAGAACTGGTGAAGGCTATGGTGTGTATTAAAACTTGGTAATGGTCGATTGAGACACTTGGCGATCATGCATGCTCAAAATGAACTTTATTTTTTATTTTTGTTTTTTTAATACCTCCTTAATTTTTATGTTCACAAATTCATCGAATTATATCAACTATTAAAACTTTCAAACAGAAATATTATTCTATGATTTTCGGTGTTAATACAAACCAGGGTTAATGATAAAAAAAAAAATTAATAACATGACAACAATCAATTCATTTTCCTTTCCAAAGATTCTGCATTGATGCATCCCTCTCATTAAACATAAATGGAATGGTGCATGGACTATATACAAAATTTGGTTTGTTAATTAGCTCATGTTCGTTCGACCAGAGGCTTGAAATCACTCAGAATGAATGCTGACAAATGTCACTACTCTGAATCTGATTGATACTCGTTGTTGATGGAATTTGCAAGAAAATCTTATATGACATTATCGTTTCAAAAACCAAGTAAAATTCGCCTCTTCTTCTGCCCTCTTTATTTTTCTCATTGAGTAATTTTTTGGCTGCATCCTACCTCTCCCTTTAGGGATTCAATAATCTTCTTAAACCCATTTATACTTCCTTAATTTAGGACTTTCCAAGATTTATGGTCATTGAACGTTAAGCATATCTATTAGCCATCAACTCGATTCTATTAGCAATTTTCCTATCCACTATGGTGCATAATGTTACAAGCGAGGATTTGTATTGAAACCTTGATTCTAAAAATGGATGATCAAAATTTGTTATTTCCTTGTTTAAAATATTTCTCCAAATGATATAGTTTCAAGATGAAACCCAAAAAAACTAAGGCAGTGAGAAAGATGCCTATCACCCTAACTTATAAGTCTAGTGAATCTGCTTATACAGAGTTGTTAGTTTCTAATGGAACTATGCCAATCCTAGAGGAAATCTTGGAATCAAATATTTAGTCAATCTTCGAATGGAATGAAACTCAAGGCAAAGCTAACCCCCACTCAAGGCAGGGACTAGCTACCTTGCAACCATCTTGTTTTAAAAACGTCAGACTCCAATATGCGATTTGGTTTTGATGCAATGTGTTAAAATTTCTTAACATGATTTTTTTCGTAAACTTCTTATACCTCTCGACACCATGACCTCACTCACCCTCCACCTCATATCCTTATCCCTCCATTTAAGTCTTTCGTCCATAAAAGTCAACACTTAAAGCATATACGTGGGTCTTTGTTTTTTAAATTTATTTGGTTTGGTCTTTAAATTTTAATATGTTAAATTATATCTTTATTATAATATATTATGTTATAATTATAATTTAATTATTATAATTATAATATAATTATATTTTAAATCATTTTTTAAATCATTTTTTATTTATTAATTAATTTCTATTTATAATTAATTTCGTAAATAATTAAGATTAATAATATAATCATAATTAAACTAACAATAATTAATTAATAGTCATAATCTAATTTATAATTTAATTTTAATTAAAAATTTCTAATTTTTAGCTTATGCAATAGAATTTCCAGAATTCTAGCAGTTTCCGTTCTTCAAATTTAAATGCTCATAAGTTGAGTTTTACTTGGCCAAATGAGTCCCAGGATGAATTATTAGCAAGATAAAATCATGTAGAACATTTCTGAAGCAGTTTCATTACCAGATTTGATCATTTAATGGGTCTAAAATTCAGTAGAAGATCAAACTCCAAATTTTTAAATAAAACTAATTTTCTGAGTTTAATTTTCTACATTCTAATTTTCCCATAGCTTCTACCGAGTGCAGATCCATTTGTATATGTTCCTATAACCAATTATATCTTCACAAGCATCAATAGAAAGCTCATATTTCTTTTTAAATTATTTATTTAATTAAATTTGATTATATTTTTTTAATTCCAGAATTGGTATTTTGATTTTATTTTTTATTTGTTTTTGCAAGAAACCAATTGAAAGACGAGGAGAGCAAGATTTAAATTAGTGAGGATGATCCATCAACTGAAGAATAGAATTTTGCACCAATGAAACTTGATTGAGTAGAACCACTCTTCAACAACTTTCTTATTGATAGCTCTTTTTATAAAAATTATAAATAGAAGATTGTAGAATGTATTCAAGGATGCATCTCTTCTTTGCAATTATAGAATTTTTGAAAAGCACTATTATAATAAAGGATTTAGAGTTTTAGGAAGAGTGGGGGTTCGAATCCTAGAGAATAATGATCCATATTGTTGTACTATATCTGTTTGTAGAGAAACTCTTTTTTATTATGCACTATTTTTGTAAGGAGGAGGTCATTTCTGCAAGCATAGATCAATTGTAGGGTCATAGGATTGCGTTATTGTTGTACTGTGAGGATCTGTAATTTGATTTCATTTATTAATAAAGGTTTCTTTCAGTTAATGATGTTTAACACTATTGTTTACAGAATTTAATTGAAATGAATTATTATTTCAATCTTTCAATTTATATTTCAAATGTACGAGTTAATAATCGGATTCATGAACTATTGTTTAATCTTGATCGTTGATTCATTTAAAGGTTTTCTTAGACTATTCTACAGGATTAATTTTAGATATAACATGAAAACTAAAGATTGCATAGGAACAAATAGTTACAATATTAGACCGAAAAGTTATCTTATGATTTAGGATAATAATTGTTTGCTTGCATACATGATGTCTTATTTGAACTAATTCAATAATTCATTATGAATATTTTTAGTTCTTATGGAAGGAATTGGATATATTTTCAATAGGATCTGTTGTAACCATTTACTAAGATTGTAATTGTGATTATTTGTTTTAATAAGGAATTGGGTCTTGTGAGCCATCTCCTTGATCTAATTCCTTCATCTTAATTCCAATTTCTTGAAAGCTTATTTTCCCCATTTAGTTAATTTTATATTGATTGGGAGAAAGATTTCCATTTCCTTCAATTAAGATAGGTTAGATTAATTGCATCTTATATCTTGCATGTGTTATCATAACTTTTTCATTCTAGAAGTGATTTTGTTAAAGAGGAAAAACTTTAGAGTGATTTGGATGTGTCGTTAAAACAGCTTAAGGAGAATTCTCTTACAAGATCAGTAAGAATGATCTGAATGAAAAGTGGCTTACACCCATGGTATTCATGCACCCATGGTATCTATCCACCAATGGTATTTTAAGTGACATTTATCTATGATATTCGTTCACCCATGGTATTCATCCACACATGGAATTTACCCATGGTATTGTAAGTGGTATCTACCCATGGTATTGACGCATGGTATCCACCTATGGTATCTACCCATGGTATTGTAACTCAAAAAAAGGCTATAAGTAACATGCCTCACTTTGTAAAAGGATAGATTTTCCACCACAATGTAGCTTCTACAATTATTATCTGTTTTAATAAAAAGTTTCTTTGTGCTTTTATTTACTGTGTGTTATTCTCTCTTTTTTTCTAGCATTATAATTTTGCAAATATTGTCAAATCTATTTCAATTTTTTAGATCTTGGGGGCCTCCCACCAAGATCTAGATCAATTATATCAGATTCAGGTTACTCCTCCATGAGAATGAGGGTTTGAAGCATATTTCAGTTTCAATGTTTTGCAACAATCTTCAGCAAACTCTCTTTATTTTTTTGGGCGGTGAGTTTGCAGATCATATCTGAAAATTTTGGTGAAAATTTTACAAAACCAAAGACTAGATCTGGATTCCTTGTGAAAAATACCCAAATTCAAAAAAAAAAAATCGGCTGAATTGGAGTTCGGATGAGGTAAACATCGCTGATTCAAAATCAACAATGTTGCAGAAATTTTTCTGACGACAATTCGTAGATGACGGCTCTCCTATAATTTTTTTAGTTTTTAGTCTGAAATTTCAGAGAAATGATTATAGATATGAGCTCCGCTTGAAAAATCACCCGATTTCAAAAAAAAAAATCGGTCGAATCAGAGTCCAGATGAGGGAATTATTGCTGATTTAAAATCATCTATTTTTTTAGAAATTTTGTGATGGCGGGACAGTTCTAGAACGAATCTAAGAGTCTAGAGTCTCTAGATAGAGATTTAAAACACATGGGAAGATGAAGAATGATAATTGTATTTCCAAAAACATTTTATAATAAACATTCTGAGTTATATTGACTGATTTATGCCCATTTTAAATCTGGAGCAGCATTCGGAGCACGTTCCTTTTGGAGACGTGCCATCCCACCCCGCTTTAGTAGGCACCTACTTCACATTCATCAGTTTCAGCATGTGAACATTCGGCTTGGGTTATCTGGAGACATGCCCTCCCACCCCAAGCTATGTAGGCATCTGCTGCTTCATCAACAATCAGCATCACGGTTATGGGTCAACTGCCCAAAATCATTCTCATCGAAGTCCATTTGCTAGGTCGCACATTGTTAGTATCACAGTTGGTCACAAGCATTACAGGGTATCTTTATCCTCTGATCTTCGTTTGTCATGGTTATGGGTCATCCACAAACCCACACTTCATCAAATTCCATTTGCTAGGTCGCACACTGTCAATATCACAGTTGGTCACAAGCATTACATGGTATCTCTATCCTCGGATCTCCGTTCATCACGGTTATGGGTTAACCACACAAAACCACTCTCTTCAATGGATCTTCATATTCAAAAAGGGCTTCTAAGGAGGGAACTTCATACAATGGAGAACATTGCTTCTTCAAGAGGGAGGAATGATCCGAATGAAAAGTGGCCTACACCCATGGTATTCATCCACCCATGGTATTTATCCACCAATGGTATTGTAAGTGACATTTATCCATAAAATTCATTAACCCATGGTATTCATCCACACATGGAATTTACCCATGGTATTGTAAGTGGTATCTACCCATGGTATTGACCCATGGTATCCACTTATGGTATCTACCCATTGTATTGTAACTCAAAAAAAGGCTATAAATAACAAGCCTCACTCTGTAAAAGGACATATTGTCCACCACAATGTAGCTTCTATAGTTATTCTTCATTTTAATAAAAAATTTCTTTGTGATTTTATTTACTGTGTGTTCTTCTCTCTTTTTTTCTGGCATTATAATTTTGTAAATCTTGTCAGATCCATTTCAAATTTTTATACCTTGGGGACCTCCCACCAAGATCTAGATCAAAGAAGAATCTATCTAATATCCCTACCTATTGGTAACTAAAGACACATTTTAAACCGATAACAATAGAGAAAAGGTAACTAGACCTAGTTAAACTAGTTGGAACCACCATTCCAAATGGAAAAGGAACGGATTTAAGGTATAGAATGAGTGGAATCCCTCAAAATATTGAGGAATATATTTTCGAGCCCTCAACACCTCTGCAATAACTTTGATCTCTTCTAGAGCAGAGATGAGCTTCCTTTTCAAATATATATTTTGATCTAGATATTTTTCTTCTTTGTGAGAGGTTCTAACAAATCAAAAACCAAGATCTATTCCATTTTCCCTTGTATATGAACACTCATTGGGTCCCTTCTCACTTTCATCATGAGGTGTTCTTCCCTCTTCTCGAGAGGTTCCTTCATCTACTATTGCTACAATTTTAGATATTTTCTCACAACTAATATTCCTTTGACTATATTTTTCTTCAGAAAAGGAATATGCACATCTAATGGTTAAATGCCCTATCTCTTTACATTTATCAGAGAATAATAACTTACCTTCTAACCAACCTGGCCTCTCATCTAAGTCTTCTTCTTCTCCTTTTGAGTGAAGATAATTAGCTTGCACATTTGGATGGAGATCATTGGACTTTAGAGAATATTTCCTCAGGGATGTCTTCTTCTTCCTCTTTCTTATTTTCTGGTCTTTATCACCAACAATAGGTTCTACAAATTTTGGTTCACTACTTGAGAAGCAAGGCTCATCAACCCTTTCTTGGGCTACGTCACTATCGTCTCCATATATATAATGGACCTTACCCCAAATTTCTTTTGCAAACTCACAATGTCCCACCTTATCTAAGTTTAGTTTTGATAGCCCTTTTAGAATAATCTTCTTGCCTTCTTCATTATGCTCATTATTTTCTCCATATACTATGGAGAACCATGCATCTAAATCAACAACCATTAAATAATATTTCATTATAAACCACATAGTCTAATTTGAATCTGTCTTAAGGATAATTTGAACTCTTAATGCCAATTTATATTTTCTTTTAAGATTGGAAATCATTCATGTGAGAAACCACCATCATAACATGTATAAAAATATAAATCAACACATGTATACACACACACCATGAGAAACATACAAAAGAGAAAACAAATTTTTACCATGGAAACCCAAAAGGGAAAAATCACCAATCATTGGTTATTATGATGTAAAATATGAGCTCCTACTCTATTTACATCATATGTATTTGTGAGCACCTACTCACAAGAAACACTGACTCTTGTATATTGTATTATAGCACCCACTAGTAGGAAGCATTAAATACCACCTTATGAACACACCTAATTAGCTTACTTGAAGCACCAATTGAAGCATCAACTTCTGGAATTTGTTGCAAGCACTAACTTGCAATTTCTTGTATTTTTTTTAAGCACCAAATTTTAGGAGGAACCAACCTCCAATCTCCCTTCAGATATCCACTAAGATGGAAGCACCAAATCCTTGATTTGTAGGCTCCAAACCACACTTAATAAAGAAAATTACTACTTTCTATTTCTAGTTCTCCCTCAACCTTATAATATCTATGTAATAACCAATTCTTTTCCCTCGATTCGTCTCAGCAACATACTCTCAACAATCATCCCACTCTTTTCTTAAAGGCACACTCAATAGCTCATACTCATTTCATAATACACAATACTTTGATCTCAACCCTCATACACTTTGCATATTATCTCTCGGCCTTGGCTATTCCACAAGCACACTCAACCTCTCTTCGCATATCTCTACAACACATTGTTGTGCTCGACTCACACACAATAATGTTGCATTCCCCACTTTGCACTCATTCTTTCGTGAGTTTCTTTCTCCTATATAACATAGTGATCGATGGATACCATTCTTCTGTTACTCACATACTGTCCGAGAGTGTACTCCTATAAGGCTCTTAATTTTATTATTACATCCAATTACTCAGTCATTATAGTTGTACTAAATCAGAGAATCGGATTCTGAGTGTTTTCCCATGCTGAGACTTAAATCTCATTCCACCTGCACACTAAGGGAGTTCCTCAATAAAATTCTTCCTACATAAACAATATGTTTCTCCATTACTGCTCTTTAAGACTTGTTGTACAAAAACTTGATCGAGATGGCTCACAAAGCTCAAAATGTACTGCAACATTACTTATTATGTTGTGGTTAAATCTCAATTACACCAAATTGAATTATTTTTGGTGTGAAGGACACTCAAGTATGGATAATTCTGATTAAGTTAGGAAATTCTCTTCCTTGTCCTTCTCACTACAATTAATGTTCCTTGTAGACTCATTTATTTATTGTTGGAAAATTTCCATTAACTGTAGCTATAGGTTTTAACAGAATTTCTCCAACTCTAGCTAAGTGCTATTCATGGAATAACTACCAAATTTGTTGACAAATTTTTCAATTCATTTTAAATCTAGCTATGGTGGGTTGCCACTCTTGGCATAACTACCAAAAATAATGCATTTTGTGTTAAACAATTTCTGACTCATTCAAGCCCAAAAGTGCTAATACCTCAGTTCTTTTCATTACAAACACACGATGCTCTTTTATTGTAATAAGCCAATATTTTTTTGGTCATTTAACACATGAAATTTCCACAAAACTAGCTCGTGGGTGTGCCTTGGGTCACTTGAAAAAACTGTCATTTGTCGTGAAATTTTCAACCCCGACCCCTTCTAGAGATTTCAATGGAGCTCCTTTGAAAACTCTTGGGATAGAAATGTTGAGTGCAATGTGTCTTGTGAGGACTATCATGCTAACTTGTGCCAAACAACTACTGCTTCTAGCTACTGAGCTTTTCACGACATATTCAACATCTTCCTAGCACCCCGTCACCCCAATAATATAACTTAGTGCTTCTTCCAATCCCATTGGGGATAATCTTTCAGGGTGACGTGTCCTTGTGGGACCACATTTCACACATAAACCAATAGAATTTTTTTTCGAGATGGCCTATTTGTCACCGTTTCTCGCTGCATTTTGCATGAGATCATTGGGGTGACATTTCTATCACTGTTGACTTGTCTACCATGCTATCTACCACCTATCCTCCCCTGTCACATGTCACTCACTGAAAGGTACCACTTGCCACCTATTTTCGGCCTACTTGGCCACCCAAAAATGCCAAAAATGCATGCCACGTGTCATCCTTTGATAGATCCATGTCATGCTAACGTCATTCTAACATCATTAACCACTGCAGCTCCATGTCATCTTAGTCATCCAATCAAATCATGCCACATCTCATCTTTGGATTAGTCCATGTCATCAAATTCCTTCACCTAGGACGAGAATATTTTCGCTACAACAGACGGGAATATTTTTTTCTCCCTGGCGTTGTCTGCTCGGAACAAAATAATTACAACTCCATTGGAAACTGTTGGGGTTAAACCATAGGGGTTATGTGTCCCTAGTGGACACGTTCCATCCCTCCTAATATTTTTCCATTGGTCCACTCCACCAACTCATTCGGGCCCATGTGCCAACTCACCTCGACAGCCCTTTCCCTGAAACTTAACTCTTGTGCCATATTTGGAAACTGGCAGTGAAGTATCCACTAGGGTTACATGTCCCGGGAAAGAACCGCATACTATACCTCCTCAGATTCAGATTGGTCCACCTCAGATTCCTCTTGCCACTATATGTTAACTAAGCTACGGAGCCCATGGCCTAAAACACCAAAATTTCACTTTTGGCCTGCTAACTTTGACTGACCATATATTTTGATCTAGGAATATTTTTCATACTTCATCATACCATTGGAAATATCTTTATGAGCACTGTCCAACTGCACCATTTCTAGGAGCATATAAACTAATCTACCGAGGAATAAATTCCTCCAAATCTATAACTCCCCCTTTACTTGAGGCCAAGGCTCCAACTCCAACTAAACATGCAACAAACCACATGAATGCCAAACACACTATGTATCTCCCATCCTAACCTAGTTGGCATTAATACCAACACACTTGATGCCACTTGCCATCTTAACAATTCCAACTGAAAATAATATTGTCAATACATGCAATTTCTTGATAGTTAGGGAAATTCTTACCAAAAAATTGGGCAATATAAAATTTATCTTACTTCTTTTACAAGATTTTAACCCATGGCCTTGTATTTATAGATTGTTTTGCAACTTCATTAAAGCTAGATTCATGTGTGAATAGAGCTCAATCCAATTAAGAGTTCCCATGCGTAAAGATACCCTTAAGTTACTAAAGGACCATATTAATGTTCTTAAGATTTGAAATGACCTAATTTAAGTTTGACCTTGAATTTTGATGGGATGTGGACATTAAATAAACTGAATGTTGGTGAGATTTCATTTCCTACAAATCCAAACAAATATTGAAGGAGTAGCCATATGGATCGTGCAATATATTCACTACAAATTTGCGTGGATGGATCAAAATATACTTTTGTATATTTTTTTTATTACTTTTGATTTCATGATTTAATTTCCATTGGAAAATTTTGTCCTCGTATGGTAATGAAAGTATAAAAA
Source organism: Pinus albicaulis (assembly GCA_034641835.2). Classification (NCBI taxonomy): domain Eukaryota; kingdom Viridiplantae; phylum Streptophyta; class Pinopsida; order Pinales; family Pinaceae; genus Pinus; species Pinus albicaulis. The sequence goes on along the minus strand of CM076579.1, from coordinate 151,402,041 downwards.
ATCATCTATGTTACATTAAGTCTTTTTTAGGTGATAAAAAAAATTCACCGAGCTCAAAGCTAAATGTGATACCTTGTGCTTCACGCGGGGGTTCATTCAATGAACCTTTGACATAGCATGTGCGTTCATGGCATTCTAAACAATACCCTTAATTCAAATACATATTGGAAAATACCTCTAAAAATAACTTTATTTAACTCCCTACCAATACGAACCCAATACACCTTCCCAATTTAAAAAAACCCTAATCACTAGATATTGTAGGTATCCATTTTTTCATTAACATTTTGTATACCCCTTATATTTTTTCATTAAATTTGAGCTCAATTTTTTATACACGACACATAAAAATCCTTTACCCCTATTATCTACTCAATATATTATGTCATTTTTTCCTCAATATATAACCCCCAATATGAATGCATGTGGTATGGTATTACTCCCTAGTGAAGTCCCCATGGTGCTTCATCATCTCCACATTATCCCAAAGTGTAATTGCCAGCCCCTTACTCATTCATTCAATAAAGAAAACAAAGGAATCAAAGCAACCCAAATTACCATATTTCAATTCTCTAACAATGGATCCCTATATGGATCTTGAAGAAACTACAATGACTTGGTGTTCCTCCTCCCTCCTCTAGTTCATAATGTATAAAGTTCCTTGGTTTCTAGTTTATTTTTGTTTAGACACACTATCCAATCTTTTGTACTCCTTATCCCCAATTAACAAATCTACCATATTTTATTAATAAACTTTTCACTTCATTACCATATAATTTCTATATAATATTACTAATTAACATCAAACTTAACCTTTTTATATGTTAAAAAAGTTTATATATATATATATATATATATATCAGTGACCATCTCCTACTTTTTTACTAAATGGGTTCATACTCTATACGATAAAGGATGTGACCATCCTCCCATAATGGGTATGACCAATTTGGCGGTATATGAACCCAATTTTGTACCATGGACCATAGTTGTTGAACGATGGCAATAAACTGATCTAACTTTCCGCCCACCTTTCAAATTCCTTAAGGTTTGAACCCACTCCCATTATTAACTCTTAAAGCTTGGACCCCACTTTTGGAATCTTTAATTTAATGATTAAAAGCCACAATCCTCGCCTAACACCTTAATTAATACACCAAATATTTGTCATACACAAACATCCAAATTTTCATTTATGTCTTTCCATTGTGTCTTAAAAAATAAAGTTAGCACGAATTTAACTACAAAGTTTTTTTTTTAGTGGTTGATAAAATGGGAAACACGTCTATTTTAGGTCTTTCGCTCTACAATCAACCACTCAATACATCGGTGTCATTTCCTTGTATATTTTAAATTTGATTATTCCAAGTGAAAATTTTATAATTATAATTATATATATATAAATTAATTTTTTTATTCAAAAATATTTTATAATTTTATATTAAAGATGTTATAATATTAGTAAGAATTTATTTTAGTTTTAGATTTATCAAGCATAAAAAAATTAAATTTTGCATAGTCTAAAAAGGTCGCGTTTTCGCTCAGAATTTGGCAATGATTTTCAGAAAATCTGGCAAAGATTTGTCCAGAATCTTGTTTACAGTTGTTAAACTTTAGTATTTTGAGTTTCCTAAGGGTTTTTGATAGTGTTGAATCCATTTCCACTATAAAAAATGGATTCCAAACACTCCAAGTACCTGATTTTTTGAATTTTAGTTGACTCGATTCTGGCAGTTTTCTGGCGTCTCGGCTATTTCACGAGCTCGATAGACAACTCCATTAAATTTTTTAGATAGAAATTTATTTTTGAATGTAAAATTTTCCAATCACATTATATTTCAAGAGATTTGATTTTTCTAAATACTTGACAAATTCAAAATTAAAATAAATTATGCTGGTTCTTAATAATATTACTTATATTTATATAAATTTCACATTTTTATAAATATACATATTTTTATTTATATTTATATTAAACATATAAATATTCTTCTTTCATATATATATATATATATATATATATATTATTTAAATTTATTTTATATATATATAAAATATTTGTAATTTTATTAATTAAATAAAATTATATTAATTTAATTAATTATTTTTATTTTCTTTATTACTTTATAAAGATGAGTAATGAGTTCAAGCAGATGAGTGTCCACGCTAGGGGCAGGTGGTGCCACCTCCATCTTAGTAATATCATGTTATATATGATAGTAGCATGTTATAAATGATAGGTGGCCATGCTAAGTAATTGGTGGTAAAAGAAAAAAGAAAAAAATGTGTAGAAATTGAGGAGCGGGTCATTTCAAAGAGCATTGCGAAGAAGCCCAGCAACATATAAAACTTTCCACTTCTCTAGTCACCAAATGGATATTTTTGTCTCTATATTAATTTTGGTTATCTGTATGTTAGGTATTTCAATTATAATTTCTATCTCAACATTTGTTGAAGAGCAATTTTTAGTTTGGAATGACCTTCTAGTTAAAGGGATTCTTTCTAATGATACTATAGTCTATTGATTATGTACTTTGGGTACAAAGTTTTTGGTTTCTTCAGTTAGGAAAAACTTTTTATCACTCTGTCTTATAACTTTATAACTAATTGTGCATAATAAGAAACTCCCAATTTAAAAAAAGAAAAGAAAAAGTGAATATTGTATTATTATTATAATTATATATAATGCTTTATTTTATAAGCATTACATGTTTTCTATATTGAGTCACATTTAAATGTTAACACTCATTTATGGAAAGTGCAATATCTTTCTTATACTTCGTTATATAGTACTTCTCCACACAAAACAATACATATGAAACCTTAATTAAAACTAATAATAAAAAGAAAAATAGTGTCTACTCAATTAAAAAATAATAATAAAATTATAGTGAGTTGTCTTTTAATACTACATTTAAAAATAACAAAATAATATTTACAATAACAAATTAGAAAATAGTAATAAAAAAATAGTTTTAGTGTCCAACAAAAAAAAAAAATCTTCAATTTCCATCTTAATTTTACATCAATTTTATATAGAGATAAAGTAACCATAAATAAATCAACATACATCAATCAAATATCTCAAGATGTATTTTGAATATAAAACTTAAAGAAATGTTTACACTTCTAAAGATATTTCTCTAGAGACTTAGTAGATTTAGAAATAAGATAAAACTATATTTGCTCTTTATATATATAAATTTCACATATTTATATATAGAAACCTTTAATTTTATTTATTTATTTATTTATTTGACATGTTTTATATATATTTATTTATTAATGTGATATACATATTATTATTATTAATATATAAATGATAAATAAATTTAAAAAACATATTTATTATAAATATTATTTTGTTATATTCTGGGGTTGCAGCATCTCTAGAGAATCCTGGAGAAAGATTGAACAAATTCAGAAGCTTTTTATAACGTATAACCTTAAAATTAAAAGCAATACACCCTATCCTATTCTCCTTATAGAAGTGGGTCTTTCCCCTATCGAGAGCCTAGCTATGACTAGGCTTTTATTGTACAAGCACAAGCTCAATAGCATAAGAGACCATAGACTTCCTAAGCTAGTTTTAAATTCCAGCCAAAACCACCTAAGGCTTAAACGAGGTTGGTATAAAGACACCAAGGTCTATTTAAACCATTGGAGATAGAAGAGAATGTTTCTTTGCAAAACATTAATAACATTAAAAAAATTGTTACTTCTAAGTTCAAAGAAAAAATGTGGTGTGAGAAAGATCTAGCAGCTAAAAGAAAATTAAGATATTATAAGGAGGTCTTCAACCCCACCCTAGAAGATCAAAAGTATCTCTCTGTTTTAACTAGCTCAAAGAAGAAAATTAATATAGCCAAGATTAGAACAAACTCTCATGAGCTCCATAGTGAAACAGTTCGTTGGAGAGTTCCTAAAACACAATGGATGGAAAGGATCTGCTATCTCTGTGAGAATTCACTTCCTCTTAGAGTGCCTCGTGTACAACCACATTAAAACTCAATTTCATAATCTTTGTTGCAATAATGACCTTCCTAGCCTTTTAAGATGTCAAACTTATAGTGAGCTTGGAGAGAAGTGCTTTTAAGATGTCAAAATTATAGTGAGCTTGGAGAGAAACCCTTTTAAGATGTCAAAATTATAGTGAGCTCAGAAGGTTTCTCTCCAAACTTCTTGAAGCTATACCCTTAATTGTGGCCTACCTCCATCAATTCTTAAAGCCTAAGTTGTGTAGTGACTAGTCTTGCGACTTTGCAACCTAAGAAGTTCAGACTCCAAAGAATGACCATACGCCTAACACTGCTTGTGATGAGTCGGTGACTGTCAAAATCTATCTGCAGGTGAAGCCGCCAACGCAAAGACTGCGTGACTATGTAGTTGAAGTCCAAGCCGTAATATGTAAAAATAATTATTTACATAACTTTTAATAAACATGTTTTAAATTTATATAACTTATTTATATATAATAATATATAAATTTTAATATAGAGTCCAAGCCGTATTATGTAAAAATATTTTTTACATATTTTTTAATAAACATGTTTCAAACTTATATAACTTATTTCTTTCTTGAAGCAGATCTACCTATTTCTAGTCTTGGATCTAGCAGATTAGTGACGAGACAACAGAGATTGGAAAATTTTCAAATATTTATAAAAAACCTAAGCCGGAAATCTTTTGTTTTCTGGATTTGGAATTGAAATCTTGTGGAAAAACTGAAGGCTGTTATTCAATCTCATATGGGTATACCAAAGGTTTTCACGTACTTGAATATGAGGGCAAGCTGGTTAAAGATCAATATCCATTGGAAGTTTATGGAGTAGGAAAGACACTATTTCTCTGATCATGAGATTGGGGGGAGGATATCCCAATCTAAACTCACAGAAACATAAAGAATCCACATGATTTACAGATGTCCTCAAAGGGAAAACCAATGATTCAGTTAAACCTGATCAGATTCTAAATATTCTTGGTCACTACATTGTGGAACCACTAGTCTTAGAAATCCAAGTAGATCTTTCATAGGTTAATGATATTTAGGTTAATGATATTAATAGAATCTTCTAATGCCACTCAATTATATGCAAATTTAATGGTTTCTAGCTAAAACCAATGGATCTATTTTAGTGGATTTTTATTATTTGAATTGTAAATTTTGATATTCATATATGCACAAGGAGATTTTTCATTGTTAAATTTGAAGCATTGAAGGATAGGGATTTTGTCTTGAAAAATGGCCCATGGTTTTTGGGTTTTCACGGTCTTTTTATAACCCTATGATTCCCCAAATTTGATGCCAATATGATGGTGGTTTCCAGAATGCCAATTTGGGTCATATTGCATACTCTCCCTCTTCATTTTTGGCATCATAAAGTACTAGAAAGAATTGGAAATAAGCTTGGGAAGTGCATAAAGAAGCAATACTTATTTTTTCTAGAATTTGCATGGAGGTAGACCTTAGTAAAGGCTTGTCCTGATAGCATTAATCTATTACATGACAAAAAGTGTTGGACCTAGTTTTTAGATTTTGAAAATAGGACATTCTAGAATTTTTGTACAAAGAAATCATTTGCAAAATTCCTACCCTAACCCAAAGAAAGAGTCAAGAAGGGAAAAGAAACAAGCAAAAAATCCAGAGGGATGGCAGTTTTCCATAGGAGACAGAAGAAGAGGACCAAGGGGAAAAGGGTAATCCCACAAGAAAAATTATCAGGTGAAGGACACAAACAAGAAGGAATAATGGTACCAAGCTCGACAATTTCAGAATCAACAAGAACTTCAATATCAGTATTGTAGAAGGAGAGTATTCCATCAGAAAAGGAGATGGGAGGTTACAAAAGGCCTCATGCATCTCAAGATGGGACTCAAATAAGGAAACCATGATGATAGTTGAAGAGAACTAACTAGCAATTGTAAATGCACTCCTAATCTAGGAGGCTCCAAAAAAAAGAAAGGTAGAAAAGGGTAACTAAATATTTTTACTTGGTCCCAAGTTGATTTTAATGTCTTATGTCTTTATTTTTATTTACTCCTAATCTAGGAGGCTCCAAAAAAATAAAGGTAGAAAAGGGTAACTAAATATTTTTGCTTAGTCCCAAGTTGTTTTTACTGTCTTATGTCTTTATTTTTCTTTTTCTAAGGGCCTCAATCTTATTCTTGAATGCCCTTGGAGCATATCCAACATGTAATTTTGTTTTTTAAATAAAATTATGATTTTTCCTTGGGGGAAAAATAATAATATATAGATTTAAATATATTTATGTATGAAAAAATGTATTTACATAATAATATAAAATTTATAATCATAATTTAAATTTATATAATTTATTTATTTATCATTATAATGATATTTAATTATAATTATATATAATAATATAGAATTTGAATATATTTATAAAATTAAATTCTAAAGGTTAATTATATATATATATATAGTATAGTTATATTAAGTTTTCGTCGATTTGCAGCAAAAAAAACTCAAGAGATACATCTTCGAAGTTTAGATCCATCTAGATATCAAAAACATCACTAGCTATAACTTCTTATATACCAAAAAATGATAAGAGATTGATACTTGACACAAATACAAAGTTTTAATTGACTAATAGCAGTATGGCTAGAACTTGCCGAAGCATTATCTACAAGACACACAACTTAATTGAACCACCGTTTGTAGAAACAAAAGAAACTGGAAGTATCGATCTCTAACATTAGCTAGCTGATTGAGGCTAATCTCACACTTCTCAGTAGCTTCCTGATGACTAGCCTTTGTAACTTGAGCATCTGTACTAAGCTTCGATCCATTATCATCTCCTTAGGGCATCGACCTCATCGAGTAGACGAGAAAACTGATATTGAAGGGATTGCAGCTTGTCTGCAAGCTCAATATGGGAGTGTGACATCTGACAAAATTTTAATTGAAACTCATAATTAGCCTATCAGATAGTATCATGAGAGGATAGTAAATGCAAGCAAGGGCTGCCATCCAAAGAGGACTCGAAATCAAAGGCTTTCTTCATTTCTCTATAAAAACAAGTGTAAGACACACAACACACAGATTGGAAACAAACTTCAACAATATATTAATGAATGTCTCAAGGAATTATGTACAATGTGTACACATATAAATACATCAAGAAAATATTGAATCAGTTCCCCAAGTTTCTTGGACTCTAATAACCGATTACCTAACACAAACTAGCCCAAGGATTAGTTGCCTAACATCCCCCCCTTAATCCGAAAGGATATACCAAAGTCCAAGAATGAGAGCTCAGAATGCATAAATGCATCTCATCCAAGAGTTGAATGTCTCTCGGAAATGGTTTTCAAGGATGACCACAAACCGAAAATGGGAGAACTCAATGTCTCACCAACACTAATTCTAGAACCTAGAGAGTAGTTCTCAGAACAAAAAATTTAGTTTTAAGATGACCACAAACTCCGGAACTGTCACAACATTTCCTCAAGAAATTACAAATCTAGAAGTGCTCGCTCAGAAACAACTCAAGAAACTGAGGTTGTGGCTCAGGATGTGGATCACTGACGCAGGCTTGCTTGACATCTCGAACTCGAACCTGTAGCAGACCACCCACCAAAAAATCCTCCCTTGTCAAATACAAGGTGAGAAATATTCCGCATCACTGCAAGACTCGTCACTCTCAAACAAATTCTATGATATGATCTGTAGATATTCTTGGATGCTTTCGTCCATTCCCAAGAAGAAATCCATCCAAAACTTAGCTTCTCTCTTGCAGTGCTCTTCTTTTTGGAACATCTGTTTGACTCGTGATTCCGCTTTCCACAATGCTTGCATGGGTGAAGATCAAAACACCGATATTTCGTATGTCCAACTCTATTACACTGTTGGCATCTATCAACCTTTTTTGGAACTACACCATCCAGAAATCCATCACTTCAAAATTTCATAGGTTTAGCAAAATCTGGAATGTGAAAAGATATATCATTGTTATAACCAAGACAAGTTTTTTGTTTATTGTGTGTCATCTCTTCCCATGGTCTTATAATAGGTTTCACATTAGCACTTCTAACTGCGTCCAATTTTTCACCTAAAAGCACTTCATTTCTCTGTTCATTCTTTGACTGATGATCAAGCTCAAACAAATTGTTGTTCTCAACAAACACCAATTCAGAATCACAAGTTTTCTTTTGAAGTTTGTCTCGCTGTAACTGTGATTCTAACTCCAAGAATTCAATTATTCTTTTATCATTTTGCAAACATGATTGGATGTCATAGAGCATGTCTTTGCTAACTTGGACATCATTATGGATAGTAGATAGCATTAAATTTTCTTAATAACTGCACTAAATCATTTAGTTTGGCCATTTTATCCAGTGCAGTATCAAAGTAAACTTGCAATCAACTCAGAAAAAGAGGTGTCAGCTACCACCGAAAATTCACCCAATACAAACAAAATTACAATGATTTAACTCGGTGTCGGGTTCAACAGATCATGCACCCATCAACAATAAGGATTTAAACTTGTGACCTCAAATATGCCAAACAACTATTTGACTTTCACTAACCACACTGCCTTTCCCTTTCTTCGTTTTATATTCATAATTTGTATAATTTAAACTTTCACCAAAATAAAATAAAAACTCAACAAAAATTAAAAATTTGTGTCACTTCCCTTAGTTTTGCAGTTCTATTTCCTTTCACTGCTTTACACACAAAAAATGATTGACAACTACATAATCTGGAGTAGCAATTAAAAACTGCTTTCTATTGGACCCCTTTAACAAAATGCAGTTTAAACTTCCCGAGGCTCCAAGAAATTCCTTCCCACATGATTAGAAACTGAGGTTTTAATTTTCTCATGCCCAGGCTTATATCTTATCAGAAAATTACCATTATCTGAAACCAGGAGCAACGAATTCAGACAACTCACTGTAAGACACACAACACATTTATGATTCTCACAATTGAGAACCACTTCATGTTCAGAATAAAACTGTATTACTGCTTGTGCAACAGCTTTGCAGTTTCCCGAGTTTTGAGAAGAGGTTCAAATTAATTCCCCTAGTGAATGAAAATGAGTATAGAGGGCTCTACATTTCAAGTCCTCCTTAGCGGTTATTGAGCCAATACCAAAACAGTGAATTGGCTTTAATATTCTTAGTGCAGTCAAAATTTCGATTGTAAACTCCCTTCTTTTAAAAATAACAGACAATAAATCCTCGATATATAAAGCTTTTGTAACGTGATGGAGCCACAATGAAGGGAAAACTCTTGATTTCAAATAAATCAAACCCTCTGCTGCTAGATATGAAAAAAAAAATGGGAATGCACTCTGATTGGAACAATCAGACAATTTAAAAGGAATGATGAAACCAGAGGTAAAGATCGATTCTTTCGCCAAAATCCCAATTCTTCCGCGAAAATCCCAAGGCCATTTTGATTTTTCTTCTAAGGAAATAATACAATAAAAAAACCTTTGTATTTGAGTACTTACTTTGTATTCATTCAATACCCTTTGATCCACTCTTATTAAAATCTGACAGTGATAATTTTACATACTTTGGCTCTTCCTTCAATATTAAAATGGGCACCATTCAGGCAATGGCATAAAAGAATACAGACCATTAAGAACTGCTGCTCAGAACTCCTAGGGCTTCTACAATCTCTGTTAATTCGGTTTTCTCCTTCATGTTGGTCGTATACAGCGACAATGTCTTCAAACAGACAGGCAAAATGAAAACAGCCATGAAAATTTTATCTCCTTGCCATCTCTATAAGCTCCCTCTCGCTGGCCACAAAACTAGTGACTCACATCAATTAACAGGCCCATAAACAACCCATCACATTCTCAATCAACAGAGCATCTTACCAGCTCTGATACCACTATAAGGCACACAACACACAGATTGGAAACAAAATTCAACAATATATTAATGAATGTCTCAAGGAATGATGTACAATGTGTACACATATAAATACATCAAGAAACTGTTGAATCAGTTCCCGAGGTTTCTTGGACTCTAATAACTGATTACCTAACACAAAATAACCCAAGGATTAGTTGCCTAACAACAAGGTATCAGGCCCTTGAGCAAGGGAGGAGACATCAACATTGAATTTATGATAATACTTCCCCAAATTAAGATAAGAGGAAGGGAATAATCTCCTGAACTAATGAAATGGGAAACATAAACCAAATTGACACTATTACCAAATTCAAAGAGTCGCTTCCCAAGCTGGATCATACTTAACTTTTCTACCTTCGCAAAGTCAACCCAATGACCAATATCAAAATAGAAGTCCTAGGTGATGAAAACTTGTCCCAAAATTTGATAGAGTGATCTATAGATAGAAATAATAGAGGTACCTACTTTATGACAATAGTGCAACATCCAGAGAGGAGAAAAAACTAACTTCCCCAAGTTTGCATTTTCCTCTGAGCTCATAAGCCTCAAGCACCATAGCTCCCAATAACAGGAATGTTTTTTTGACTTTGGAATCGATAAGAGGAGGAATTGGAGTTGGAATTAGATCTCTGCACGGAGCCGCCACTAGAGCAGTCTCCTCAATTCCACAATTGAGAATTGAGAACTAACCAGGGATGAAATATCCAATGCCTGAGAGGGAAACACTCTTACAAGAGGGAGCACGAGAATTAATGGTATAGAAGAGAGGTCCCTTGCAAGGGTATCACTTCCATCTATGTTAGCCTAGATTTCATTATCTCGGATATAAGTTTCCCTTAGCTTCGCTCCAACTTCCTCATAATTATGTTGCTTGGAGTATTTTCCCAATGCTTGAGCCAAAAATTATTGATGTTTCCTACATGTGATCAACACTGAACGAAACTTGCATGATGGATCATTATGCTACATGGAGTATTTTCCCAATGTTCAGCTACGAATTTTTTATGTTTCAAGCATGCGATCCAAGTTGAACGAAACCTATATGATGAATGTTGTCATAAGGAGACACGTATTTGATATTCTGAGTGCAAAAAATAAACCTTTCATGTGGATAGAGGAGATCTAGGCCATCATTTTTAAATTTGGTAATTATTCAGGATATGGGATCAATTAGGGAGAGAGAATTCAAAGGATTGCAATTAACCATGTCCCAATTCCAAGAATGATTTCTCTTATCCATAATTGTAAATTTCGTTCCAATCGCTATGGCATAAAATAATTGGATATGAGCTCATTTATCTTTAGAATTTTTTTTCCATTGAGCAAGCCACATTTTCCAGACCATCTGCCTCTGCATTACTGGCTCTAAGGATATGGAAAGAGTCCAAATTGTGTCAGGTTATCATCAATCCTATGATTCTTCGCACAATTATGGAAAGAGAACTATCTTTTGGAAGCTTATTAGATTTCAGATATTGGATAGTTATTAGTGAGTTCCCTAAAATGTTCAAATCTTTCACCCCTTTTTTCATAGCAATGTAAATTCCTTACAAGAGACCATACATTTCTTCTTGGTTATTTCATCTTTTTTCGAAGCCCTATCAAGATTTAACAAAATCCATCTCCCTCTTGTTACCCCTAAGTTATATAATATATAATTAATATCATATTATTTAATCAAATTTATATTATATAATAATATTATTATATAATAAAGTTAAATATATATATATATAGTTGGAAACCTTTGAGTACAACTAAGGGGGGGAGGGGGTGAATCACTAGTGTGTCTTATTACCAATTTAAACTTTATCTTAATCACAAACACTAATTAGCAGCAACTCATTAAAAAATTTCATATTTATGCATAAATCATAAGCAACATGTAAACCATATGAACAACACAATCGTGAACATAAACACAAGGAGGTATCAACACATTAGACACAAGTATTTATGGTGGAAAACCCTTCATCGGGAAAAAAACCACCCTTGTTGTTATTGTGCTACTCTAAATCTTCTATTAAGAAAAATATATATTTTACATTGATTTGTTAACTCCCATCAGCTAGGAGACTCGACCTAAAATACAGTCAACTGACCCACATCATCTGGAGACTCGATTCTATTGATCATCTTGGAAGACTGTATTCTCACATGGATCTAAGAACTACCATCCATTGAAAGCCACCACAATCAACAGTCCTCGCCCAACCCCTATTGCACTAACCGACTCTGATTGGATGGAGAAACTATTCCTTTCACTGAAGCATCGAAATCACTGCTCCAGTCTCATGAAGTCACTACTCCTCTATGTTATGTGGACCTCATTTCATATATTGTTAGGATGGTTCCCACTGAGACTCTATGTTGAACTCTAATTCATCTCTTCAATCAAATATCAGCAACAATAATCTCTGCAAATCATATAAAAATACCATAGCAACATGCTCCCTACTCAAAAAATTAGTGACCACAATCTATCCAATGAAAATTGAACAATATAATCACCAATAGAGAAAACAAATCTCACACTCGGCCATAATATCAAATCCTCACTCCAAACTATAAATTATGCATAATACAATCAATAACATAAAACACAATGGCTAGGCTACAAGGATGACATCAATGCATTAGCTAGGCTACGTAGGGTTTACATCAATATATAGGGATGACATCAATGGCAACATGAGGTAGTTGTCATCATGAACTAATGCCATCATTAGCTAGATAGAACCATGCACACCATAATGTCAACAATCTCCCCCTTTGGCATTGATGACAACCACACACAACCTCCATACCATCATCCTCTATCACTCCCCATTTTACATCAATGGAAAAGGGTCAGCTCCATCTCATAAGGCAAAAAAAAATAAAACATATACATTCAAGTATCAAACCTCCTCATGGCTGAAAATTAATGCATATCAACAATCATCCATGTTCTCCATATTAGAAGCAAGCAACAAATAAACCAATCATAATTCAAAGTAGGATATCCAAACAACAACCTCTAGCAACATGCAAAAATATGCACAATTGTAAGTAGAATCAATGATCAATATGAATTAATATGTGCATCTAAAGCAACCAACTCGTATCTCTATAGAACCCACATAGCATTAACACAACTAGCTAACATCAACCTCCTTACTCATAACATGAGATCAAGAGCCCCAATAGTCATAAAATATCATGAGGCACACCATGAACACTTCCAAGCAGATCATAATTCCAATAATGGATGGTTGAAGTAAATAGGAACAAATGATGCTTCCCTAAACATATGTCATCTCCAAAATCAACTCCAACCTGTAATGAACCGCTTCCGCTGCAAATAATTCTTCCTTGCCACAAATAGAATCACCATATGGACCGATAATACATGTGACCATGACTACATGACATATACAATGATAAATACATGGATGTATAAGTGACATAGTGCCTCATACATGACAAATATATGACCTCTTGACTCATGACTAGAAAATCAATGACAAACATAATACAAGAACATAACATCATGAGCATTTTAAATGGATATTATAATGAATTACATTGATGTTATCATTGTCTCATATGGACCAATGAATCTAAAACATAACATAACATGGTTTTTCCAATGTCATTAGCCCATACATGTGGCTGCAGATTAACTCCATCAAACTCCTCCAAAACATGCCTATCGACATAATGACTCAATCCACTAATGACTATAACCTATACCGACATAAAGTGATGAATCAATGAAAAATACATGGTTGTAATAAAATGAATATAACAACCCATACATGGCTAGTCCATTTCTCATGTCATATTTGTACATGGTTGAAGAAATGATCACATTCTATGCATGATTGCAAATATTTTTAACCAACTGTTAGTGGAAATAAAAAACATATATGTGGTTGGAAAATGTACCCTTTTTCACTCATGAAAACACATATAAATCTACTACAAATAACTGAGTGAAAATGATGAAGAAAAATATCAAATAACTCATGCAAACCTCATACCATGCATAGCTCCCCCCAAGCTCGATATACCTCCAAAATGCAGGTTGATCTTGCAGACCTGAATATGAATGAGGCTCAAATGAACTCTTCTTCACCAACTTGTACTCATAGAACTATAAAGATGTTACCATACACTCCTCTTGAGGTTATTCACCTCTCATGAACTCTGCAATCCTCTATAAATATGCAGGAAATAATCATGTACTGTAAGAGGGTTTTCTCTTCACTACTTGAAGAGCTACTACTCCTTCCTCCACACGGTCTTGGGCTAATTTTTTTCTTCCTTCTCTGGTTTTCTGCTAGGTCCACTCTACTTTTTTTCTCTTGCCATTTTTTCCTTTAGTAATGGGAAACATGCACTCTCTTTCCATATGGCCAAAATTATGATATGTGTAACACTCCCCATGGCCAAGTAAGCGGATCAAATCTGTTAAGTTCCTATATTAAAAGTGTAGTCCCTTATTATGTTAGTGTAGCCCCTCTTATTGTTATTTTTGTATCCCTGTAACCCCCATATTTTTATAATTGTGCCCTTACATTATTATTGCTAGGTCGGCTAGGATTACATTGTGGCCCCACTAGGATTATATTGTGGCCCCATGGACTCCTATATATAGAAGGAGGTTTTGGTCATTTGTATCATCCAAGAATTGTTCATTCATGTAATGTATTGGAGGTTTCCCACTCGAAGTGGCTTATTTCTAAGGCGTTTATATCTCTTTTATTCTATTTTTGGAGCTAGTTTCACAACATTTGGTATCAGAGCTTTGAGATTCTAGGGTTTTGCTGCTCCAAACAGGTCATCGTGGAATTTTCGCTATAAATTTTTTTCTACGAAGGTTCAGAATCTAAAATTTGTAGAGTACGAAGCCAAAATCCTGAGGAACATTGTCGAAAAATTTAAAATCTTGGTTCCTAATATTTTCGGAGATATGATCTGTGCAAGTTAGGTCACTTTGCAGGCTCCTGAATTTAACCTAAACATGTCATCATGGTATTTTTGTAATAGATTTTTTTCTATGAAGGTTCAGAAGCTGAAATTTTTAGATTGCGAATCCTCAATCCTGAGGAACATCGTCGCAAAATTTTAGATATTGGTTCGCAATATTTTCTGAGATATGATCTATGGAAGTTAGGGCTTTTTGAGGCTTCTGAATTTCATCTCAAAGAGGTGATCGTGGGAAAATATTCATAGCTCTCTCTCTGAGCATCGGATTGGAATGATGTAAAAAGTGGCCACAATTACACGGAATGTAGTTTTCATTCTATCAATTTCAGAGCCAAAGGAGGAAATAGTGGCACATGGAAATTCGTACAAGTTTGCTCTATTGAACCAATCCAAAATTGGGTCATTGTGAGAGATTGGACATAAATTTGCCTTGAAGCATCCAAATCAGATCAGAACTGTGGCATTTGAAAGAAGCTTTAGAGGGCTACTACAGGGCTGAATTTTAGATATTTAGGATCTACAATTATAGATATAATTCAATTTCAATATCGAGCTCCTCAAAAGCAAGAAAAAGGTGTGTATTTATTTCCGAATTACATAATTTTTGTGTAAAAAAAAAAAAAAAAAAACCAATTTGAAGTGATTCCAAGGGCCTATTGAGCATATATTTCAGTATTGGGTTTTGAAATGCCTCCTAAAAATAATTCCATACCCATTAAGCCCTCAAAAATCTATACTATGATGCATGAAGAGGAAGAATTACAGTATGAGATATCAAAATTACGGTACCAAGTGCAACAAGTTTCGATCTTACGAAGAGCAACCGAAGATGAAATAGATGGTTTAAAAGAAGAAATGGAGGCTAATTTGGATGGTTTGAAGGATCAAATAATAGCTAATATGGATGATAAATTAGTGGAAGAACAAATCGAGCATCAACAACAAATTCTCCAACTCTCAAAGGATAACCTAACTTTACTGCAGAATCTAATGAAACAACAAGAAGATCAACATCACATCAAAAGAATTTATGAAGCAGCCACAGAAATAAGAACTCGACAAGTGCGATCAATTTCAGAGTATCTCAGCAAGTGGAAGAACTTTCCTGTAGAAGATTCCACATGGGAGGATGAGAATTTTATACAGAAGCATCGAGAAATAATCAAGCATTGAGGACAACACTTGTTTGAAGGAGAGGTGTATGTTAAGTCCCTATATTAATAGTGCAGTCCCTTATTATGTTAGTGTAGCCCCCTTTATTGTTATTTTTGTATCCCTGTAACCCCCATATTGTTATAATTATGCCCTTACATTATTATTGTTAGGTCAGCTAGGATTACATTGTGGCCCCACTAGGATTATATTGTGGCCCCATGGACTCCTATATATAGAAGGAGGTTTTGGTCATTTGTATCATCCAAGAATTGTTCATTCATGTAATGTATTGTAGGTTTCCCCCTCGAAGTGGCTTAT
The DNA here is from genome assembly GCA_034641835.2 of Pinus albicaulis. Lineage (NCBI taxonomy): Eukaryota > Viridiplantae > Streptophyta > Pinopsida > Pinales > Pinaceae > Pinus > Pinus albicaulis. The sequence goes on along the minus strand of CM076579.1, from coordinate 151,385,700 downwards.
TTCTAAGGCATTGATATCTCTTTTCTTCTCTTTTTGGAGCTTGTTTCACAACAAAATCTCCTACTGCTCATGTCAGATATGTACCTTTCTTGCAATGTGATTCTCCTCAATTGGTTAGATCTGAAATCAACTGCCTTATGGAAAAATAGGTTACATGAGTAAAAATAACCTTAAAAAGCATGATTATACATGTTGTCCAACCTCCTTGGCTCTTGATACTATTGCAATATCTGCTGATTGGATCTATACATTCTTCTCTTATAGTTGGATACAACATGTCCCAACTTGTGGCAGTTGTAACACTCAACCCTACTCATCAAAGGAATGAAGTGGCTTGTATTCCTTTGAAATCATACAGATCTGCCACAATCATCTCTTGTAGCAAAGGAACTTCTAAATGTATTTTCTCCCCGAGGTTGTATTTTTTGTTATTGCTGGATCTACTAGTTTTTATTCTTATTTCCTTGGTTGGTACTTTTGATGATGGTATTTTTTGCTATAGTCTTCTTGGGTTCTCCTTTGTTGTTTTTAATTGCATGTGAACTAGACTCACACTTTTCAAATCCAATACTAGATTTATGCAATGGTGATATCTGGATCTCAAGAAAATTTTCCAATGCTACAATGCTCTTCTCCATCTTCCGTTGCTTTCACAAGGACACCACTTCAACTTCTAATATCTCGCACTCATTTTCCTTTTCTTGGTACTACTTCCTCATACCTTCCTCAAATTTTTCAGGTTCTCCCAATTTAATATTTAGGCTAACAATCTCCTCCTTGATCTTGACCTCCTTATCATCATGGATCTGCAATAATTTTTATTGATCCTTGCATCCAATTGTTAGTCTAGAATATCAGATCTAAGAACCTTAATATCATTGTCATCTTCACTAGGCACTTCAGCATGATCCAAATTTGAATCATCAAAATTGTAACTCAAAATAAAATCATTAATATTTATACCTTTGGGTTCATAATTTTCTGGTTTCTTCTCATTATCAACTGAATCATTTGCACTAGTCGGATGAGACTTTTTTGGTCGAGCTTCTTGATTTTGAAGTCCCTTCTTGTTCTTATTTTTTTTTTCTCTTTTTCTCATTCTCCATATTGTTTTTGGTACCATCTCCAAACAAAAATTTTAGCTTGTCCCACATTTCTTTGGCATATTTAAAACCTACTATCTTCTTCAAAACATCATCACGAAAATTATCATAGATTATGCATCTAGATTGCGCATCCTGCTGTAAAATTAAAGGTGCTATTGGCTCCCTCTCACATCATTCACACTCCAGTCTCCAAATGTTAGACCTATAATACAAAAACTCAGATTTAATATTTTTACTCCATATGTTGACATTTGTAGAAATGAGGACAACCATTCTTTGAGAAGTCATTCTGACAAAAAAATACAAATTTATGCAAAAAAAAACCCATATCTAGTCTCCAGTGATAAAGTTGCAACCACAAGCCCGACTTTGATACCAATTGTTGAAACCTTTGAGAATTATTCAGAGGGTGGGGGTTGAATCAGTAGTGTGTCTTATTACCAATTTAAACCTTAACTAAATCACACATACTAATTAGCAGCAACTCATTAAACATTTGTAGATCTATGCATAAATCATAAGCAGCATGTAAACCATATGAGAAAAATAATCGTGAACAGAAACACAAGAAAGTATCAACACACAAGACATCAGTATTTCTAGTGGAAAACCCTTCACCAGGAAAAAAATCCCCCTTTCTGTTGTTTCACTTCTCTGAATCTTCTATTAAGAAAAATATGTCTTTTACATATATTTTTTGACTCCCATCAGCTAGGAGACTCAACCTCAAATGCAATCATCTGACCCCCATCATCCAAGAGAGTTGATTCTACTGATCATCTCGAAAGACTATGTTCTCACACTAATCTATGAACTACCATATGTTGAAAGCCACCACAATCAATGACGCTTACCCAACTCCGATTGGGTGGAAAAACTATTCCTTTTGATGAAGCTTCCAAACTACTGATCCACTCTCATGAAGTCATTACTCCTCTACACTACGCGAACCTCATTTCATATATTTTTAGACTGGATCCCGAGACTCTATGCTCAACTGTGATTCAATTCTGCAATCAAATATCAACAACAAGACTCTTTGCAAATCATATAAAAATACCACAACAACATGCTCTCTAATAAAGAAAATAGTGGCCATGATCTATCTAATGAAAAATGAACAATATAATCACCAACTGGAAAAATAAATCTCACACTCAGCCATAATATCACATCTTCACTGCAAACTATAAATTCCTCATAATACAATCAACAACATAAAACACAATACATATGTGCCAAATGCATCAGCAACACCTGCAAAAAAATGTGACAATCACCAACTTGGATTTATACCAAGCTCTCCATATTTACCAAAAACTCCACTACAAATCTTTTCATCTATGATCTGCAATTTGAAGTTATGAATCAATACACTTCTTCAGGAAATAGAATTTCTCATTCTGTTGCCATTATAACTCATACACTTAATCAATCCTTATGACAAATAGGTATGAATAATACTCACACAAAGAAACCTTCTCTTACTCACATACACACAAAATCAACCATCACTCAGCTCCAAAGTGAATAATAAAAAACATGTAGGGTGAAATTCACTTTTGGACTGGGATCAAGAGGGCATAAAGTTGATGAAATCAAACCATTATCATCACTACTTGTGCACATAAGGTGTTCACACACATTGTAGGACTTAATAAACCAATTCAAACCTTTACAAATTAATTTAGAAGCATCCTGATATTTCCCAGTCAAATTTATAAGGATGTGCATGAGGAATGTGGAGAAATTCCAGCTAAATATATAACCGCATGCACAAAATTGGTTGATCCTGGCTGCAACCACACACACAGGATTCTCTCCATTCTTTTGGAGCCTTTCAACCACACACACAAGCCTACATGAGTGCGGTTGGGGTAGAGCATAATGAAAAGCATAAATTTATAATTAGAACCTCTACCGCCTATTGGATCACCTTCTCCATTATCTAAAATCACCTCCAAACCTCTTCCAAGTCCTGTGACACCTCTGAAAATAGGCCAAAGATGTCTCCCAAATTTCACTTCCATGTTGACCTAAGGGCCAACAAACAAGGTTTGACATGACTTCCAACAAGTCCTCCACTTTCCACAAACATCTGCACAAGCTACACGAATTCTGAAAAAACATGTAATAGCTTTGCAACAAATTATAGCACCTCAAAAACATCCTCATAAGGCCAAACCATCAGTGCAACAAGTCATATCTATGAGTATAGATGAAGATTTAGTATGCCAAATTAATTAGTGTGCCATCTCAACAACATGAATGACACTTGAGCCATCATATCCATCACATGTAGATATGCATCATCCACCTATAGCAGTGTCAACAAACCATCAAAACATATCCTGCAACCATTTCTACTCATCCTCCAGTTCTTATACTAGGTCAATCCTGCACTAGGTCATAACATGATCATAAAAACCACTAGTACATGAACAACCATCAACCACATGAATGTCGTCATCTGACCATCATGAGTGTGACATCATACGATTGACATCAATGCCAACATGAGCTACCTTCCATCATCAACTAGTTGGAACCATGCACACCATAATGCCTATATATATATATATATATATATATATATATATATATAATTTGCCAAACTTTGAGTCAAATTTTATCATCAAATTTTTTATTGTCGATTTTTTTTTCAAATTTCAAGGTTGTCGAATTAACTTGAACAAGGTGACTTAGTATAAAAACATGTTTTTGATATTTTTATTAATTAAATCCATTAAATCTATTAAATTTTTACATCATTAATAATTATATGTTCTTAAATTTCATGTTATAAACATAAATTATTTCTATTGTGTCGAGATGCGCTAGTGTAGGCATAAATGTTTGACATTTAACATTATATGTAAGCTCAATTAAAAATAATAAAATGTTAAAATTAATATAGAGCCGAGTATGGTGGAGATGTTGTAGTGTAAACATTTAAGTCCTAGCTCAATTAATAATACAAATTTTAAAATAATAAAATTCAATTTGTTATATTGTAATTTTATTTTGCAAGGTAGCTTAGCTCCTCCAACTCAAGTTAGAAATTATGCTCTACAAAAATTGCATAAATAATTATAAGTTACATAAATTAATAATGGTTGATAGACAAATTTCTTTCTCAAGTAGAATAACTTGCATAAATTTTGGTGGGTAGTAACCACTAGTAAGTCTACACATTTACAATTTTACTCTTGAGAAAACATAAATAATGGTGGGAAGTAACTCATGTAAGTATATTTTTACATATTTTTTACATCTTATTCCTATCCATTTTTTATGTAAAGACTTGCTTAAATTATGGTGGGAAGTAATTGATGGTAGATATTCTATTTAATTGACTATAAGTTATTTTCAAGTAGCAAAGCTTAAGAATAAAAAATCACTACACAAATATCTAGAAATCATGCATGAATATTGCAACCATATCCATGAATTATGGCATAAAATATGTAAAGCAGTTATCCACATAACATTATATTTTGCAAAGGCTGCAACAAGACCTTCAAGTTATGGTCCAATCAAATGTTTGATTTTTTTTTTGTAATATTGAAAAATAAATATTTTTTTTTTCAAATTTAAACATTATAATTTGCATTGATTAATGCTAAAATAATAGTGATCAAGACAAATCCATTGTTCAATAGGTTTTTTTACAATGCCATGGGCCAATACCATGGATTATAAATAACACATGTAAAAATACCATAACTAATTTCACAATAAAAAATTAGAATGTAAAATAATTTAGACATCATATATAACATTAATTATATAGAGCATTAGGTCCTATAATACTAGTGTATTCTCCTTATTTTTATTGTTAGTGTAGCCCCCTATTGTTATTGTTGTACCCATGTATCTCCCTTATTTTTATTGGTGTAGCTCATAGAAGCACACTATTGTTATTGTTGTTCCCTTTGATTATTATTTTTATGTAGGCTCTGATTATACTGTGACCCCTTCAACTCCTATATATACCAACGAGTTATTGTCATTTGTATCATCCAAGAATTGTTCATTTATGTAATATAAAGTAGGTTTCCCCCTTGAATAGGACAATTTTTAAATTGTTGATCTATCTTTTCTTCTGTTCTTTGAGCTGGTTGCATAGCATTTGGTATCAAAGCTTTGGATTCTAGGGTTTTGCTACTTCAAATAGGTTATCTTGGAATTTTTAATATAACATTTTTTCTATGAATATTTAGAGGCTTAAATTGAAACCACATGGAGTTGAAATATTTATGAACCTCGTGTACGAATTTTAGATCTTGGTTCACTATATTTTCGGAGATATGATTCCCAGGAATTTAGGGTTTTTGCAGGCTCCAGAATTCTATCTCAAAAAGGTGACCTAGGGAAAATAATCATAAATTTCTCTCTGAGCATCAATTTTAGTTTTGTAAGATTTTACTGAAATCTGGTAGGCTATAGTTTTTCTAATACTATTTTCAAGGCCGAATATTGAAAAAGTGACACGTAGTACTCCTTACAAGTTTACTCTACTGAACTAGTCTATAATAAGGTCATCGTCGAAGATTGCGCATAAATATTTCTTGAAGAATCCAATATTGGTATGAATTATGGGGTTAGAAATAAGACTCATAGGGATACCTTAAGACGAAGGTTTAGATCTTGAAGATATGAAGTTATAGAGATACAAAAGTTTCAAAATCGAGCTCCTCAAAAGCAAGAAAAATGTGTGTATTTTAAAAATTTTGCATAACTTTTGTTTGAAAAATCAATTTGAAGTGATTAAAAGGGCATAATGAAGCATAGATATCATTGTTTTATTACAAGATTCCCTGAGACAAAAAAATTTGACACACCTAGTAAGCAACAAAAAATATCTTCTATGAGGCATGAAGAAGAGGAATAAATGCAACATGATATATCAAATTTACAATACCAAGTGCAACAAATTTCTCTCGTAAAATGTAACAAAAAATGAATTGGAAGCCATGATAAGTTTTAATATATATGTTATAAAAAGGGACATGGGAGTTAATATAGATGGTATAAGAAAGGACTTGGGAGTTGTTATCGCTCCGTAATTTGTAATACTTGCAACAACAAATGACAGAGGACAACATCAAACCACTTTGGAGTCCAAGAATGTTGTAGAGGTAAATCCCCTCTGCGGACAGAGGTGATCCCTACTAGCCCAGAATGGGTCTAGAAACAATCAAATCACACTACAACGCAAGCTCCTAATTGCAATAACCAAGGCGCGATACGAGGCTTACCTTGTGTCCAACACTATTGTCGTTGCGGAGAGGATAATGCTCCCGATCCCTTGCTCCGGCAGGTCACAATTCTCCCACTTGGCATGATCGAACACTTGCACACAAGAAACATGACGAACATACAAGCGTAAAACCAAATATTTGCAACTATGTGTCAGTCAGAGAGGACACAACTCATAATCGTAAAACATGAACAATACAAGTGGAACTATAATCGTAGTCGCTTATCATTAATGAAACAAAGGAGGATACAACCTGGCTCTGACGCTGAAATATTCCTTTGGCGGGTCGTCAGTGAAATACATCTCGCAAAGCTTTTCGGGAATGGGGACAAGCCTCTCTCTTTGATCATCAATATCCTTGCTATTGATTTGATACTATGAGGACTATTGCAGCATTATTTAGGCTATGAAGGCTCTTGGAGATTAGCTTGCAAAGGAAAATGGCAAGCTTATATAGATGGAGGAAGGGGAGTTGGGATCCCTACAATCATGGGATTGGCCCTATCCTCAAGGAAGCTTCCATGAGAGGTGGCATACTACTTCCTCTACATGGAAATTCGAAGCCAACTTCCCAACTCAAATTAGAGACCAGTTTAGGAATTGGTTGGGGTCAATCTTCCGCCATTTATTTTTAAAAAACACCCTTTATTAATCCTGGCACGGGTGCAGCTCTGAGACAGAGCGCCAATTGGCATGCCCTCTTTGGAGGATTTTCCCTCTTGGCGCGAGGGCTGAACTGTGTACCCGCGCCAATGAAAAAAGGGCTATTTTTAGGGTTTTTCACAAGGAGTTGTCTTCAGGGCAATGAAAGTACATGTTCAGGGGAATGCCATGAAAGTGTTTTCAAGTATTGTCACTGCTCACAGGTCACGGAATGAGCCCTCCAATGTGTGGGATGGGGAATTGCAGGGATGGTGACAAATTACTGTGTAACAAAGACCTAGCCTTCCTAGACTCAAAGAGGGCTCTCTCTATTTTTATGATTTAACTTGATAAGTGTAAGTTATTATATTAGGCTAGTTATAGAAATGGGGTTGTTTTTTTTATTGATTGTGTGGTTGGACAGATAGGGCTACAGGGACTAATCCATTGGGCTATGGAGTCAAAAGGCTGGAATGTCACATCAACATCAAGAGCATCACAGGGCAAGCTAACTGTGCTAAATGGATCTTTAGATATGTATGAATTATGAGGTGAAAGAAACAGTAAGTTTCACTAGTGACTAAAGAGCAGTTAAGAATTCTTTAATCAGACTTCAGCAGAAAACATTCAGATTGTAAATGCAGATAGAATTAAGGTGCTCTAACTACAAATCTTAATCTAAAATTTCTAATTTATAATTAGATGAACAAATGCACAGTAGAGAAAACAACAAAGAAATTTAAACAGAGAAGTAGCACATCACCATTTTGACACAGCTCAAGAATCCTGTAAATGGTCTTTGATTATTGATGTCCAACACCAAAATTACAGTGCTCCAATGTAGTAGTTCTTACAATGAAAGGGCTAAAAATATCCAACCCTTGATAATGAAAATTCAAGTGTTATTTAACTAAAACTAAGTCGGTTTCCCTTATTTACTTTGGCAAACTTCATTTATTACAAACAATTGAAAATTAAGCAGGTATGGCCATGCAAGGCCCAAACAATGAAATTATCTAACAAAACGCCTCCTGTGGAATTAATTTTGGTAACTCTTCAAGAATACAAAACTCAGGCGACTATTCATAAATAAAAAGTAGGCTTGAAGGTGGCATGTGTTGATCGCGAAGAGGCAACGAATGATGCCTTTGACATATGGCCTTGCTTTTCAAAAGATCGGAGTTGGGCAATTAATTCTAGTGTAGGGCTAGCCACTTTTCATCAATTAGAGACTGTGCTGATGTGCTTTGCTTCCTTTTCCATTTCTACCATCATAATATAGAAATTCGGCATGAACGCCCTTCACTTCCCGACTCTACCTGTGGTGTTTCTTTGCTACCTGAATCCTTCTTGATGTGTTTCAACCCTTTTTTCAAACAAAACAATGTAAAAACTCATATACCCGAACCTAAAAATGTTTAGATTGTAGTTTTGAAGCCACATCGCATCCGTGCACCTCGCAATATTTACAGTTCAAGTTATGAATAATGTAATCGGCGATGAGATGCGAAGTGGGAGGTGACGTGGAGCGAAGGAGGGACCGGACCGCAGCCTGCAGATCACAACTCTTAAGTTTTAGTTATAAGAAGGGAAGAAAACTATAAAAGACACGAAGTGCAAAGTATGGGGAGAAGGTAAGTGACGTGACAAGGAAAAGTGAGACCGACTGCATCGCAAATTGCAAATCTTAGCTTTTTGTTATAAGCAGCGGGGGTTAAAATCTAAAACTTGCGAAATGCGGGGAGAAGGACCCACCTACATTGCAATCACAAGTTGGAAAGATTTCGTAGTAAGGTAGAATTTATGGTGTTTCATATGATATGTGTTTCAATGTATTTCAAATGGTTGTGAAGTGGGAAGTGGAGCTACTGTGGTGGGGCCAACCGCCGCATCGCAAATTAAACCAAATACATTGTGGGTGCTTCAAAGGTAAGTTAACAAATATGCTATGCGATATATTATATTTTCCAATATGTGATGGATGGTGGGGAGAAATGGTGATGTGGAGGGATGGCCCACTTTAATCGTAATTGGGGAAATTGAGAAAGTGGAAGGTAAAACAATGATATAACGATGAAAGGTAAAGGTAAAGGCTAGAGCAAACAGGTGGAAAAAAAGGTAAGGTTTAATGATTTTTTAAGGGGATTGAAATGCAAAGGAGGTGTGGTAGGTGTAAAGGTGAATGGGTCCCACTTCATCACATTGGTGAAAAAAAATATTTGGCGTAAGTCTTAAGAGGTAAGGTTAGAAACCTGCGGGCTGCGAAGTGCGGGAAACAGGTAAGGCTTATTTGCATGCCACGGGTGAACGGGTCCCACTTCATCGCAAATCGCGTGTCGCTGAATTTAACATTTACCCTTGCACCCATCCTGAAAAACATGCGATCTGCAATTGCAATTGAACCTTCGTCGTTGATTGTTTCTTAGATCCAACGGTCCTAACTACTCCCTTACTTTGGTTTGTCGACCTTGTTTCTTTGGTTGTGCCTATTCATTTCTTAGTTGTTCGTAGAATACTTGCCCTGTGTTCATGACTTGCCTTTGCTTGTTTTTTCTGCCTTAACTACTTCTCGATTGCCTTTGATTCTTTCTTTGGAAAATATTTTGAATATTGACATCTATGTATAGTATCAAAATTTATTAAAGAGAAAGTACATAGTCCCCTTGTGATACTGTAAATTACAGGGTTCTAACAGTGGCTCCAGCTGGGGATGGTAGCTCCTTCGGGAGGTGTCAAGAACACCGTAGACTAGTAGCCTGATCCATTGGGATGATCCCAACCCTACAACCTGATCTGCTACAACTTTTGTGGCTGAAACCTTCAAGTTGAAGTCAACACTCTCTGCAAACTGAAGCCTAGCACATACTTGATCTGAAAACTAGAAAGCAATCTAAAAATAAAATTTGAAAGATGCTTGGAGTGTTAAGCTTTATTTGCACACCTACCTATCTTAATCTAACTTAGAGGTGATATATACACTAAGTGAACTCCTTTCTCCAATGCAACCAATCAAGCAAATGACTGCATGATTGATTCTTGTTCACCTTTTTTAGTATGCTGAAAAAAATAAAAGGGCCACTCCCATTTTACTTGCCTTTGAACAACAGTGCTCAAACTTTTCCTTAAACTCAGCAACAAACCATTCCTGGCATGGAATACTCTTTCTTTAGATGATTCTAAGAAACTATGAAACGGATCCTAGAACAATACTTGGCCCTGAGGATTTGAATAACAAACTTCACCAAGGGTTGCTCCTTGTTCCACTTTGTCATGCTCAGGATCCTTCTGAAAGAGAATATCTACATATTCTTCATGGCCATCTGACATGGCATCCTAATTGTATACCACTATGTTGTCCTCAAGAAAACCTAATATGTCTTCACTAAGTTGGCTGAATTATGTTGGAAGGCCATCATATTGATGAATAGGAGCACTTTCTAGCAATAGGCCTTCTTGAGAAGGTAGAACAACATCAATATCAATCGGTTCTTATTTTTCTTCATGAGGAAACGCTTCAGTGATAAATCAGCAGTAGAACAAATAGAAATAATCTCTTCATTACATAAAAATTTAGAGGTTGGCTGCATGCTTAGAATCTGATTGATTTCTTCTTCAGTTAAAGGAGGAGGGAGTCTTTGTTTTCTTTGGATTGAACAACAATCGTTTTCTTTCTCTTGTGAAGACTGATCATGAGGTTGAATGTATTCTTTAGCCTCACACAAAAGAGTAGATGAATTATCATTTGTCCACATAGATAGATCTTGTGGATCTTCTTTCATTTCCCGATTGCTTTCATTTTCAACTAACTTGTCTTAGTTATCATGACAGTTAACTTGAGAATTAAATTCATGAATTGCTTCTAAGAGATCCCCAGGATGCCAATTTCCTAAATCTTCATCAATATTTACAAAGTATTGTATGATATCCTCATATTGATCGCAACAATTTTTAGCTAATGATAAATATGGAGAATATTCTTTATAATGCTCATAAAACACCTTGTGGAAATATTTTAAAGAAAAAAAACTACCAAGGTTCAAACCTTCATACCATTCCCTTGCTTTCCCTTCTAACGTTGCCATGAAAATGTTCATGAGGAAATCCTCATGCCATTTGACCTTCAACTTCCATGAATGTATATGAAATTTAATGAGATGTAATGAAGCATCATCAACATTCTCATCTTGAAAAATAGGAAGGTTTCTTTGCCAATTTACCTGAGGCATTTTATGTGGGAATCCAGGAATGTGATCTCTATTCATTGGAGCATACCTTTGTTGTATTCTTAGATCCATCTTTTCAATCAGTCAGAGAGTGGGGTCACTGTCTATTCACAACCAATATGGATTCTTCTACCAGTGGAGTCCTTAGGTCAACTGAAAACCGTGGAGTCGCCAGGTGTATGATTTCAACTTTCTTGTGTCTGGCTATTATCCACCATCAACAACCAGATACCAATATTGGAACATACTTGAATCATACAATATTTTGACTGGTATTTCTGAGTTCTGATGAAATATTAAGCTTTTTCAATAACTCATTCCCCAGTATGGTAACCATTATGTTGTCACTCCATAATTTGTAAGATTGGAAAGAAAAAATGACAGAGGACATCATCAAACCACTTTGGAGTCCACGACCTAGCCTTCCTAGACTCAGAGAGGGCTCTCTCTGTTTTTATGATTTAAATTGATAAGTGTAAGTGTTGATATTATGCTAGTTATAGAAATGGGTTTGTTTGTTTGATTGATTGTGTGGTTGGACAGATAGGGCTACAGAGACTAATCCATTAGGCTATGGATTCAAAAGGCTAGAATGGAACATCAACATCAAGAGCATCACAGGGCAAGCTAACTGTGCTAAATGGATATTTAGAGCTATATGAATTATGAGGTGAAATAAATAGTAAGGTTCAGTAGTGACTAAAGAGTAGTTAAGAATTCTTTAATTAGACTTCAGCAGAAAACATTCATATTGTAAATGCAGACATAATTAAGGTGCTCTGATAGAAAATATTAATCTAAAATTTATGATTTATAATTAGATGAACATTTGCACAGCAGAGAAAAAAACAGATACATTTAAACATAGAAGTAGCACATCACCATTTTGACACAGCTCAAGAATCCTGTAAACGGACTTTGATTATTGATGTCTTGCTCTAAAATTACAATGCTCCAATGTAGTAGTTTTTACAATGTAGGGGCTAACAATATCCAACCCTTGATAATTAAAATTCAAGCAGTATTCAACTAAAACTAAGTCGGTTTCCCTAATTTACTTTGGAAAACTTCATTTATTACAAACAACTGAAAATTAAATAGGTATGGCCATGTAAGGCCTAAACAAAGAAAATCTCTGACAAAACACCGCCTGTGGAATTAATTTTGGTAACTCTTCAAGAATGAAAAATTCAGGTGGCTCTTCGTAAATCAAAAGTAGGCTTTAAGGTGGCATGTGCTGATCCCGAAGAGGAAATGAATGCTAGCTCTAACATCTGGCCCTTGTTTTCAAAAGATCGGCATTGGAAAATTAAGTCTGGTGCAGGGCTAGCCACTTTTCATCGATTAGAGACTGTGTTGATGTGCTTTTTTCCCTTTTCCATTTCTACCGTAATAACATAACAATTCAGCATGAACGCCCTTCACTTCCCCACTCGAACTGTGGTGTTTATTTGCTACCCAAATCCTTCTTGTCGTGTTTCAACCCTTTTTGAAACAAAATAACATAAAAACTCATATACCCAGACCTGCAAATGTTTGGATTGTAGTTCTGAAGCCGCATTGCATCCATGCACCTCGCAATATTTATATTTTAAGTTATGAAGAATGTAATCGGTGATGCGATACGAAGTGGGAGGTGATGTGGAGGGAAGGTGGGACCAGACCGCAGCCCACAGATCACAACTCTTAAGTTTTAGTTATAAGCACAAAGGAAAAATCTAAAATATGCGAAGTGCGAAGTGTGGGGAGAAGGTAAGTGATGTGACAGGGGAAAGTGGAACCAACTGCATTGCAAATCGCAGATCTTAGCTTTTTGTTATAAGCAGAGGGGGTTAAAATCTAAAACTTGCGAAGTGTGGGGAGAGGGACCCACTTAAATTGCAATCGCAAGTCGGAAAGATTCTGCGGTAAGGTAGAGTTTATGATGTTTCATATGATATGTGTTTCAATGTATTTCAAACGGCTGTGAAGTGGGGGGCGGAGATGCTGTGATGGGTCCAACTTTCGCATCGCAAATTAAACCAAATACATTGCGGGTGCTTCAATGGTAAGTTAACAAATATGCGATGTGATATATTATCTTTGTCGATATGTGATGGATGGTGGGGAGAAAGGGTGACATGGAGGGATGGCCCACTTTAATCAAAATCAGGAAAATCAGGAAAGAAAAAGGTAAAACAATGATATAGCGATGAAAGGTAAAGGTAAAGGATAAAGTGGAAAGGCGGAAAAAAAGGTAAGGTTTAATGATTTTTTAAGGGGATTGAAATGGAAAGGAGGTGTGGCGGGTGAAAAGGTGAATGCATCCCACTTCATCGCATCAGCGAAATAAAAATATTTGGCATAAGTCTTAAGAGGTAAGGTTAAAAACCTGCGGGCTGTGAAGTGCAGGAAATAGGTAAGGCTTATTTTCATGCCACTGGTGAACAGGTCCCACTTCATCGCAAATCGCATGTCGCTGACTTTAACCTTTACCCTTGCGCCCATCCTGAAAAACATGTGATCTGCGATTGCGATTGAATCTCTACCTTTGATCGTTGCTTAAATCCAATGGTCCTCACTCCTCCCTTAATGTGGTTTTTCGACCTTATTTCTTTGGTTGCGCCCGTTCATTTCTTAGTTGTTCGTAGAATACTTGCCCTGTGTTCACGACTTGCCTTTGCTTGTTTTTTCTACCTTAACTACTTCTCTGCTACCTTTGATTCTTTCTTTGGAAAAGATTTTGAATATCAAAATCTATGTACAGTATGAAATTTTTTTAAAGAGAAAGTACATAGTCACCTTGTGGTACTGTAAATTACAAGGTTCTAACAAGAGTTTTGAATGATGGTTTAAAAGCATACATGGAAGAAATGATGAATGTCAAGATAGAGGGGTTGAAGGAAAGTTTGGAAAAGTTGCTACAAGAAAGACTTCCCAGTAGTGACAAGGTAATCCATGAAAATCATCATTAGGACAAAAGAAATATGAATTATGATTTTAGAGACTCCAATGTTGGGTTTAATAACCACCACATTCCAAATATTGATATGAGGAAGTTTTCTGGAAAGGATTCGGTAACATGGATACTACAGATGGAGAAATATTTTGATCTCCATGATGTGCAACATACACAAAAGCTACACATTGCAACTTTATATTTAGAGCCCAATCATTTTGTATGGTATCGATCGATTTTTTCTCATAAACCATTTGTCACTTGGTCAATTTTTACGAAGGAAATGATAGCATAGTATGAGGATACAAAGAGAAACCCCTTCTTTAGCCAATTAACAAATCTCAAACAAAAGGGTTCAATGGCAGAGCACATTGAGGACTTCCAAAAATTGAATATGGATTTCATCTTTTTTCCTTTTTTTCTTTTTAAGTATTACAAGATGCCTCATAGAGGTTTTTCAGTTAGTGAGTCTGCCTCAAATACATCAAAGGAGGTTTTTCCTTGAGTTTTTTTTTTCTTCTTTACTCCTTGCTAGTCAAGGACTAAATGGATTGAGAGCTTTGAAGCTCCCAATCAGATTCAGTTCCTTACTTATTGAATTGGAAAACTTAACCCTCTAGAGGGAATTTTTGTAAACTTTCAAATGATATCCATTGACTAAGAGTGGAGCTTGTTCCTCATCTATATTCTAAATTTTGATTGATACATTATCATAGCACTTCTCAAATAGATAATTCCCTAGCCATCTAGTCATGAGCTTACCCTTGAAATCCTTAAACCTAGATTCATACGTAGGAGGGCCCAATAACCCTCTTAGAAGGTTATGGTTTTAATTTTATTTTCAAGAAGGCCTACTTTAGTGTGCAAGAAGGCCTACATTCTATATTCATATAGTGCATTGAATTTCTACAACCTATCATCTTGTGCTTTAGTTAAATCAATATCAAGCTGAAATTCCATCCTCAAGGTGTTGTACTAAAATTTAATTGACGACAAAGTCTTCTTACCATATAATAACTCATAGGGGTAAATCTAATGGTGGTATTCTAGGTGGTGTTGTAGGCCAAATTGGCCTCAACAAGACTTTTTTCCCAATTCTTTTTTTGTTTTTGTTTTTGATCACTTTGGATAGAGAGCTCCCCAATGCTCTGTTGGTGAATTTCACTTACCCATTTTCTTGGGAGTAATATGGAGTATAATTTTTATATCAAATGTGATGTTTCTTCATTATCCCTTCAATCATATTGGAGGTGAATTGGGAGCCTTGGTCTATCACTGATTCTCCCATAAAAGAAAACTTTTATAAGATATTCTCCATTAAAAACTCAACCACTTGGTTAGGTATTCCATGCATATGATTATGTACTCTTTTTTCTTGGATGGGGGGGTCAATGGGACCAATGAATTACAATCCCCATTTGTCAAATGGCTCGAAAGACACCTGAGGTTGGAGGGAAATTTCATCCTTTCGAATAGGTTTTCCCATCATGTGGCATTCACAACACTATGAAGTACATATCTAGGAATCCTTATGAAGGGTTGGCAAAAAGTATCCTTCTTGAAAAATTTTGTAAGCCACCCTCTTTGTAGTAAAATGGCCCCCATAGGGTCCATCATGGAAAGCTTATAGGATGTCATAAAATTAATCCTCCCTCACACATCTTCTCAAGATATGATCGGGCCCCATCTTGAAGAGGTTTCCCCCAATCCAAGAATAGGAGGAACTTTTCCTAACAATATTTATTTTATCCTTTGAAGATAGGTGAGGAGGGAACTGGACAATAGTTAGGTAATTGTCAATGCTAGTTAAAAATGGAGGTAGTAGTGATATGGAAAAAATATTCTCATTAAGGATTTTTTCATCTACCACTTCCTCATCTACAGACAAGGTTAGTCGTGAAAGAAAATTTGCAACAACATTCTCCTTTTCAAGTTTTCTAACAATAGTCAAGTCAAATTGTTGCAATACTAAAAACCACCTAATAATGTGAGCATTCACATTTAATTTATTCATTAAGTACTTTATTGTTTCATGATCAGTGTGTAAAAAGACTTGATATTCAATGATGTAACTCCTAAATATTTTTAAGGAAAGTACAATGGAAAGAAACTCTTTTTTAGTTTCTCTATAGCTTAATTCAGGCTTGGACATATTTTTGCTAATGAAATAAATTGAAAAGGGGAGTTTACCTTCGAACTGTCTCAGATCTGCCCCAATCTCTGTGTTGGATGCATCTGTATGGATATGAAAGGGAATATTCCAATTTGTACCTCTGGGTAAATGTATTGTCATTAGCTTTTATTTAATTCCCTCAAATGATTTTTGCACAAATTTGTCCAAAAAAACATAGCATATTTTGTTAGTAATGAAAATAAAGGAGAAGAAATTTTACTAAAATATTTTATGAATATTTGTTAATATCCAACAAGGCCTAGAAAACTTCTAACATCTTTTTAACATCTTTTTTTTAGGAACACCACTTTTTTTTATGATGGTTATTTTGTTAGGTCCACTTGGATTTATTTTTGAAGAGAGGAAGTGCCCTAAGAAAATTCATTCATTCATGAGAAATAGGCATTTCTCATGGCCGGGAGAGAGGTTCATTTATTTACACCTTTACAAGACATTTCCTAATTTTGGGAAAGAATCTTGGAAATCATCCCCGTAGGGTGTAAATTCATCCATGTATATTTCCACTAAATCATACACAAGATCATGGAATACTCAGGACAACCCTTTGGAAGGTGACAGGGGCACTACATAGGCTAAAGGGGAGAAATTTATAAACAAAGGTCCCCCATGGACATGTGAATGTAGTATTATCTTGATCCTCATGGTTGATCTATATTTAATTGTACCCACTAAACCCATCCAAAAAGGAGAAGAACATTTTTCCTGCAAGGACATCAATAATTTGATCATTAAAAGGCAAGGGAAAATTATCCTTCCTAGTGGCTTTGTTGATTCCTCTATAGTCAACATAGATTCTCCAATTTCCATTTTTCTTAGGGAAAATGATTAGGGGAGACATCAATTCAGTATCTAATATCAGATAGATGAATCATGCATCCTACAACTTCTGCAATTCATCCTTCATAATATATTTTAATGTAGGGTTCAAACTTTCTTGTATACTTTACATTTATTAAATGGTTTAGGTCTCCATGTCTATAGTATATATATATATATATATATATATACATATATATATATATATATATATATATATATATATATATATATATATATATATATATATATATATATATATATATATATATATATATATATATATATATATATATATATATATGTATATGGTGAATGCACACATACATATGTACTCCTTTCATCCCCTTGTAGTCCCATGTAAATGCATCAATGTATTTTTTCAAGACAATGAACAATTAGTTTTCTTGATCATATGAGAGAAATGGGTTGTTTCGCAGTGTTTTAGAGGGGTTGATTTCTATGGTTTCCACATTCTTTTTCTCAAAACCAGTATTTAATAATTATACCCATTAACTGCCTTGAGAAAAATTAGGATTCCATATTGGTGATTCTTCTTTTAAGACATCAATATTCATGGCAGTAGGATATTGGTTTTGTAGAAATTAATTAATCAGATGGTCTTCATCAATTTTCATACTTCAAACTATTGTTTCCAATGTACAGATAGGGTAGGATGATGAGAGGAAAGAGTCCTATACTTCTTCTTCCTCCTCTACCCATATGGGAAAGTTATCCTCAACAAAAGGTTGAGCTAGTGGGTATTGTTATCACAAAATTGCACCTGATAGGCTGCTAATCAGACAATCTCTTGTAACTGTTTCAAACCAATCTTGTGACTGAAGATTAGCCTCTTCAGTATGAGAGGGCTCTCTCAAAGGGTTAATGATATTTAATAAATATGTATTTAGATGACTAACTCTACTTAGAAAACAACTTGCTTGTGATGAGTATAGGTTGAAAATAGTATCAGTATGAAAACATTGGGCTTATGGAGTCAACACTTTCAGTGATTTAGTAGTAAGTTCACTTGACATGGAATCTGAGGTAGGTAAGAGTTTTTAGTAGAATTACACACACACATGAAGCAGGAAATCACATAGTCAATTCATCTATAAAGGAAGTCAGAGCATTTACATGAATGAATTTTGAATATTAAAGATGAAAACCACTAAAAATGGTACATATAAAAACATAGATAAGATAGGCACTAAAAACTCAATCAGAATCTCAGGTTGGTCAAGAAACAAGTCTCTGTATTACTGAAAACAATCAATTTACATAAAGTTGCAGTTTTGCCAAAAAATCTCCAACCCTTTACAAATTCGACTCTCTGCCCTTTAATAGACTTGTTACATAATGAGATGATCTTCCTCCTGGCTAGATTCATTGAATTTACCCTACTGACACCTTTCATAACAATAAAACATCTATTTTAATGATAAAATGACAGTTATCCTACTTGACAGTCCTTTTCCTAATAGGACTCAAACTGTTCATTATTACATTAACAACCTTATCTCCTAAAAAAAATTACATCTTTGACAACTATGCTTTCACATGTTCGAATAGGGTGTGATGGAACTCATCACTACATGACATCTTAATTTGACCTCCTCTAAAACTGGAAACAAACACTGTTTTTTAGGAAAACTAGTCCTTATCTTCAACAAAGGGTTTGGATGATGAGTTGGCTTCATCATGTGGTCTTTAAGTCTTGGATGACAATTGACATAGTCCCTTGAACCTTTGAAAGTGTCCATCTATCCATAAATGCACAAAAAACTGCTCATATATCTTCAAAAGAGTACGCTACGAAAGTATGATAGTTTCTTGGCATACTTTCGTAGCGTTACAAAAATGCCTTTTTCCATAAACTTTTTTGTCTCTTTCCTTTGGTATTATCTTCATCATCCTTAGACACCTCTACGATATAATTTTCACCATTTAGAAGCTTCTCAAAAGGATTCAAAATTCAAAAAGAAAGATACAGTAGTTTTATAGTGTTTTTTTGTTCTTCAAGCCCAGGCACACTACGAAACTGCTGAAAACAGTAAAAAATCCAGAATTTTGTGTAGCTTCAAAAATCTACCTTGTAAGTGAAAAAAAATCAGTTTCTAACATGCCATTAGTCTTCAAAACCATAAACCAGCTCACACTATGATTCTTGAGGGGTTTCTTCCTCATTGATGATGAGTTGAGCTATTGGCTCCTCAACTACTGTCATTTTTAGGCCTTTCTTCTCCAGCTCCTCACGGATAAGTTCTAGTTGTTCTTGGAGGTATTTGACTTGGTTTTCAACATGACATGAACCCCTATGCATGTTATTGACCTCATAAAACTAATGAGGAACACAATCCATCTCACCTTTCATATTTAAAACCACTTTGCAGATTTTTCCTTTTTTTTCTGAAAAATATGTCTTAGAAAAGAGCTTATATCTCTGAATCCATGATGTGTTTTTAAAAAATGGAGGAGGTTTTTGTCAATAAGAAGGTTTTTAATAAAAACCTCTCTTGGGGTTTTTAAAACCATCTCCAGATGTCCATAACCTGCATTTGAAAAACATGTGTAAAACATGAAAAATCTATTTTCTGAAAATAGGGCTGAAAGACATCCTTGCATCTCCCAATATGTAGCACCTTTGAGAAAATTGAAAGAGATTATTTTTATTTGATATGTTCTTGAAAATAACCTCTCTCAATTTCTTAAAATAATTCTTGGTTTGCCCAGAAACCGCCCTTGAAGTTGACTTCTCAAAGTCAGAAAACAGAGAAATGCTTCATATTCACTACGAAACTGTTCGAAACTAGCAACAGTTTCGTAGCGTTTTCTGCCTATTTTAAACTGAGCTCGCTATGAAAGTAGGGATTCTTGGCTAAAATGACCTTTTTCGGAGTTTTAAGCTTGGGAAATCAAATATGTTAGCAAATGATGACTGATGGAACATGATGTGACCTATATGGAGATGGTTTTGAGATGAAATGAGGGTGGTCTTGAAACTTAGGATAGGTTAAATAAGAAAAATTAGAAATTTTCCTTGACCAAGTAATTAAAAATGAATTCTATGAACCTACCTTTGACACATGAACCTATAAGACTTTGTCAAATGATGTTTCAAAAATTATGAGTGATAACAGGTATAATACATGATATTTTCTTGATTTCCCATTGGTGATGGTCATGTTCCCATCCCTACAACTAATGTACGCATCAACAGTGGCTAACCAAGGTCTTTCTAAGATGAGTGGATAACCATTAAACGTGTTCTTGGGCTAAAGGACAAAGAAATTTATGGGAGACTCGTTAGAATAAATGGACACCAATACATCTTCTATGATACCTTCAAGTGTTATTGTAGACCTATCGTCCAGCTATAACACAATAGAAGTATTTCTTAGATATCCTTGGAGATTAGTTTTGAGCATTTCTTCCTTGTTCATGATGTTAATTTCATATCCTAGATCAATGAGAGTGTTTGGAACTATAATTTCATTGATGTTCACATCTATTACTAGGCTCCCAAGATCCAAGTATGTGGGGATGATTACTCTCCCAAGCATAAGATCAGTTGGTCGCACTATGACATCAATAGTAGGGGAATAATTTTTATTTCTCCGAGGCCTTCTAAGTCATTTCCTTTTAATGAAATTTTATCTTTTATGGCTTGAATAAAAGGAATTTTGACACATAGATTCTTCAGTTCTCCCAGAAGTTCAACTTCTTCTAGGGTGTGTGCTTTGTGGGTTTTAAACCTTTCAAGATAGGGAGGTCTTAGTTGGGTGACTTGAGGTACAATTTCTTACTAATACTCTTACATATTTTCTATTAGAGGATGTGGATAAAAATACAGGAATATTTTCCCAAACCCAAGGTTGATCTCCTGGATTTCTACAACATAATTTTGGTAGGTAGTTTCTCCATTGTAAACTAGTTGAGCCTACTTATTGTTGGGATTTGGATTTGTTTGGGTAGGCATTTGTGGTTTATTTGGAGGAATTTTTTTTGGTGTTTGGTATTTCCAGGGAGGAGGCATTAAGGCAGGTGGTTGGGCCACCTGAGGCTTCCATCCTTGTGATGGATTACCCCATTCAGGAGGTTGAGTAGGCTATGGTTGAAATGGAGTGATATTTTGAAGAGGATATGGCCAAGGAGTGAGCATAGTCTAGGGTGAAGGGTTAGGAAGACACCAAGGTTGGTAATTAACATTATAATTAGCATTGAAAGGATATGGGAAGTTCATACCTTGTTGGAATTTCTTAGGGGCCTGTGGCTTCTTTTGGTTAACAAAGCATAGTTTCTCCATGCTCTCTTTTCCTCCTTGGTAACAAAACCTTCATACTTGGAAAATATGGACAATGATCAGTGGAATGGTTTTCATCACACACAAAACATATCTCTATAAAATTTAAAGGGAATTCATTCCCAAGATGTATTTTAGTGCATTGAGGGTAGAATATGGATAATGCATTCTTTGCTTCCTCCCATTTTATCTTGATTTGTAAGGTCTTCATTGGCATGGAAAATATATGTAATGTTTTGGTATTCATTTCCTCTAACATACCTCCTATCTTATTTTTAGTAATCAAGGAGAAAGAAGAGGGAGTTATCGAGCTTTTGTTTCCTCTACCTCTTTTTCTAGTAGCCCTTGAATGATTTTTTAATACTTTTTTGATATAATCATAAGTGAGCTAGTCTATGTATCGATTGGCCATTAAGTTAAGTGTTTCCATAAGTTATTTCCTGACTCCTCATAGTAGGACTATATTCAAGGAGTCTAGATCCCGTGTGCAATCTGTGTGCCCTTTTGTAATGCAACTAGACTCTTTCCTCAAAATATTCCAAAGATTCATTTTCTCCTTGGATCATTCGATATATCTCATCTCTAGTATCCCTTGCTCTGTAGTAATCTCGATGCTTACTATTGAAGTCTTGTTGCATTTGTTCCCATGTAGTGATGATGTCTCCTTCTAGGCTTATGAACCATCGAAGGGTTGCATCCTTAAGAGTGGAAGGAAACAATTTGAGCTTCTGCTCATCAATTGTATAGTTGTAAGTCTTGCATACTACAACAAACTCAAGCATGATTGGGGGAATTAAATAACTGCAATCAGATCGAAATTCAAAACCCATTAGATTGGGGGAATTAAATAAGTGCAATCAGATCGAAATTAAAAACCAATTAGATTGGGGGAATTAAATAAATAAATTCGAAAAAAAAAACAATTTTCTGCATCTACCTTGATTCCAACTACTTTCTTGGGTTGACTACGCATATGTTTTGTTGAACGGGTTTAGCATCATCATATGTTTTTATTTCATCTTTGATAATTAGAAGATCAATGCTTTGTATTTCTTTGTAAGTCCAAGAAAAAAATGTCAAAAAAATTCCTAAATAAGGTAGTGCTCAATTTCTCGAGTAGAACAATCTACACTGATAGAGATATTTTCAAAAACAATTGGTTTCGTTAAGATGATATTGATAGGTATAATCTTCGAATTTTTTTCCAAATTCCTTTCCAAACACACATCATGTGTTAGAATGTGACATTGGTACTATTTGGTAGTATGAGATGAAACTAAATTTCTTTAGCCATCTTCTAAAGTCTCCAGTAAAAGAAAAACCATAGAAAAGATAATTTCATCTAAAGGTAATTCAATATCCAAAAAACTCATGTGAATTAAGAGTGTTGACAGCCCGAACTGATCAAATTCCATATAATAATGGAGATTCTGATTAGCATTGGCTTTTTCCATTTAGATTATGTGATAAGCAATTTCTACCATGCCTATCTAAGAAAAGTGAGGTAAGACCCCAAGGATCTAATTTAACAACTAAAATATTGAAAGGAATCGAATGTTAGAGCACATGATCCAGAATTAAACTAGAAGCTAAGAAATAACCACGTGATTGAATGGTGCGCCAAGAGATCTACATATAGGAGTTGAGTTTGAATAACTGTTTATGGAGGAGTTTAAATCTAATGGTGTATATCTACACAACATTTATTATACAAAATCACGTGATTGAATAGTACGCCAAGAGATCTACATATAGGAGTTGAGTTTGAATAACTATTTATGGAGTGTAAATCTAATGGTGTATATGCCAATCTACACAACATTTTTATACAAATCTACACAACATCTATTATACAAGGGGTATATTAATTGTCATTACTAAAAATTATTACTTGATTAAATTTGGATGTTTTCCCAATAACTTAGGGAATATCTTTTTTAAATACTATTGATAACTAATTATGTTTTTTTAAATCTAGTAATTATATTGATAGATATGTTTATTTTGAAATATGACATCTAAAATTTTAATTTAATGATCAATAATTAATAGGTGGATGGTAGGGATTTATCTTCTTGTAAATATCATGAATTTTATAATAAAGATAGTTAGTCTAATTTTTTTAATTTGATTAAGAAAAATATTATAAAATTAAATTATTCCTCAAAAAAAATCCACAAATGACGATGATTTTTTGTTGCTTAAAATGCATTTTTGAATGCATAAATGGATTCAACACCCTCAAAACTTCCATGGGACACTCGAATTCTACAGATTAAACAACTTAAAGTTAGACTATGCCTATATATATACTATAAAATAAGTTATGGTTTTTGGGGATGTAGTATTGATAAGCCATAATATTTACCCATAATATTATAACAAATCTTATTTAAAAATATATGTAAATAAATGTAAATATGTTCAACTCATATATTAATCATGTAATTATTTTAACGCCTATTATAAATTAATATCTACCATTACTAAATAATTCTCATTTTAAAAGTGTAAATGATTTATCTATAATATATCATTTGGAAGTATTATTTTTGATGAATCACAATGCTATATGGAATAAATTGCAATTTTTTTAACATAAAAATGAATTTAGTGCCTTAAAAATCCATCCCTGAAACATTCAAATTGAGCAGACCCAACCGCTGAAAGCTACAATTTCCATAATTCCTTACCAAACTTCAAATAAAATTTTACTGAGAAAAAGCTCGAAGTCACTGGTAACCAAAAGCACTGTGGGCGGTATGCAAAAATTAACCAAGATTTTATGTGTAGTAACTTACGTCCCTGTGGATCGTGGATTCCAACCAGATCTCCTTGTCAGCTTCACACCCTACCTACTCTCCTTACATTCATGATTCCATTTCGTCACCAATAGTGGAGCGCCCGCACTTACATTCCCTTGGTTTCCTGCGGTCGCATGCTTCAGCCCCTAATGACTTCTGAACTGTTTCCGAAGCTCTACTTTATCTGCTGTGCTGACCACGATTCCGACGTGTGGGTGTGGCTCTCTTTCTCTTTGCTTCAGAGGGCGGTGCAACAGTGGATTGATCGTTATAATTGCAACCAAAGGACGAGTGGGGTTTCATTTGGCTGCTTGTGATGGCCAGGCAGGTCATGGGGCCTCTTCTCTGAAATGGCCGTTCCTTTCCATCATTGTCGCTTGTCTTCACCCTCATGGGTTTCGAGGAGGACGGACCCATTCCAAAAGATCATCGCCATAATTTGGCATTAAAAACAAAGTTGAAGTCCACCGTTTACTAGTGCAAAAGTTTTTGGCACGAATCCACTTTAAAATCCATTCAGTATCAAGCTAACTTCCTTGGTACCGACATTTTTGTCCATACTTTTACCAGAGTGTGTTCTTTTCAAGAACTCTGAGAGATTGATATGAAATTTGGCATTTGAGGGTTTGAGATTTGATGAAAAGCTGATGTAGTGTAATTTCTACAAGTCTCTGATTAAATTCTTAGACCAGATCAGCTCTCGTGGTCTCCAGAGACCAGATTTCACGTCACTGGAATGGGTGCAGAGTCTGAATCTTCGCCTCAAGATTGCCCATTATTGGACAAGCTGATTAAGCCCACTGTTCATATTAATATTTCTAAAGTCGGTTTTAATTGCGATGCCAGCAAGAAGAACCAGTATTCGCTTCCTGGAGCGTCCCGGCCTTGTTATCCACTCTCTGGTCTTCAACGCCTGCTGAGAAATTTTCGAAAACCAGATGAGCTGGAGGAGCCCAAGATCGTTGGGCTGAGCATCGTTATCGAGAACTCAGGGAGTTATAACTGCTGCAAATATCAGCCGAAATCAGCTTCAGGCAGCCCTGCGAAAATCGAATCTGGTTGCAAAAGCAAACCGCAAATACTCAACAAATCAATGGTGGCCAAACAGTGTAAAGATCGGTCAACCAATGGCGGCTCCAAGTGTCGCAATTCACTACTTTTGACTCCACGCCCAGTTGTTTCCAGCAACGTCGTTGCCAGTACACCACTCCCTGCCATAGATTTTCTTGATGAGTGCTATCTCTGTAAACGATCTCTGGGTCCTGGATTAGACATCTACATGTACAGGTAACAAATCAATCATTTATTTTCTTGCTGTTACTATTCTTTTAATTATTTATTTAGAAAGTCCATGATTGGCATCTCTGGTTTTTTTGGCCGTAGTCTAACTAGCCAGAGGAATCGCCCTGAAAATCATGAAAATTCTGATAAGATTTTCAGAAAATCCGGCAGGAATTTTTCTAAATCCATGTTATAACTATCAAAGTTTAATATTTTGGGTGTCCGACAGGTTTTTGATGGTGCTGAATCCATTTCCAATGTCAAAATCAGGATTCAAACACTGTTTCTGCAAGATTTTTTAAATTTTTTTGACCAGATTCCAGCCAATTTTGACCGTCCGGGCAATTCCTCCGGCTCGTTAGACGACTTCCTTTTTTTTTCTAAAAACTCTGTAGCTGAATTTATGTTTCTCTTTTAAGTGGGCAATAGTCATGTTATAAAGTATTATTTAATTTTTTTTATAATTATGAGATCTAAAATTCAAATCTCTGTCGAATTAAATAAATTTTCTATATATGATTTAATATTTCAATCTAAATAGACCAGAACAATATAAAAATCAAAGAGACACATATGAGGAGATGCATTAAGAACTTATTGATGCAAATAGTAAAGGGCAAGAAATATTATAAAATTTAACTGAAAACAGAAGCAGGTGAGTCAACAAAGAAGACACTCGGAAGAATGGAGGA
Organism: Pinus albicaulis; assembly: GCA_034641835.2. Classification (NCBI taxonomy): domain Eukaryota; kingdom Viridiplantae; phylum Streptophyta; class Pinopsida; order Pinales; family Pinaceae; genus Pinus; species Pinus albicaulis. The sequence continues at coordinate 151,359,438 of CM076579.1, read as the reverse complement.
ACCATTGTTTTGACAGCTATGGTTTATAGAGACAAGTCACACACTGTGAGAAAAATAACCTCAAGACAGGAAAAAATTAACATCAATTTTTTTTTTTAAAAACCAAGCATAGCGACTGAAAGCTAGCCAAAAGAAGTAGAAGTATAGAAAGGAATGGTCAAAGAAGTATAGAAAGGAATGGTCAAAGAACACAGTTTTTGCCTAAAAGGATGACAGAACAAAGAGTTTGCAGGAAGGTGACAATACTGGACAAAAGTTAACCATCTATTATGAATAAAGACAAACTAGTAAACATTGTAAGAAAAAGAAATGGATTTTGTACTGGTACATGAATTTTAACTATATATAAACTTTGTCTTTTATATCTTTTTCATTTTTCATTTATTATTTTGTTTTGAAGATGAATTTTCAATATATAAATCTTGTCCTTTGTGTTTTTCTTTACTTTTCATTTATCATCTTTTCCTGAAAATAAATCCCAGATAAACCATTATTTAATCATACTGTAGATAATCCAAAAATCTCTTCATCTTAAAAACCATATAAATCTGCCCAAATTATAAATCTCCCCTAGTTATAAAGTATTATTCAAATCTCCTTAGAATTAAACAAATTTTAAATGAGGAGATTTAACATTCAAATCTTCCAAGTTAAAGCATTATTTAAATTTCCTCTTTTAAGATTCAAATCTCTTTAGAAATAAAGAAATCTTGTTGATAAATATTATGTAAATTATGAAATTTAACCTGCCGAATTAAGCCAAGCCCACCATTAGAAAAATTTATGTTCCTCTGTTATCTGTATACAGGGGTGATATAGCATTTTGCAGCGTGGAGTGCCGACTGAAACAGATTGCAATGGATGAACAGAATGAAAAAAGCGCTTCTGCTGCCCTCCGGCGTCCTGTAAGGACGACCTCACCACGGGCTCGACGCTCCGACAAGAATCGAACGCACGACGTCCACGGCAGAGGGTTAGTAACAGCTGCATAATATGGTGACTTGGATCACCTGTATCTATCAATCTACGCTGTAACTTCGTGCCAATAGGCCAAAACATACGAATGGGAGCAGAAAACTTTTTGAAGTTAATGCTTAAGATTAGATTAGGCAAAGGAGGAAAAGCTCCCCATGAATTTGGGGAAACAGAGAGTGTTCAGCAGAATTTTATGGGGAAACAGAGTGTGTTAATTCCACAAACCTCTCTGTAACCTGCTTTTTTTCTGTAAAAGTTAGAGACGATTCAACTTTGTTTGCAAGTTTATTTTAACACTAAAAAGTATGTGGATAGTATTCAAGGAAGACGCTTCGACTTACTTGTGTGGTTGACAAACTGATTACGTGAACAAGAGATACCAAAAAGATGACACACAATGCCCATTACCATTTAAGGGATTGCTTCACTATTTTTTAACGTGTAGTCTAATTTTTCTAAGTTTCAGTCTTTTCCTTTTTTGGTAATTTTTGTTTAAAATTGGATAAGATTTGTTGGAATGCTTACGTCTAACTTACCTACTTTGGGTCTTTTCTTTTCTTTTTTGGATAAATTTTATATAAAATTGGATAAGGGTGTGTTGGAATGCATATCCGTTCAAGTTGTATAGTAAATTCTATGGTTTAAAATGATTTAATTTATAATATATATTTACTAAGAAATTTCTGTAAATAAAATTTAAAGAAATATATATTAGTGCAAAATATCCAAATTATCAATAAAAAAATGAAAAATTTTAAAATATTTTTCTTTTCCATATTAAATTACTATTAAAAACAATTAATTAGAGGGTGATGTAGCCATTATTACACCTGTGCCCACCACCTTTTTTTTTTTTTTTTGGGGTGATCACAACATGTATACATTAATGAAGAGATAGATTGATGAAACAATTTCTTTTAAGTCAAACTAATATAATATAGTTAAATTTTATTAGAAAATTAAATTAGAATATATAATATTAGAAAATTTAATAATAAAATATAACATTAAAAAAAAAAAAATGAAATTTTGAACATTAACTATTTCTTTTTTTTTGGTCAAACCAATAGTTACATTCTAAGGGCTAGTTAACCTTCTTCTTCATCTATTTAAAATAGGACGCCATGATCTGATTTCTCATTTGTCCTGAAGATAAACCACACTGATTGGTTCGAAACACATCGACGAAATCTCTGCCTATTTGATTATCACCAAAAGATCTCTCTCCAAACATGTATACAATTGAACCTACCTCTATGTTACATGTTAATGGCAATTATGTGAGATGGTGCAAGATTTGCAGGGTTAGCATCTAGATATGGGAAGCTTCCTTAAGCACTCTTGCTTTATTTCACGATAGTTGTTGCACTCCTACTTGGTAATTTCTATTTGGTAATGCAAGGTAGCATGTATTCTTTGCATTTTTCTGCCACTATTTTTTGTTTTTAGGTTATTCATCTATGAGTGGATCTCCTAGCTTGCATTGTGATTTGCTTGGGGGTGTTATGGGTAATGGACTAGACCCTCTTGGCCTATGTCCATACACCTGACATTGACTTCAGCTTGGGTTCTTTCCATTTCTCCCCCTTGTCTAGAGATCTGTTTTAAAGCACCCACTGCTCAATAATGTAAATTTTGTTGTCTTGGACCAATTTCAATTTGGGGTTAGCTATTATGTGTGTAGGTTTCATTGATCTTTTAGAACAATTTCAAAGCATACAATAATTGGTGATGTAAACTCTAATATATTGGCATAATTTCGAATGATAGTTGGTTGTAGCGTGTGGAGCTATTGTGGGTCTTATGGAATAGTTTCAGAGCACACAGGAGTTGATGTCGTACATTCTAGTGTCTTAGAACAATTTCAAACTATGATTGGCCATAGTGTGTGGAGGTAATGTGGGTATTCTAGTTTGGGCTTCTACTTCTCTTCATAGGTTAATTTTGTGTTGGTGCTACTCTTTAGCAATTGATCAATTTCCATGTCACACCAAAAAGTTGGGTTGTGAAGGGGTGCTAGTGGACATGGATTTCTGGTATGAATCTGAAGTTGCTTGAGCTTTGTGAAATTTTGCAAGTGATTCAATTAGGTTTTAATCCTCCTTTGTGAAATTATTAAACATATATACATGAAATTTAAACTGTGTTTTTGCGGAAAATATCACCATAAGAGTAAACACACAACATCAATTAATGGAGGAGTTCACCCCTCCTAGCCTACGTCTCCTGGTCCAGCTTCTGATGGTTGGGTCTCTTTCATTATGCTCAACAAATGGTGTTTTCATACAATTACAGTGTTCAAATGGCGTCAATACCTGCTCCAATAGCTTTAGAGCTATAAAAAAAACCTTGAATAGCCTCTTTCTGCTCCCAAAAGGGATAAAAACTAAAGAAGTTATGACCTTCCCAAGTTTTGCTACTAGTTGACCCACAAATTTTCCTAGTTCAGCCAATTGTCCTACAATTTCACCCCATTTTTTGCTAACAGAGAAACAAATCAGCACAATTCTAATGCAAATTGTGGGACCGTTATTTTGCATAATACGACCTAAAATCCGAATTTTTAATTAATACATGGTGGGCCAAATATTTAATTAAAAATCAGGGCAATTAACATTTAAATACAATTTTTGAACCATATGAATTAAGTAACAATGTTTGGTGCAATGGTTGGCCATTGGTCTTGCAAGTGGGAGGTCATGTGTTCAAACCTAGTGGAGGTGCATTTGAGTTGTAATAAAATTTTGGTGGCCACCAAGGTGCCACGTGGCAACCTCCGCCTAGGCCACGTGGCAGCCTCTGGTTGGTCCACATCACTAACCAAAAATTGACCAAAACGAATGATGCAAGAGCATCAAGTCCAATTTTCATTATTTAATTATGTAATAAGTTAGACATTTTAATTATTTTATTAATTAAATTGTTATTTTTAAATAAATTAGGAGAGAAATTATAAATGTGAGGATTTTTGTATATATTCTTTTAATAATTAAAAGGATATGAGTGAAATAGGATTTGGTAGCAAATTTAGGGAGTAGGAATTCTATGTACTGGACTTTGTTGAGTCCACACCTAAAATGAATCTAAATTAGATTTACTTGAGGATTGGGTGGAGAAATTTGTGGGGTGAAATAAATACATTATTTATGTATAAATAGGAGTGTTTTTGTGAGGAAAAATAAGAGTTGAGTGTGTGAGGAGTACAAGAACAATGAGGAGTGGTTTGAAGGGCCAAGAGCCAAGAGGCCGCCCAATGTAATATTTGGCCAGAGAATTTTTATATTTTATATTTGTAGTTGATTTGAATGGCTCTTTCTCCTTCATGTGAATTTTAAACTAAATGTTTTTCTGGTTTTTTTGTGAAGAAAAATTGAGCATTTCCATAATGAGTGGAGTAGTGAATTTTTATATGCTAGGATATGCTTTCTAGTAGAATCCCAACATCATTTGGTATCAGAGTGAGGGAAAGATACATGTTTTGAATTTTCATATATACATATATATGTGTGAAATATGTATATGATGTGTGTAAGGGTGCGAACACAAGAACATTGGTGTATGCAGAAGCAAAGGCAATAAACGTTGAAACAAGATGTATTCTGGAGTCTACGTTGCTGGTCCAATGTGTTGAATTTCTGGAGGAAAGAAGACGAGATTTAAAGAGTGAGTTAGGTAGTGCTTCCTCTTAACTGCTGGACATTTTACCACTACTAGCACGAGTTTATCCTTTTCTCTGTTAATTGGGAAATTCCTCATCAATCTGGTCAATTTTTCTTGTTGAAAAGGAGGCCGTGCCATCTTATATTCATCTTGGACAAGTTTTGTAGCAGAGTAGCCAGAGATACGGACCAAAGTATATGTATTTCTTGGTCGTTGATTGAAGGAGTATGGTGATAGGCCTGGCTAGCATTACTAGCAAACATATATCGGTCAGCCAACACATATCGGTTACTAATCTTGCATGAGGTCGCAGGATTGACATATGAGTCAAGAGCCACAACGTGAAAGTGTTGTCACATTGTAATTTAAACCATGAGGTATGAGCAGTGTTGTGAACTAAACGTTGTAGCTGAAGTGGTGAGATTTGCTGGCAGTGTTCTATGTTGCCCAAAGGTTGCGTTCTTCCTACGATGCCAGTGCATGCTACCCACTAAATCATGGAAGCGGTGGAGGTGTTAATTTCAAGTAAAAATGCAGGTAATTATTCCTTAGACAACATATTTTCATATGAATAAATTCTGATGTTTTCTGAGTTTGATGGATTGACTGTAAGCTGGGAAAAGAGTGCAGGTGTGGCGTAGCCGAAGCCATAGGCAATGTGAATGCATTAGTCGTTGTATGATTGAAGAAATGTCGTGTTACTATGGACATTGATCAAACGAAGTTGCATAGGTCGGAATGTGAATTTGAAATGCTGTCAGAACCGTGACAGTAAGTGAGTCAAAGGGCCATGGTATTGTAGTGTTGTCACAAAACCATGACTATAAGGAGTGAAGACCAAAACATTTGAATAAAGTTTGGGCCCACTTCCAATGTGGAAGCGTTGCTATCTCTGCAGCGTTGAATGTCAAACCCTTCAGCGGCCGTGCGTGGAGTCTAGATGTGGTTTTTGGCATGTATATAAGTACATTGGTATCGTATACAACGTTTACCTCTAGTGTGGATTAACGTCGGGGCAGTGGCCATGCGTGGAGGTTACACAAGGTATGATTGATATCTATATGCGTTGTATTGCATATGGTGTGAGAAATTTTTGATATCACATATGTCGTGGGGTTGTAATATATTATACATTGGGAGAACCGTAACATTACTTAAGGTGGGTTTGAATTGCATTGAGATGTGATGTGAACTATGTTAATGTTGACACCTATACTACGTTAACGCTATGTGCATGTGATCAAATCGAATGAATTATATGGATTCAAACTATGAATGCTAAAGTTGCCATATAGTTTTAATTTAAATTCATGTCATTCAATCATTTGAATGGACTTCATTGCTAATGATATAGTTCAAGTGGGATCTTAAAATACCATTTGGAAAGAAATAAATGGTATGTGGTTTCGAGACTTTTACAAAAAGGCAAAGTTTGTTGAATTGAAAGTGTAAGTGTAGGATTATTTAATTTTCCTACATCATAATGTGCGGGTTTTGACATTTGCGTGAATAGCATTTGTGTGGAGTTGGGTGAATGGAAATAGTTCTTTTTGAGGATTCAGTTTTTTTTTATAACTGCAAAGAATGTATGTTTGATGAAGATCAGACTTTGAGTCTAAAAGATGATTTCACATGGAGATACAAAGCAGATGAGAGATGGAACAAGATCACACAGAGATCTTGAAGGTAAAACTGATATGTTTTATTTTAAATCTAGTTTGAAGATGATATTTTCATAATACAGTTTTGCAGACAAGGTGAAGATCTCAACAAACAAAGATCACAGTTTTAAAAAAAGTACTGTTGAAAGAGACTAGAAATAGTTTCTGAATGAAAGCAACGTATGGGAAGAACCTTGAATAATTCCAACAGAGATTGGATAAGAAGGACAGTCGTGTGCAGGTGAGTTGAAGCCTAAAGGGAGAAAAGAGGATGCTCAAAGAGGTTCCAAAGAATAGAGAACCGATGCTTGCCAAAGACCAAGTCCAGAGGAAGGATTGGTGAGATAAGTGGCAGCAGGGAAGACTTACTGTTGCAGATATTGATGTAAAATTGAATGGAAAGTGAATGAAAATTTGCTAATCCTAGATAACATAAAGAGAAATATGCATGTTTATTTGACGGGGTTTATTATGCATAGTGTGATGATTTATTATGCATAATGTGGATTCTTCACAGTTTGGTTAAGCTATTTTGGACAAAGCCTGTAGTGGGAAAAGAAGAATTATTTTTATTGGTGATTGGAAATATAATTTCTTGATGTTGTAAACCTTTGTTTTTACCATCATGTGACGGAATTTAAGGAGGAGATATTCAGGATGAACACAATGTACGAGTTGTACATCATTCATTGAAGAAGTTGCTTGTTCTCTGTACACAGGTAAATAGATGTGAATTGATGTTGCATGGTGTATATAAGTGCAGGGAAATGTTTGCATTAAGATGACAAACTTGTGAGCATGCAAGTATTGACGGTGACAAAGATGGCACAGAGGAATAGAAACCAGAGGGTTGAGTTTGCAGAAAGAAAGTTTTATTAATAACCTTAACAGGAGCATGAGGTATGATACTTCAGGAAGGTATTCTTAAACATTAAAGATTGGGTGGTTTATTTATTTTCACCTTAAAATAAAACTTGGAAAACCTAAATTGCAATTCAACTAAAGACTTCAGTATCATGTGAAATGATAAGGCAAATTGATGATTTTTCATAAGAATGAAGTATGAAAGAGGGTGAATATTTACATCCTAAATGTATTAGGTGTGTATGTTTATAACTTCAATTAAGTCAAAATATCCACTATCATTATTATTGGGACAAAGCTTGAAGTGAAAATAGATGTTAGAGTTAAATGAGAGTTTGGATAGCTTGAATTAAGATTGAGTATTTTCATCCAAAATGAAAAATTGGTGTAAGTCTGAAGTCAAAGAGTCGTAAGATAAGTCAAAAGTCTGAAAATTGGGTGCATGATCGGCGGAGCCCGACACCCAAAGAATTGGTCGTTGTAACACATGCGTGCTAAAGTGTTGTTGTAGCAAATTGTAGCAAGAAGGTTCTCAGAGATTGGTTCCAAGACAAAGAGAAGCCAAGTGCAGGAGGAAGTTGCATTTTGATAAATGACAAGTGTGAAGGATTGCAGGGAAGTGGATTAAATGAAATCCACATGTGAACAGAGGCAGTTCAAAAAGAAGGGGAAGATGACTGTTAATAGTCATTTCCGGAGATTTGATGAAGAGTACGAGCAGGAGAAGGCTGAGATAACAATTCACCTTGAATTTTTAATGGAGTTGCAAGAAAATGTGAGGAACTAGACACATGGTTGGACCATGAGAAAGAAGGTGAAGTGGCAGAAGCTACACGCAAAGAGGGAAAAGCAGGTAAACATATAGTTGATGGAAGAGCTGAGGAAGCTCAAGAAGATGTTGAGTTGTGAAGAACTCAGAGAGGCTGAGTTAAAAATGGATGTTTCCATTTGTGGCCCGGAACATGGTAAAATTATGGGTGAAGAGATCAGTGAAGAAGATCTCATGAACTATTGGGATAGTTTAGAAGCATCTGAAGATGTGTTGGTGAGGGAAACAGATGAGGCCATGAAGCCTTACATTTTTTCTCACAGTTTATGTATGTTTGCAGGATGTGCGAAAGATGGTGAGCAGTCTGGTGGAACTGTCACAAAGGAGAATAAAAATCTTGAGGTAAAGTTTGGTAGAGAATTCCTTTTAGAGAAGAAAAATTTTGATTGGTTACAACAGGAATAAATCATAAATGACTTCTTATTTGGGGTAAGACAACAATTCGAAGCTGTTATGGAACAGGAACACAGTGGAAATGCCAAAGAAAAATTCCAAGGAGGTAAACAAATGTATTTGTTTAATGGGATTGCTGACAAAAGTTTACAATGTAATGATGCTGAAACCAGGACAATTCAGGAAGATTGCCAAAGGAAGAGTGGAAGTAGTGATGAGACATAAGAGAAATCTACAGAGGAACTGAATCAAATTAAGGATTCAGAGAAACAAAGAGAGATGTTGACTGAAACATCAAGTGAGACCACAAGGTCTTATGTTTTTAAGACTAATGATTTGTGTGTGTTTACAGGTACTCCATAGGGTGTTGAACGAACTTTAAAGTTTGTTAAAGAAGAATATTTGAATCTAAAATATATTTAGAATGATGCTGAGATAGCAAGATCTCAGAAAGAAATGAAAACAGAGGGGTCTCAGGGAAATATTCAGCAGAATATTGAAGAAGAGGAAGAAGGACCATCTGATGATTGGTCAATAGCAAATGAAGATATGGAAAGTTGTGTAAAGTTTCCAAGTTGTACTCCAGTTGAGATTGTTAAGTTATACAGAAAGTTAGATCTTTAGAGAAGAGAGTTGGAAAAGCGAAGGATCTATACTCAGGGTGAGTTTCTGAAAGAGAAAGACAAAGAAATTGTTCTGAATAATAATCAGGAAACAGAAGATAAGGATGTAGAAATTATTCAGCAAATCGAAGAAGTTCATTTTTCTGAACCAGAACAGGGAAACATTTTTCAAACAGATGATGTGGAGGAGGAACTAGCTGATAGAATCATGGAGGATTTAAGTTAGCATACTGATGTGCTAATGGAAGAAGAAATTTCTGAGCAACATACTGAAATGTTGCCAACAGAGAAAGAGGCACTGAAGCCTTATGTTTTTTATTTTAATAATTGTTTTGTGAGTACAAGTTTTATTGCAGATGTTGGAGAAGATCTATTGGATATAGAAATTAGACTGATAAGGTGGATAATGATGAAAGCATCTCTGAATAAGCCAACAACAGTAAAACAAAGAATAAGCAGCAAGAGAAAGATAACAGAAGATTGTGAAAGCATAGCCAGTGGGGCGATGCAACATAAAGTGTGGAGACCTGGAGAAGAACAACAGACAGAAGCAATGACAAATGGAAAGTTGTAGCACAAGATATGGGATCTAGGTAGACGAAGATCCGAACACATGATCAGGCGATCATGATTAATTTCAACCTTGGGAGTCTGATGCAGCAGCATCAAGGCCAATTTTCATTATTTAATTATGTAATAAGGGGGGGTGAGGCATTTTAATTATTTTATTAATTAAATTGTTATTTTTAAATAAATTAGAAGAGAAATTATAAATGTGAGGATTTTTGTATATATTCTTTTAATAATTAAAAGGATATGAGTGAAATAGGGTTAGGTAGCAAATTTAGGGAGTAGAAATTCTATGTACGGGACTTTGTTGAGTCCACACCTAAAATGAATTTAAATTAGATTTAGTTGAGGATTGGGTGGAGAAATTTGTGGGGTGAAATAAATACATTATTTATGTATAAATAGGAGTGTTTTTGTGAGGAAAAATAAGAGTTGAGTGTGTGAGGAGTACAGGAAGAGTGAGGAGTGGTTTGAAGGGCCAAGAGCCAAGACACCGGCCAATGTAATATTTGGCCAAAGAATTTTTATATTTTATATTTGTAGTTGATTTGAATGGCTCTTTATCTTTCATGTGAATTTTAAACTGAATGTTTTTCTGGTTTTTTTGTGAAGAAAAATTGAGCATTTCCATAATGAGTGAAGCGGTGAATTTTTATATGCTAGGATCTGCTTTCTAGCAGAATCCCGGCATCAACAAATTCTCCTAGTCAACGCCAATCATACCTTGAAAATTATCACATGGAGATTGGCCCCTATAGTCCAGTCATTTTTCCAAATCAACAGGCCCAATCAGCATGCCACGTCAACAGTATGAACTGTTGATTGGGCAGCCCTACACAATTTTTTCCAAAATTCCCCTATTTGACCAATCAATCAGAACTCATTTCTAGGAGCATACAGTGTCAGTTTTGCGCAAAACAAATTGCAATAGATTCAGAATGATGAGATCTACGTGATCGTTCATGTTTCACACCATTCCAAAAATTTTCATTTTTAAGCATATTTTTTAGCGCAGGATTAATTTCACAAGAGCTCAAATGAAAGAACCTGAGATCACACTACAAGGAAAAGACCCTCTCACAGAGGTTATCAAGGAGGTTTTTAGTGTTATAAAATTGGCGAAAATTTTCAAAAAAACATTTTCTACAACATTCGTTTTTGGAAACGGAGGTTTTGGCAGAGATTTTAACGGAATTTCAACATAGCTAAAAAACCTGGGTGGCCGGAGGTTATTACGGATGTTTTTTTCATCGATGCGCTACTAAGGTGTCAACGCACCGATACGTGTCATCTAGACAGTCGACCGGGGTGGTCGAAGGTGCATGCACCGGGCCGTAAAGGTCTAAAACTGCATCAGGCGCACTGTAGGTGATACAACGCATTGGGTTGTTCTAATTGGTATTGGGATTTGTGCAGTACCCATAGGTCATATCAACGCACCGGTATGTAGTATTATAGAAACACACCAGTGCACAGTATCATACAAACACACTGATTGTTCTAATTTGTATTGGTATTTTTGTTGTGCCCATAGGTCGTACAAACACACTAGTGCATAGTCTCACATGAATGCACCGATGTGTAGTATTGCACAAACACACCGAGATTTATAATTGGTATTGGTATTTGCGCGGTGCCCATAGGTCGTAGAAACACACCGGTGTGCTACATCATACAAACGCAACGGTGTATAGTAACTGACACGCATCGGTGTTCATTTTGTATTTTTAGAAACATCAACCTGTGACAATGCAATTATTGTGATTTTTAAAAATTCATTATTCATCAAAAGTCGACAAATATTATAACATTATTTATATTAATTAATTTTTTATTAATTCATTTGAATGTGATGTTTGGATTAATTTGTTATATCATGTCATAATTATGGTGATTTTTTAAAATTCATTATTCATCAAAAGACGACACATATCTTATAACAGTATTCATATCAATTAAACTTTTATTAGTGCATTTGAATGTGATGTTTGGATTAATTTGTTATATCATATCATCAGATTTGACATCTCTTCATTATAATATTTAATCATCCATATATTTAATCAGTGGTGTTACATTTCACAGCACCAATGGAGAACACAATAGAATAAATTAAAACATATTATATATATATAAGACAGTATTTGTCATACAAAATGGGACAGTTATTGGTATCCCTTTGTCTTTCAATTGGGACACTATGTCCATTACATTAAACAAAATGTCTGATTTCATAGAAAAATATTTCGAAAAATACAACGCCTTGCTTTGATATCCAAACATAATGGTCATCATTCTTCTCTTGAACTGTTCTCACTGCTAGAGCTACTTCCATGACTTGGGTTATTTTCAGGAATGTTTTGTTCACGATGTTGATTGTTTTCTTCTTCCTCACCTTCCCTATACAAACATAAAAATAAATTGTAATGAGTGTATATACATTGGTGAGAATAATGAAAATTTCAATATTAAATAATATACATAAATGTAAATTTAAAATAAATGATGTACCATAGCAACAATTGACTCATGAACTATACACATTCTTTCAAAACCATGTACTATGCTATCTTTCAAGATTTCATCTATTGCCGCAGTTCCATACTTTGTTTCCTACAAGTTTTATACCCCATAACAAATCATATATTTAATATAACAGATTTTTTTGTTCTATTAATTATAGACGAAGCTAAGTAAAACAAGATCGATAGATGCTTACAAATTCCACAATTAATTTCTGACATGCCAACATATACTGACAACCCATATTTAACCCAATGTCAATCAATTCGTCTGATGGTTCTTCTTTGTATGTTAGCACCTGTTTGAAGACATTCAATGATGATTTTTGTAAAACAACTTAAATTATACAAAAATGAAATCTAGCCAAGTTTTTATAAGGAAGTAACAATTACTCACAAACTTGGATATCAACCCTTTTCTTCCTTGTCGTCCTGTTTTATGTGCTGAATGGGTTCCATTTTCTTTCCTTTTCTGCAAGAAAATACTTGAAAATTAATATTTAATGCTAAATTGTTTATTTATTGTACCTAATGATCGAAAAATTCAATGATTACATATTACATTTGAAGCATTTTGTTGTTGAGATGGCTCCTCCTGCGATGCAATTTTGTCCATTTCTTTGACCATCTCCTTGTACACCTTTTTGCACATCCCTACTGTCATATTTCTAATATCAACTCATTCATTTTTTGAGATTTTCATAATCTTCCTGAAAATGTAACATGACAATAAACTATTTAATTTTTATATTGATATATGAAAAGTAAATATAACAAAAGTGATATTTATAAATGATATTTATTCTAGAAAAACATTTAAAGGAATATTAATTTTTCATTACTTCTTTTTTTTTGTACGTTTTTGCTATTAAAAGTGTGACATGTCCCATTGACCAATTATCTGGAAACTCTTCCTGTAGTTTAGATAAAATTTGGTTCTTTGAATCATTGGATTGATTTTTTTATTGTAAGTGGAAAGAACGTCTATACATTCGTTCCACTAGATCCCTCAAAATTTTGTAAATTTTTTCCCCCTTTCGTTAACCTCCAGCACCACTCTAGATGAGCTAAGAAACAATTCATTTTCATTTGCATGTTCTATTTTTTTTCTTTTCTTAGAAAAACATTCCTTTTCTGAGTTGTTTGTCCCTGTAAAAAATTAAATAGATGTGAATTAATAGATTGTTTGAAACATGTTATCTAATAATCTTAAGTATATTATTAATGAAAATTAAAAAAAGAAACTCATATTGGATCGATAGTATTTTTTTCATTCACCCGATTCATCCTTTTGCAATTTTTCCATCAAGATTTTACGCTCTTCTGGTCCTATATCAGAAGTAATATTATTGAGCTTCGTCATTTTGTGGCTCTGCATGATACACAGTAAAAAATACATATAAGTTAAACTTACATATAGTTCAAAAATACTATTTTTTGTAAAGAATTTATAGAGAGCTTGCCTTTTTTTCTTTTCTTAATGTGTTGTCAATATTTTTTTTACTTGATCTCTTGTCAGCCATTTCTTTATCAATATGAAACATGTACCATATCATTCATTGATATTTTTTATAAATAAATTATCAACTTTTCAGGCAAAAAAAAAATAATATCAAGAAACCAGTGCGCTTTTAATAGATGTACGCGCCGATGTTGGTGCGTCGTGTTCTTATAAACGCATTTTCAAAATAGTATAAAACACCGTACGGTGCTCTATGTCAATAAGGAGCACCAGTGCGTTACATGTTAACCACCGCACCAATTAACACAGACAAAATAATACAAATCCTCTAGTGCTAGTTTTTGTAGCATATGGTGTTGTGGAGGGGGCGGTGCGGCCTATTCTTATAAATTCCCCGCGCAAACAAGGGACCACCGTACGGTGCTTTCTGTAAACTAGGAGACCCGGTGCGTTATATGTTACATGGTACACCGATTAACGCAAAATAAATTTTTTTTTTCCAAACAATACATGAGTGGTGTGCTATAATTAAATAGCATATCATTGCCCTATTTTACATATGGCGCACGGATTTTAAAAAATAAATAAATTAATCAAACAGTTCATGCATGGTGCACATGGATAAGCCTGCGCACCGGTGCGCTAGGTTATGTAGGGCGCACTGATTAAAAAATTCAGTTTTTTTAAATTCACGCAAGGGACGACATGGATTGGGATTCGACTATGTAATTCATTCCGAGGGTTAGATGTCATAGGCCTATATATATAGCAATACAAACCCTATAAATCTAAGATGAAAAGCCCTAATTCTAAAATCATAGAAACATGAAGAAGCAAGGACAGAAACAAAAAGAATGAAGGGTTTAGGGTAAAAATGGATTTTTTTTGTTTCTTGTTTCTGAAAATGAACAAAAAATTGAATTTTTTTACTTACTGTAGAAAATTAAAAAAAAAAAAAAAAGCACGAAATCTTTCGAAATTCTATGCTACAGGGTTTGAATTACTAGAGGTTTGGAATTCTGATTGTCTGAATAGTTTTGTTCGAAAGTATTTCGCTGCTCCATAGTGCTCTCGTGCTCTCTTTCTCCAGGTATGTCTCGTGCAAATCTCTGGCTGAATTTTTTGCAAAAATAGTGCAATAATGAAAAGTGTTTAGTATTTAAAGATTTTTTTTATGAAATTAGATTTTCAAAAATATTTTTCTGCCCATTTTTCAATTTACCACATTTTTTTCACTTAAAAAAAAAATTGTGTTTTTTGTATTTGCGGCATTTCATGACCAGTGTGTCAATTAATAACACCGCATCGGTGCATCAGTTAATAACACGGCACCGGTGCGCAGTAACTAAAACCACACCGGTGTGGTTCTCTGTACATAAGCATCGATAACAGTAAGTCCTTTTTTAAGGCACCGAAATTACTTTTAGGTGTGTGCACTAAAATTTATTGTTGATTTTGCTCAAATGCAAGGATAAAATATCATAATTATATTGAATGAAAAATTCTTCAAAATCCAGCTTGTTCCATAATATTTCTCAAAGTCCATCGCAGAGTTCTCCCTATCCATCTCAAGACGTAATATTTCCTTCATATTTTATTTATATTTTCATTATCTAATTGAATTTATGTTTTTTTATCCATGTCAATCAGCTTAATAAAATTTATAATGTATACAAATTTGCAGGTTTATGTAGATTTAGAATCAATTTCAGATGCACAAAATAATCAAACAACTCCAAAACGTCGGAAGCTCTTATCATGAGCATCATACTGCAAGGCGCATTTGGTAGATGAAAATGGGAAACCGCTTCACCCTGCCAATTGTAACAATATTGCATCTTCTAGCCACAATCCGGGACAATGATGGTAATAATAATTGTTTGGTATATTAATGTAATTATTTCAACGTCAAACAAATTAGTCATGCATTGTCAACGTTCTTACTAATTGATATCATAGATTTTGTACTAATCATGTTCAAATATATTTTTTGAAATTATTAGGGTTCTAGTGATGATGAGCGGCCTACCTAACATCTTATATTGCACCCCATGAAAATGTCAAATCGAGACAAGGTTGAATTAAGAGAAAAAATCGGAGAGGAATGATACCAAGAATGGTTGAATCAACCACCAATTCAATTCCTGCTACTTCCAGATTCACTAATTAGGAATGACTAAAACAATAGTAGTTCTTCACAAGATATAAATGGAGGCAATCAAATAGAGGTTGGTATGGATGATTACTTAAGGGATACGACTGCCATGGAGACAATGTTGTTAGATGCATTCCAAAATGATGATTTGCTAGGGGATGATGCTCATATCGTTGACACCTTTTTCGAAAGCCTTAAATTTTCTTCCACCACCTCTCTCTTTGGACCTGGTGGTTAGTCAAAGTCTACCCAGTTGGGGACAACGATGTTACTTTACAACTTGAAAGCAAGGTTTGGCTTGTCGAATGCATGTTTCTCGGAAATTTTGAGGTAAGTTACCATAAATTCCCCCCTTATATAAATTTGAGAAATATAATCACACAATGAACATTACAAATGGTCAATTTTATGAACATTAATAATTATATCAGCATTAATGTACATTTAACATTTTCCATGATCACCAACTACAGGTTTACAATTACAATTACAATTTTACAATTTTACATGTATACCATTACAATTACAATTTTAGAATTTTACATACAATTACAATTTTAGAATTTTACATACAATTACAATTACAATTTTAGAATTTTACATACAATTAGAATTAGAATTACAATTTTACAATTTTTCATATATACAATTACAATTAAAATTACAATTACAGTCATTTCACAATAAATTAAATATTACAATTAAAATTAAAATTACAGTCATTTCACAGTAAATTAAATATTACAATTACAATTACAATTTTACAAAAAATTTACATACAATTACAATTACAAATACAAATACAATTTTACAATTTTACATACATTTAAAATTAAAATTTCAATTACAATCACGACATAATATTTAATAAATATCATGATCATTTAATATCAAATTAAATAAACATCACAATCATGATAACCATCGTACAAACATCATGTTCGACTAAAAAACACATTCAAATTCGCTAACATCATCTAATCATCGTGATCATGATCATCTAACAAAACACAATTAGCATTGTAAAATATCATCACAACACAAATAGCAAATGTACATCTCATGTCAAATAACTACTATCGCATACACATCTATCTGCAAGTTGCACATTAAATGAACATATCTAACATGACCTAATAATATACACATCGTGATGATCACCAACATGTAAATTAAGTACAACTGCAATATGAACATAAAATACATGGACCATATATATATATATATATATATATATATATATATATATATATATATATATATATAATGTAAAAAATATACAACTATAATATAAATGTCAAATATCAGTCAGTGGTACATCATCAATAGTAGTACTAGTCGAGGCCTGCTCAGTCAATGGTGCAACCTCGACAAGCTCAACTACATGCTGATCATCACGTGCCTTCTGATCTGGTGGTGCCTCATGCTGATCAGGATCAACTGTCGGCTGCTCATCGTGATGACTCGACATGGTCAATGGTCCAGCCTGCTCATGATGATGAGTATTGTTGGATGCTACAGGCTGCTGACTCGACGTGGCCGATGGTCCAACCTGCTCTCCATCATGACTACTGGTCGATGTTGCAAGCTTCTCATCTATGGCACGAGGTGAACAATGATCACTCCCCTGATCATGATCATCAGATGATGCATTGCTGCTCGCGGATTGTCAACGAATTGCGTCTCGACCACACCTACATCGAAGGGCCCTCCTCAACCACATAACTAAGCTCATAGATATTATGACATGCCATATCAGGGTGAACACGTCATGCGGCATGCCTCTCCACATATGCACCAGCCTAGAATCAGCCTGTATATCTCTCATGGTAGCAGACCTGACTCGCACCTCCACAAATAGTGCACAGATGTGGTCGCCCAACTCCATCCTCAATATAATGTCAGGCCTACACCTAGTAAAAGGTGGTACCGACGCACCATGATGACCAAGTCTGTTTGCACTGGCCTGATCCTCAGCATCTACCATATCCTGATCGTCATTAGGATCTACACCTGGATCATTTGGTGGCGCTGAGATCTCATTGCCATAAAATGACCCAATGTCTGCAAAATATATATAAGTACACAAAAAAAATTAGACAATTTAATAAAAACAAGTTAAAGAACATGTTAGAATAAATTTAAATAAAACAGTAATAGTACCTCTATCATGAGGCGACTCATCATGTATGAAGAGGATGTTGGCACACCCTCGCTAATCCAAACTAGCATACAGACATGGGACCAGAACGAACGGATGATCCTCAACAATGGCTAGCAACTCCAGTGCATCATGCGATATCCTCACATAAAACTCAGACTCGCCCCTCTTGGGCATCATCTGTCCCCACATCTGCATCCGTACATGCAACATCAGCCTATGAGGTTTCCAACCAAAAGTAGGCCTCATCTCTGGAAACCTCTCAAAAAATAAACAAAATATCTCTAAAGAAAAAGGGAAGTTCACCCTCCCTTGTTCATGAGCACGATATCTATCTAAAGTTGTATAGAACTGCCGCAAAAAAATGGTAGACCACCTCACAAGTTGTGGCTCCTGTAATAAAGAATCAACATAAAATAGAAGTGGGTAACTAATGCATTGCCCATCGTTGGTGTTGTGTGAAATGGTCGAAATCAGTAGTGAGAGGCACCTCACCTCCTCTCTACCAAATGAAGCAATACGTAACTAACCTCTGGAGACCTAAAAATCTGAAGGAGACAATATATCCATGCTAATGTATCTTTGGGAGTATACCAACTGACTCCATACTGAATGGCCAACTGGGACCTCTGGGAACAAGAGAAAATCCACCCCTCCTCGATACTCCAGTAATGAAATAGATGCCCTCCTCAGTGGGCGCGTACCACTGGTTAGGACCAATCTGGAAAGCATGTAGGTGGGAATTCAACCTGCGGATAAGATGTCGCAAAAATACACCATGGCCCTTTAGGGATGTAGCCTCCTCATAGAACTTGAGGAGGCCTACCTACCTTAGGAGCCCCTGGGTAGCTGGTGTAATAGGGAGAGCGTACACATCTCTCCCTCTCTTGTGACTCCCATAGGCGAACCATGTTATACTGGTCCGCCTGTTGTTAATGTTGTTCTCTCTCTTCTCTCCTTTCATGTTGCTGAATGATTGACATATTAAATACAATTTTTTCATTAAATGAGACATGTATTTAGGAATATACAAATATAAAAAATTAAAAAAATTAAAAAAAAACAGTCGGGTAATTTTGTCGCGTGCCGGAGGCGGTGCACCTGCAAATTTTCAGTGCATCGCCTTCCTAGCATTGTTACAAGGTCAATGGTGCGGTGGTATAACTGACTGCACCATTGACTATGTACCAGTGTTGGGAGGGTGGTGCACTGACCCAACTATACGCCTCGGGGTATATAGTTTAGGAAGCACACCGCCCTCCTAACATCACTATATAGTCAACGGTGCGGTCATTTACCCGACCGCACCATTGACCATGTTGAATTGGTGGAATGCAGTGCACTGACAAAATTACCCACCCTGGGGTGGATATTTCCATCAACGCACTGCATTCCCGCAAGTCGACATGGTCAACGGTGCGGTCAGGTAACCGACCACACCGCACTTTTTTTTTAATTTTAAAAAATCAAGGTGCATCATTTTGATCCTGCCCGAGAACCGGTGTGGATATTATTAGCACCATCGCAATGCAGCCTATAAATTTATAGGCAGCACTGCGAACCGGTGCAAGCCGAACGACTTGAGCGCACTGCGCGGGGATTTTTTTTTTTAAATAAGGTGAATTTTAAGCTATTTTACAAAAATAATCCGCTAAAAGGTTTAATTATGGAAAAACAAGGAAAATACCCGGACATTTGGTCGTCGAGGAGGCATATTGGCTATAGAATTTTCAAAACTAAATTTTCCCACCATTTTGTGAAATTCAAAATGGAGATGGTGGGCAATGGACAACAGTAGTGCATGCAATGGGAGCACCGATGGTATGGCGCCTCACACAAGGTAAATTTTCACCAGTGATTAAGAGATATAGAGCATTGAAAAGTGAAAAATGCAAATTTTTGGTCGTAATTTTTTTATTTATTTAACCCTATTCTGATGCGCAGGTTTTATAGGTGCACCAGTGCGAAATCTTAAAACCACGTCGGGCTATTTCAGTTTTGGCGTGGGGTTTTAGGACGCTCTGATGTGGAATATTTGTAAATAAATGATGCGCTACAGTAATAAGACACACTGGGTAGGTTTGTACCAAGCGCACGGTGTCTCAGTGTGCCAATGTTTTGTGCGAACTGGTGCTTTCTCTAGTTGAATGCACCGGTGTGGTTTAGGATGATAAATGCACCAGAAGAAAAACATCTGCAAAAACCTCCACCTACCAACCTCCTCTAGTAACCTCCGCTAAAAATGGATGTCTGGGGTATTTTTATAATGGGTTCCTCAAAAACATCCGCTAGATGGTATTTTCCTTGTAGTGTCAGTACTATGCTCAACTCTTTCACATGCAAATTTTGCTTGAAAATCAACAAGAATTACATGAAGCTAAGGAAGAAATTATTATGGAGCATGATTATCACTTTTAATTTGAAGTTATTACAATGGTGGTTGAGTAGGTGTTGGATACAAGCTATTCAAAGGAGCATCAGAATTAGTACATGCATATGATGAATTTCTACTAGAAGTTAAAGGCACTCATGGCTAGATTTCTTCTTAATAGAAATGACACAAAAAGTGGAATACCCTTAATAATGGATAAGATCTATTCGAAGTTTAAAGCTATGGGAAAATGTTTGGCTAGGATTGAGGTGGCCATCATCTGTAAAAAGGGACTAGCTCCTCTAGATAGTTGATAGTGTCCATTTATTATGTCTATTGCTTCAGTCGGTTTAAGCATGTTATGGCTATTTACCTTTACCTAGTTTTCATGGTAGTTTTTGTGGTTGATAAGCCAATTTTTTGTAATATTTTTTAATACTTATGGTGTTTATGGAATCTATATCTCTTTTGGGAAAATTCTTTTCTGCTTGGTTAATGGTCTAGTTTTCCCAATGAAAAACCAAAGGCACATAGAGAGATATATAATATGTAACTAATTCCAATGATTAAATACTTTTAATTTACAAAATAATAATAATAACAACAACAACAACAACAACAATTTAATTTTAAGGTCATAGGCAAGTCGGATTTCAAATTGGTGTATGAGATGGAAAGTTTAAGGAGGTTGTAAACACCCTCCACACTCCAATCCTGGGTGATAAGTGTTCACTTACTAATCCAATCTTTGTTGTTCAGTTAGAGAGATGGGATAATTAAAATAATTTTTCCTTGAACTTGCATTGGATATCACCATGGTTTTTGTCTCTGTGAATGTTTCTAGTGATATATAAATTCACCCCAATCTGGCATTTGGACCAAAAGTTACGGTCAATTGAACTTCCGATGAATCTAATGGCACCGCGTCATTAACTCTCCATGTGGCACCCACATGACCAACCCAACCACTCACTCAACACCATATGGCACATGCATATTCATTGTCAACCCCTCATGGGTTGGGATTCTACTATTCCCCGCACATATCTATACACATAACCCTTTCCAAGGTGAATCAGGATTAAAAGAAAAAAGTATCATTATAGTCAAAGGCTGGCTCATTATTCCTATAGAAACTACCGCTTCCATTGGGTTGGGCCCAACTATGAATCATACACATATGAACCCCCAAGTCAGTGGTCATATCCAAATTTAGCACAACTTTTATTATACTGCACTGATCCTGACCCCAACTACCACTCACCCATAAAGCCATGAAGCCATCCCCGACCTCAACTCACTTAAGGAGCCATACGATTTGATCTAATATTGACCCTTATCCATGAGGAATGTGTCATGCATATATTAGTGAGGGTTGAAGAAAAAAGGGCTAAGGGAGGACAACCTCCTATAAAGTCATAACCCGTGCTTCATTTCCCACTGTGATATCATGCAGTTGGTATACGAACAAGTTAAGGAAACCCTATTGCGTGCATAATGAAATCTTCTCATTGTAATCACATCGATTTCATCCTAACACTGGTTGTTGTTGTAGCTACTACAACACCACCAAAAATTTTGGTTATATTCAAAATTTTGTATCCCCTTATACTCACTCAACCATTAGGGTTTTGACCCATCCTTCAGTTAGTGATATCCCCATGAGCTATTCCTGCCAAATCCTGTCACCGCACCCACTTGCCTTAATTTCTCATCAATGCACTAGAGCTTGGGGTTTTTCTGCTTCAAAGAACATTGAGAGTCCCTTCATTGTATTTAAAGATAGGTTTCCCCTAGGTTTTCATGATAGTGGCCTTAGACATGCTTGACCTATTGCTAACCCCTCGCAAACCTTCTCACCATCATGACAAGATACTTGTGTTACAATCACATCATGTAGGGAGGCATCTTGTACAACAACTGAGATCATGCATGTACTTGAGTGGAATTTTTTTTGTGTGTTAAGTACATGACATATTTTCATTAAAAGCACTTCCACCATGGATCATTTGGGAATTCTATTTGGGTTTTCCACCAAGCTTAGGGTTCCATGTTAATTATTTTCAAATTTGGGGACCTCATTCTCTAATAGTAACCATGTACTAATTGATATTATAATATGTCACGCAGGTCAAGCCCATGAAGGATATACCCGACAATATCACCACAGCACTGAAGGAAAGAAATTGAAGTTAAAACTACAAAATCTCAATTTCGGAACATGACACATTCATCTCTGTTCCATGTAGGGATGAGAACAAAGGATATGTCCGAGACTTTTTCAAGGCGGATGGAAAGGGAAAAAATCTTTGAATTTCATGGAAAAAGCTAGGGTTTCCTCCTAGAAGCAAGATGGCCCCCTACAAAACTTCGATAAACTCACGACAAGCTCAAAAGACACATCACGGAAATATGGATCATTACGAATGGAGCACAGTGGTATGAGGACTGGTTGGTTGCAAGACTTAGCAACCGCATCATTGCAGCATAAAAGCAACCAATGCCCGAGGGTTTCAAGGACCCTTGACAACACCCCTTCTCCATTCTAATGAAAATATTTCTCCCCGTAATATAGAAGTTGTCGGTTTGCACAAAAAAAGCTGGGGCTTCCTCCAACAAGAAAAGTGGATCCTTACAAAGCTCGAATAACCTAACTATAGGCTCAATGGCACATCTATCACCAGTCCATTCACACAAGACTAATTCCAAGGAAATTCATCATGTTTTGCAAGGTCTGAGCTCTCCAAAAGAGGAGTGTAAAAGGAATAGCTCTAGGTCGCAACTAACCTTAGGTCACAGATGACCCTAGGTTACAGGCCGCAACTAACTGTAGGTCGCAAATGGCCCAAGTCGCAAGCTAGCCCAACAATCAGGGAGGTCAAGAGTTAAGGGAAATCCAAGAGTCACTTCAGCCTATATGTGTGGCTTCAGGAAATCACAATAGGGATTTTTAGCACTTGAGTTGAAACGAGGACGAGATAGTGAATTCGTGCTTGAGAGCTAAAGGCACTTAGCTCTTGGTATCAAGCAGAGGGAGTTGTAGCGAGGTTAGGGTTTTGGTATTAGGCTTTGAGATGAATAGCCCATATTCCACTATTGGGTTTTGACGAAGTTCAAAATATGTATTTGAAGTTCCAGCAACATTAATTATATATTCTCTTTTTTTGGCACTGATTCACATGCTTTCTTATGGTGGTATTATTAGTTGTCTTATATTTCACTATGTTTGTATGTGTGCTTTCATACACGCAATTGGTTATGGACTGATTCATAGTGGTTGCATGTACGTTTTTCTTTTGAATTGGTGTTTTCTTATGTCTTTCCATGTCAGTGATCTATTGTGAACTATTTTTCAGTTAACTTCTGGCATGTTTCTCTTTCATGTACGTCTGACTGGGTTTGGTTCAGCGATCTCGCTCATAGTGCATTCCCTTTTATTTGTTGCTTAGACTTGCTTGTATCTTTGTTTGTGGTTTGTCAATCTTGGGCCGCTTTTGCTTCACTGATTGGTCATTTTACCCTTGTCTCTACTTCATCACCTTCTCACTTGACAACCCAGAGTGGACACACTTATGGTGGCAGCTAGGCCCACATACCAGATGGGGCTCCTATCCCAAACGATGTGAGGTCTAATTGGGACCTTTCACTATGGAGACCCCCTTATTTTTAGTAGTACAATTTTCCCGTCAACATTTTGGTGCTAGAAGGAGGGCCAAATGACAAGCTGAGCCCTTGGAGCCTGCAGTTAGTCTCATATCTGTAAATGGCTCATCCCCAAATCATCCTCTCGATATGTTTATCGGGTTTATCTATTTCTCGATGCTCAATCCCTGATGAACCCCTATATCACTTGTCTCAGTTAAAGTTCGATGGTGAGAATGGAATTTCCATAACTGAACACTTTTCTAATTTCCTTGACATTAGGGGAATTTTTAGGTATAAAATGGGCTTCCTAAGGAAATTATAAAATAATAGTAATAAAATAAGATTTGATTACATCATCAAATTTTAGAGGGAGAAAAAAAAAACTATTTTTTCAACTCTTATTTTCAACTTATCTCCCAAAGTTTTTGATCAAATTTAGAGCGGGAGTACTTGTTGGATTCCTCATCCAAGGAGTACCCATGTTGTATACTTTCGATGGATCCTACTACATGAAAAATGAGAAACACATGAATAACGTGATTGAAATCACGTTTTATCATGTATTTCTCATTTTTCATGTAGCAAGGTCCATAAAAGTATGCAACATGGGTACTCCTTGGATGAGGAATTAAATTTTTCATCCAATGAGTACTCCCGCTCAAAATTTGAGTAAAAACTTTGGGAGATAAGTTGAAAATACGAGTTGGAAAAGTAGTTTTATTATTTTATTAATTTTTAATATTTTTACCCTTTTACTTAAAAAATGGTGAATCATCCCCCATGGTTGACATTATCATCTTGAATCCTATTGGTTCTTATAAATTTTATTTTGGTTGTACATTTTTCTTAGGAGGCCCATTTTAGACCACAAAATACCCCTAATGGTTTTGTGAGTATTACTAAATTGATGATGAGGAGTTGGCTTGTGTGCTCTTCTCCCTCACTCTCGAAGGTTGCGTTAAGAAATGGTTTCACATGTTGCCAACAACTTCCATCCAGTCATACGAGAAACTCATTGGTGAGCTTCAACAAGGTTTTCACATGTACGATTTTCAAGATGTATTAATAAGGATAAATAATATCATAATGAAACCTCAAGAATCTCTAGAGGAGTTTTCCATTAGATGTGTTCATCCTTGTTTTGAGTTCCCTAAAAGATATGTCGATTGGCCATATTTGATTGAACAATTTCAATGAGTGGTTTCCACTTCTCAACAACACCTTCAATCTGTAACAAATCTTGATCCTTAGTCTATTATGATAATCCTTAAGTTACTAGTTGTCTGAATTCTGTCCCTAATATTTCCTTGTCCATATCTTCGATTCCGAGACAAATTCAGGCCTCCAAGAAGGAAATTTCTATTTGTGACATTCTTCTTCCTCCTCCTGAATTGCCGCGTAATGGAGTTTTGATCACAAAAGTTTTAAGTGATGATAGACGCGTACAGGAAAATGAAACATGTTGTATCACCTCTAAATCTTTCATACACCCTGTCAAATCAAAAGTTGAAAACCAAATTGACTTAACATCTCTCCCTGTTGATGAAACCAATCTTGAGTCCACTGAACATGTTCATGGATCCATTTCTAAATCTCATTCACCTATAGACAATAAATTGGGCCTTGTCCTGGATAAAGTTGATTTCCCTGTAAAATCCTTGAACCATGATGAGCAAGCAGGTCCATTGGCCTCTCTGGATGACACTAATGTGCGAGATGAAAATCCTTGCACGATTGGTACCCCTGCATCCGAATCATTTCGTCCATTATTACCTGATTCAGTTCTTGAGTCTTCCACATCAGTAATTTCTTCAAATCATTCAAAAACATCTTGTGTTGGTGTTGATCGCAATGATGAACATGTGGGTGGTGTTTCATAACAAATTACAAAATTGATGAATCTCTTATTTTTTATCTCCTTCGTCCGCGATCTTTAAATGAACAAGAAAATGACCTTATGTCCTGACAATATCAAGATATTTCTCTTACTGATTCACCCCCATTTTTAACCCTAGAGGAGCCTTTATAAACCGGGTACCCAACCTGATCAAATTGTTAGCTCCAATGATTGTTATTTTTCTGAAAAGGTATTCACTCACACCTATGGTGACTGTCATTCGTATCCATCTGTTGACCCTATGAAGCCACCAAAATTCGATGATTCTCTTTTTGATGATTCAGGGGTCCATCAGGAAGTTGAGGAAATTTAACTTCCGCTGATGGTTATCTCAGGTTCTCACAATCCTGACGGGACCCCTGAAACAAGTCAAACTAGGGTTTCTCAAATTAGGGTTTCTGAAATTATGGTTCCCAAGCACCACACTCCTCTTGGCATAATTGTGTTGGATGTCAACTCATCTGTATAAGCCTTCGATTCAAGTGATGTTTCTTTATGTCTTCTAATAACTGATATGAAAAAACCTCTATACCCTAATTTGTTCACTGGAAGGCAAAAACCAACCATTGTCTCTAATCCTTTTGGTTATTGCCCAGCCAGTACAGGATGCAGTCGGGTACAAACATGTGATGTTTTAAAAACCTCTCTATTGCCTGAAAATCTTCCGGTAAATTCATCTCGTCTTGGGAAATATAAAGAATATGATATGTTCGACTATAAATATATCAGTTCGTAAAATTTTGACCGAATTAATAATACGCTCGCTGACAGTTGTCCAGTCGCCACAAATAATGAACACATCCATTCGCTAGTTTATCTCACAAAACCAACGAAGTTTGAAAACTCCCCGTTGGAAGGTCCATATTTTTTCTAGGATGGCGAGGCACTTCAGCTCCCGCTGATGGTTACGTCAGGTCCTCACATCCCCAACAAAACCCAAGGACAACTTCAAACTAGGGTTTCCAAAATTAAGGTTTCTGCACTTGGATTCTCGAGCATCTCAACTTCACCTGGTGGACGCTTATTTTTCCCATTCCATCAAATTGATCATCCTCAACATCATGATGAGATTCCTAGCTAGCTTGATAGATCCTATCCAACAAATATATCTGCAAGTAGGATATGTATTACCTCACTTCCGTTGGATCTGTGGATGTGCATGAATGGATGCATGTCATTTATAGATGATTTTAGGTTTCAAGTAATTCTTCCTGTGTATCAAGAAGAAATTGCAATTCACCTTGAACAATCCATTATGGCATGTTCTTTGGTAAGTAGCCATGACCTTCTTGTTGTTGCACATGCTTTTCAGGTAAGTCTTATTGTCAGTGCACAATTTTTTATGCTGGTTCTGATTGTGAACATTGTTGTTCTTGCAGTTCAGGAGCTAATGCGATGACTGCACTGGAAATCTGATTTCACATAACCTGACCACCTCTCTGGTTAAATTAGGGTTTTAGGTTTAGGCTAGCTGGGATATTTTAATAAAATTTTGCTGATTGAAGTTTTTAATTAGGTTTTACTTGCTAAGGTTTTCTTTATGGTTTAAAATTATGTTTGTTGTCTTTTCTTATGGTCGGTAGCTTCATGCATTATAATTTTCCATTAGTTTTCACTCATGCCCTTTCATTTTTCTCATTGCTGCATAGTATTCAGATAATCACTGCATGTGCCTTGCACTGTTTTTCACCTGCAACTAGTTGATTACACTCACACATGGTATCACATTGCATCATAAGCCTCGTTTGTTACATCACATCATGCACTTGCCTCCTCGCATCATATGCACTGGCTGTTGATATAGCTTGGAAACTTTCTGTATATTGTGTGCCTCTACATGAGTCTTCATTCAACCTGGAGCCTTTAAACCCTCGGTGCCCTGACTAGCCTTCTTACTCCTCCTTGCACCTGTTGAAGCTGAATGGATTGCTTTCACCTATTTGAACACATCAAAACCCTGGAGGTCTTCCTTGCTTTCCTTGTCGTAATTTCTAAAACCCTAACCCTATTATTTGTGTGAGGTTGTGGTGGTTTCCCCAAGAGGCAAATTCTCTCAAAACCAGTCATTAGAGTCACGTTTTCGGCATCATTCTTATGAGTATAATTCATTATCCAGGGAAATACAAGCAAGTTTCTTGTGGGGAACCCTAATCGGTTTAAACGACCTGGAACCATAACCTGAACCTTCTGCTCAACATAGTCTTGGATGTCTCAACGATGTGTCACATGTTTCACCTGTTACCTGGAGATGGGATGTGAAGGCTTGGCATGAAGTAAAACCCAAATCAGGATATCTTTTAGTTTCTATCAAACAAGAAACAACCTCTCTTGCAAATAAAAATAAGTCAAGATCCCTCGTCCGCCAGTAAATAAATGCCACAAAGAATAAGTGCCACAAGCACATATAAATAAGTGCTATAATCACATGAAATACATAAGGGTAAAGTATTGATAAATTATTCCTACGCAGAGAGGTAATCTAATGACTCCGTTAGGGTATTGACCAAGCTCTCTCGCAGCGAAACAATGTTTGGATTTCATGAATTGACTCCGCCGGGGTACTATTCAGGCCTGCTGGCAGCAGAGCAACACCAGAAGCTTATCTTAAAAATTCTAAATGTAATAAGCCCTCTGCCCGGTCCTTCACATCATCATCAACTTCTGGCATATGTGAATTTATACTTGGGTGTTTTCTGATTAACAAGAACTAGCTCAGGCACAAATGAAAAACATATCTGTAAAGTTCAAAGAAATGAAAGAGGTACCCACAGTGCTTGCCCAATATTCCCTTACATCATCACCTAGACTCGAGCCAGTATAGGGATGTTGACAGAGATTTTGGATTCAACCAGTGGTTTTCCAATTGTTGTAGCTGCTACAACACCACCAAAAATTTTGGGTATATTCAAAATTTCGGATCCCCCTCTGCTCACTCAACCATTAGGGTTTCGACCCAGCCTTCAGTCAATGATATCCCCATGAGCTATTCCTGCCAAATCCTGTCACCACACCCACTTGCCTTAATGTCTCATCAATGCACTAGGGCTTGGGGGTTTGTTGCTTCAAAGAACATTGAGAGTCCCTTCATTGGATTCAAATATAGGTTTCCCCTAGGTTGTCATGACAACGGCCTCATACGTGCTTGACCTATTTCCAAACCCTTAAAAACCTTCTCACCATCATGACAAGATACTTGTGTTACAATCACATCATGTAAGGAGGTATCTTGTACAACAACCAAGATCATGCTTGTACTTGAGTGGAAGTTTTTATATGTGTTAAGTACATGACATATTTTCATTAAAAGCACTTCCACCATGGATCATTTGGGCATTCTATTTGGGTTTTCCGCCAAGATTAGGGTCCCATGTTAATTATTTTCAAATTTGGGGACATCATTCTCTAATATTAACCATGCAGTAATTGATATTATAATATTTCATGCAGGTCGATCCCATGAAGGATATACCTGACAATATCACCACTACACTGAAGGAAAGAAATTGAAGTTAAAATTACAAAATCTTGATTTTGGAACATGGCACATTCATATTCATTCCATGTAGGGATGAGAACAAAGGATATGTCCGAGACCTTGTCAAGGTGGATGGCAAGGGTAGAAGTCTTTGAATTTCATGGCGAAAGCTAGGGTTTCCGCTGGAAATCAAGATGGTCCTCTACAAAATTTTGATAACCTCACGACAAGCTCAAAAGACATGTTATCACCAAATTTTACTTGTTTGGTTGTTGATTAGATAGCTCAATGTAACTGTTTCAAAAAAACTTGGAACTGATGCTTAGCCTCTTTAGTCTAAGAGGGCTCTCTCAAAAGGGGTTAATGATATTTGATTATGATGAAACTAGATGGCTAACTATAATTCGAAAATAACTTTCTTATGATGTGTGTAGGTTGAAAAGAGTATAAGTATGCAATAATTGGGCTTATGGATTCAACAAATTTAGTAGTTCAGTGGAAGCTTAGGCAGGTAAGAGTTTTTAGCAGAGGTAAATCACACATGAAACATGAAATAACACAGCTAATTCATCAATAAAGGAAGTCAGAGCACACACCTATGAATTCTAAGTATTATATATGAAAACCGCTATAAATTTTACACATAGAAATTATAGATAAAATAAGCACTAAAAACTCCATGAGAATCTCAAGTTGGTTAAGTAAAATTCCATTGTATTACTGGAAAGAGTCAAATTACATAGAGTTGCAGTATTGCTAAAAAATCTCCAATCCTTTACAAATTCGAATATCTGCCCTTTAATAGACTTGTTACATGAGAGATGATCTGCCTATTAGCTAGAGTCATCAAACTTTTCCTAATGACACCTTGCATAGCAAGAAAACATCTACTTTAATGAGAAAATGATAGTTATTCTATTAAACAGTCATTTTCCTAATAGGACTCAAACACCTAGTTATTACATAAACTACCTTATCTCTTGAAACAGTTATACATTTGACAACTAATGATTCACATGTTCAAATGAGCTATTATGGAGCTCATCACT
Organism: Pinus albicaulis; assembly: GCA_034641835.2. Classification (NCBI taxonomy): domain Eukaryota; kingdom Viridiplantae; phylum Streptophyta; class Pinopsida; order Pinales; family Pinaceae; genus Pinus; species Pinus albicaulis. Next base: position 151,329,126 of record CM076579.1, on the reverse strand, counting down.
ACTTGACATTTTTATTACCCTCCTCCAAATCTGGAAACAAACCCTATCTTTCAGGAAAATAGATCCTTATCTTCAACAAATGGTTTGGATGATGAGTTGTCTTCATATCATGGTCTTCAAGTCTTGGATGACTACTAGAAAAGTCCCTTGACCCTTTGAAAATATCCACCTATCCAAAAATACCCAAAAAACTGCTCATAAACCTTCAAAACAACACGCTACGAAATTATGACAGTTTCGTAGCGTACAGAAAATGACCTTTGCCATCATAATTTCTTCTTCTTTTCTCTTGCATGGTCTTCATCAATTTCTAACACATCCTTATTATCATTTCTTGCTCTTGAAAGTTACCAAAAGTGGTTTTTTTATGCAAAAAGAAAGCTATAGGTGGTTTCATAGCATTTTCTTGGCGTCAAGCCTAGGAAACGTTACGAAACTACTGAAAACTGTGTAAATTCCAGATTTCTGCCTAGCTTCAAAAATGTACCTTCCAAATGTAATAATTTGGTTTTCAACATGTCATTTACCTTACAAAATATAAATTAGCCCAAAGTAAGAGTCTTGAGGTGTTTCTTCATCATTGATAATGAGTTGAGCTATTGACTCCTCAAATACGGTCATTTTTAGGCCCTTCTTCTCCAACTCCTCATGGATTAGTTCCAGTTGTTCTTGGAGGACATTAACTTGATCCTTTAGTTTCCTATTGGTAGATTTCAAATGCAAGTTCATTCTTCTAACATGTTTCACCTCTTTTCTCAATGGCATTGTCCATTTGATTAACTGCTATGTGTTATCTAAGGTCTTTGATACAGTGTCAACCTGCTCTTCCCAAACCTCTTTCATCCTTTCAAACTGAACCTTTTGGATATTGTGTTTCCTTGCCTCCTTCTTCATAACTGCAATTTCATGGTTAGATAACCTCAATTTTTCTTCAAGGAGTTCAAACTCTGTTTTCTCAATTGCTTTTTCCTTTCCTTTCCTTGGCTTGCTAACTGGATATTTTTCTGCAGGTAATGAAAGATCAATAATGTCTTGTGGTGGTTGGACAATGTTAGTGGCTGGATGAACTTATTTGTTGCTCTCCAAAAGTTTTATAGCATGCCTTTTCATGGTCTTCCTAGCTTGAAACACAAAACCTTCATCCTCACCTTCAAACTCTAGCTTCTTTGCAGATTTAGCTTTCTTGAGTTTCTATCCACCTTCATCTATATCCTCAGCCTGGACTATAGGAGTATCTTCAGTATCAATGCATGTAGTATGTCTTCTAAATTTCCTTTAGCCACTGTTTGGCTCCTTTTTATCCTTTTGCCACTTTGTTTACTCGCAACTTGCTCTTGTTTTGCAGGTTTGATCATTATTGACTTTTGTTTTGCAGGTGGAAATGTGGGTGTATCAAATCTTTGCAACTGCTCTTTTTACATCATGACTAGTTCAGTTTGCTCTACCCCTACTGGTTCACTTTGTTCTTCCACTAAAGGTGATGGTAACCCTATAGGTTTTGGAGTTCTTTTAGGGGTAAGAGTATCCATTTCAAAACCACTAACAAACAGAAATGAAGACAAATCTCTACCTAGTCTTTGTAACTCATCTAAAACCAGCAATTTTATTAAGCCATGATGAAAAATTGATGTTTCACTTCCCTCAGATTTTGCTTGAACTTTATCTGCCATTTTTTCTAGGATTCTTTATAAATAGAAAGGAAGGTCAAGAGATATCTTACCAACAAAGTAGAGGAGAATCTTGAAGTGGTAAGAATAGACTTTATGATATCTTCCTTCACATGTGAAATATTTCTAGATAATGAGCAGTAGCTTGGAGAAATTGTCCTTCATGTAGCTCCTTGGAATGGCATTTTTAAGGTCAACTTCACTACTTTCTGGCTTGATAAAATCTTTGCACTCTTCCATGTTGAGCTTGAACCCTTTGAACCATTTTTCTTGCCCTCTTGGAATCCCTAATGCTGCTGCAATGATCTCTGGTGTAATATTTAGATTCAAAATCCCCACTTAAGTAGCTGTTCCACTGAAGTTTAGGGAAAATTCTTTGGAAACCTATACATGGAAGCCTTGTAATCTTTCACAAAACTGTAAACATCCTATACTTCTGAAGATTTATACAGTTGTTGGGTCTTCATTAATCAGGTTCATATCTTATGGCTCATATCTGAGACATTGGCCACCTTTATTCATCTTCCTTTTTGCAGCCATCGTTCTTTGAAGTCTTCTCTGCTTCGCTTGATAATTGGTATCCTTGGAAAGAAAATAGCCATAGCTTGGCATTAATGAAATATCTCTCTAGAGCTCAATAACACGCAAAGAAGAAATGGAGAATGACAAATGACTCAATTTGGAAATATTTTGAAGTTCGATGACCACTCATATCCTAATGATGACTTATACATGCTTAAAATGGTGATGATGACTTCAGCCCTAACTATGTACCTTGATATTTACCATAAATGACTCGAATGGAATCTTACTTATCCTTTTCAAATCATTTTCTGACACCTAACAACTAATTTGACATGAAAAACAGAAAACCTTACTTTCGTAGCATTCTTAATGTATTTTTGGGCATTTTCGCTACGTAAGTATTAGTAGTTCCGTAGAGAAAGTGAAATTTCTCTATGTATTTCGCTATGAAAGTGTGATTTCTTGGCTAAAATAACTCTTTTGGTGCTAAAGCCTTGGGAAATGAAAAATGTCAGAAAATTATGATTGATGTGACATGATGGGATTTGAAAGAAGGTGGGTTTAGACCTTAGGATAGGCTTAATAAGAAAAAGTAAAAATTTTCCTTGACCAAGTAATGAAAAATGAAACCTATAACCCTAACTTTGACACATGAACCTCTAGGACTTTGTCAAATGATGCTTCATTTTTTTTGAGTGATGACAAGGCACATCACGAAAAGTTTGATCACTGTGAATGGAGCACAATGGCAGGAGGAATAGATGGTTGCAAGACTTAGAAACCACATCATTGCAACATACAAGAAACCAATGCCTGAGGGTTTCAAGGACCCTTGAAAACACCCCTTCTCCCTTCTAATGAAAATATTTCTCCCCGTAGTATATAAGTTGTCAGTTTGTACAACAAAATTTGGCGTTTCCTCTGGCAAGCAAAGTGGATCCTTACAAAGCTCTAAGAACCTCACTATAGGCTCAATGGCACATCTATCACCAGTCCATTCACACAAGACTAATTCCAGGGAAAGACATCATGTTCTGCAAGGTTGAAATCTCAAAAATAGGAGTGTAAAAGTACTAGCCCTAGTTCGCACCCTCCCAGGTCGCAACTAACCTTAGGTCGCAAATGAACCCAGGTCGCAGGTCGCAAATAACCTCAGGTCGCAAATAACCTTAGGTTGCAAATAACCTTAGGTCGCAAATGACCTCAGGCCACAAATGACCTCGGGTCGCAAATGGCCCAAGTCACAAGCTATCCCAACAGTGGAGGAGGTCAAGAGTGAAGGGAAATTCAAGAGTCACTTTAGCCTATATGTGCGGCTTCGGGAAATCACAATAGGGATTTTTAACAATTGAGTTGAAATGAGGACGAGATAGTGAATTTGTGCTTAAGAGCTAAAGGCACTCAGCTCTTGGTATGAAGTAGAGTGATTTGTAGCGAGGCTAGGGTTTTGGTCTCAAGCTTTGAGATGAATGGCCCATGTTCCACTATTGGGTTTTAACGAAGTGAAAAATATGTATTTGAAGTTCCAACAACATTAATTATATATTATATTTTTCCGCACCGATTCACATGCTTGCTTATGGTGGTAGTACTATCTATCTTATATTTCATTATGTTTGTATGTGTGCTTTCATACATGCAATTGGTTATGGACTGATTCATAGTGGTTGCATGTACGATTTTCTTTCGAATTGGTGTTTTCTTATGTCTTTCCCTATCAGTGTTCTATTGTGAACTAATATGAAATTAACTTCTGGCATGTTTCTCTTTCATGTACGTCCGACTGGGTTTGGTTCACCAATCCTGCTCATGGCGCACCCCCTTTTATTTTCTGCTTAGACTTGCTTGTATCTCTGTTTGTGGTTTGTCAATCTTGGGCCACTTTTGCTTCACTGATTAGTCATTTTATCCTTGTCTTCACTTCATCACCTTCTCACCCGGGAAGCCAGAGTGGGCACACTTATGGTGGTATCCGGGCCCACATATTGGATGGGGCTCCTATCCCAAACGGTGTGAGGTCTAATTGGGACCTTTCACTGAGGAGACCCCCTTATTTTCGGCGGTACAATTTTTCCCGTCAATAGTTGTATAAGCCACAAACAGTCCTACATGAAGGTATTGACCACGACTCATCCGTAGTAGTTCTCTCACCACTTGGACATATGGTAGACTTTGAGCCGTAAATTTGGGGTTCTTTAAAGCACATATCAATGCTATCCCTCCTGAGCTTACAACCAATTTTTCTCTACTGGGTTTGAAGAGACTATGAGGGTTATTTAACATGGATCCACCCATTCTCACTCTCAAAGACTTATGGTCTCTCAAGTGCTTTGAATCTTACTAAAACTAGATCTAATCCTACCCAAAGATCTAAGTTCCTCCCCTGAAAAACTAAAAAACACCATAAATTGATATAAAAGATCAAGAGTTTATGTAATGTTCCCAAAATTAGCATGAAGCTAATTGGAACATTAATTTTTCTTACATCATCTAGGAGGTGAATAAATGGGTAAGGAGGCCCATGAGTGGGAATAAAATCCCTCATAGTGTGAAAGGGATCATCAGAGTAGCTACATTTTGCACCCTCAAGTGTGAAAAGGGGCAAGTGCATGAGGACAAGGTCAAGCTTGACCAAGTCAACAGCGCTGCCATAGTGGGAGTGGATCACCTTGAAAGACAATGTAGTGTGAAAGGGGAAGAGATCTTTTGGTGGAGGAAACCCTAATGTGTGGGGGCCAAGGCAAGGAGGCTTTCACTTGTATAAAGGGAGGACAAGACAGCCATAGAAGGATATGTTATTGATTATAGAATTTGGTCTGCATGACTATTTGCTTTCTTCAGTTGTTTAACTGAGATTGTTGTGCTGCTTAGCACAAATGAGTTCTTGTTTAGGAATCCTTCTCTCTTCTTTAGAGGCCTATTGAGGGATTTTACTTCATTCTCCACATTTCAGGCTCAAGGCCAAGCCACCTCCTTCAACTATAGCATTATTCTTATAGCAGGAAATGTTGTGTTGCAGGGTGTTGCAGTGGAGGGTTCCACAACACCATTTCCTTGGCTCATCTTTCAGAGGAGGGAGATTATATTCCTTTGGGAGGCTATTGAGGAAGATTTCTGAGCTGATTTCACATCTTTGGCATCAGGCCAAGAACTTCCCATCACCAACAACACAGTTCCTCTCCTTGACTGCGTTATTTCTGAGAGCATTTGTAGTGAGGGTTTGCATTGCTAGTTTGGAGGTTGAGATCTTCAGTGTTAGGATCAGCCTTTCACTTAGAAGATTCATTGGAGGAGGTCTACTTCAGATTGTTCATCATATTCATCCATATCCATTCAGTTCATGAGTTGTAGCTACTACTCAGTCTTGCCCCTGCAACTCTGGCATTTTGTATTTTTGCACATTTCAGCCAATCCTTCCAGGATTGTCTAGAAATTGCCTTTGGGAGTCTATATCTTTGATCCCCATATTTTATGAGTTTTATATTGCTATATTCATGTATGGACTTCATTTTTCAGCAATTATTCCTCATATACTACGCAGTCATAGCCATGGATTTCTTCATATAAGCAGTGTTCTTCATATTTTCATGTACATGTTTCTTGAGGCTTGTATTGCCTAGCTTGAGTGATTGTTTCCTCAACGATTTGTATATCTTGTGCTGCTATGACATAATATGATGGCTATTTGGATCTTCTGGCATTCTATGTGTTAATGTATCACTGCTACTCCATTGGTGTGTTTACATATTGCTGGCTCTCCAACTCTAGAATATCTTAAGATATCCTTATTGTTGTAGATTTTCCCTATCTTGGGATATTACATTGGTATAAAAGCATGATCTTTGGCTCAGCCTGTGAGTTTCAGCCATAAGAAGATAGAAGAGATCAGGATTATGAAGAAGATGAGCTTGCTCTCATCAGTTTTCAGATCCAGAAAGGACCTCTCCAAGAAGGTCAAGAAGATGGAAGAAGGAGAAGAGGAAGGACCATGAACTTCTTATTCTCAAAGAGAAGAAGGAATGAAGCATGAAGAACACTTGGAATTCGAAATTCTAGGTGACTACCTTGCGAAATACAAAGTTAAACCTAGAGCCTTCAAGAAGACTCTAGCTTTACCACAGTTTATTCAGCTAGAAGAAGAAAGAAGACCCCACAACTATGGGATGATGAGAGGCAATATATTTCTATTGTCCACCTTTGATGGATAACTCACATGTGCAGCAGAGGTTTGGGTGAAGAAGCTATAGGCTTTCTTCCTGCTACATCCTATAGTAGATATAAAGGTTGTAGAAATTGCAGCGCTGCACCTTGAAGGTGAAGCAAATACTTGGTGGTTCAGCCATTGGAGCCATGCAAGGGTATCTACTCTTGCTGAATTTTCCCAAAGGATGATCAGAAGATTTTTCCAAAGGAGGGAAGAGCCCTCACCACTAGTTGAAGAGGCATGTACCAGCACTGTTGAGACCATGGAGGAGCAACCTTCATTTTCAACTATTTGGGAAACCAACACATATGAGGAGGAAACTCGTGCAACCCTGCAAGGAGCCTCCAAATTTCACCAAGGTATGATTAAACTTCCATCTCTTATCATTTCAGCAAACATTATGGATGGATCCACATCATTTCATACTGTTGATTTAGAGAAGCAAAATTGCACTGTGCTTTACAAGAGCAGTGATGTAGAAAAGAGGAACTATTCCTCATGGAAGCATTCAAATGACAACTTCATTCAAGAAGCCATTAAGGAAGCAATAAGAATGAGTATACATCTAGGGATAAGAAACTCTTTCTCCTCTCTAGATGACACTCTCTCAATTAACATGCCACTGCTCAAAGAGAGACTTCTACTTGTTACAGATCCAAGGCCTCTTTGGTTTTGGAAGGCCATGCATGAGGAGGAGATCTCATGGAGAGATTTCATTGGAGGTGCACTTCAACATATCATGGAGTGCAAGGTTCTTCAACATTTTGAGGGGGTTATTCCCTTCTCACACTTGGATGTTTATGGATTCAAGGAGGAACAGATAGATGATGGAGGACATCTTAGGATGGATAACATCTATCATGTTTGTGTTGGACACTTCTTGAGCCATACACATCATGATGGTAGGTTTTTTCCTACCACCTATTTGGGTCCTTATGGGATCAACTTGATCCTTGAGAACATGGCATTTCAATATCCCATGAAATGCAAATACAGGAATCTGATTTGGGATGATGGTAGCCCTCATGGGAGGAGTACCAAGATGGAGGATGGAAGGAGACATCCACAAACAATTGAGTGGATGTGGATGGTGAGCAAGAAGCTGGAAAGATACTTGAAGATCTATGATACCAGGCAGTAGGAGGCATGGCTGCGCTGGTTACTCTTGAAGGAGTTTGGCCATCACTTGGCATGCACTATTCCCAAGGGTATGGGGATGGAGAAGATGTGGCAGGATGCTTGCTTCATTGAGCAACAAAGAGTATGGATGCATGGTGTTGATGTGATCTTCATATCATTCATTATGTTTTCATCACATGATCTATATGATAGAAGTATTAGGAGGCAGGAAAATATTTTTTTGCTTTGGTTGTTCTTGGGAGAGCCAGGGAAGATTTTATCTCACATGTTGTATGATGTTGCAGGAGTAGGAGATGGCACTATCATGGTGCAAAGGGGCTACTCCTTAGCCTTAGATGAATATGAATTACTTCCATTTTGGGAGGGATTTCCAAATTGCAGAAACATTATTTGGGGAGTCTTTGACAATAATCATGTCAAAGAATTGAGCTATGGGTTGGCAGGAGCCTATAGGCCAACAACGCTGTTCTTTTGGAGCATGGACTTATTCATGTATTCATGCATCAATTTACTTTTAGCACATGGTGAGAATGTTTTTTTTTCATCTATTGATTATGTAACACAATATTTGCATCTTCTTACCATTATCATACAATGCATTGTTCCACAAGAGGGCAAGTTTATTGTTGAGCCCCATAAACAAAATTTTTCCAACTATTATGATGGAGACAACCATCCTTTGTATAAACATGGGAAAGTGTTTTATTATCTCTTGTATGCTCAGTTGACACATTCACTCATTTTCTATTCACTAGTAGATGTGATGATTCACACAACTAGCAATCTATCAAAACACCACTTGCCATGCTATTTTATGAAGTTAAAGTGGGAGAGACTGCACTGTGTCCACTTGAGACATTTTTTGTATCATGAAGAATCATGTAAAACATTCAGAAAAATTCTCACTTGGATACCCTATGATGATCATGTCCTATTCATCATGGATGAGATTTTTTGAGCCAACTTTTTCTTCAATGTTGGAGAGGAGATCCTTGGAGGATTGTTCTTCATTTTTCCACTTGAGGGAAATAATTTTGCAGCCAAATATAACCACATACTCTACACTTATCATGAGTGGAGAGAAGGAGAGCGTGGGGTAGACTACCTTGTCTACCATGATCACATTTTCAGCCCACCTACTTTGCATGAGCCAGCGGTGGAGGAAGACTTTCAGGAGTTGCCATGTTGGAGGGTAACTCATTTTGTATGGATGATTGATTGGGGGATGGGAGATTCATATGGGGATGGCAGCTCCCAATTAATTTAAGCCCACATGCCTCAAGAAGGCCCTTCATTTCTATCCTTGTATTTTCTTGAGGATAAGAAACATTTGGGAGGGGAGGACTGTAATGTTCCAAAAATTAGCATGAAGCTAATTGGAACATTAATTTTGCTTGTATCATCTAGGAGGTGAATAAATTGGTAAGGAGGCCCATGAGTAGGAATAAAATCCCTCATAGTGTGAAAGGGATCATCAGAGTAGCTACATTTTGCACCCTCAAGTGTGAAAAGGGGCAAGTGCATGAGGACAAGGTCAAGTTTGACCAAGTCAACAGCAATGCCATAATGGGAGTGGATCAGCTTGAAAGACAGCACAATGTGAAAGGGGAAGAGATATTTTGGTGGAGGAAACCATAATGTGTGGGGGCCAAGGCAAGGATGCTTTCACTTGTATAAATGGATGACAAGGCAGCGATAGAAGGACATGTTATTGATTATAGAATTTGGTCTGCATGACTATTTGCTTTCTCTAGTTGTTTAACTGAGATTGTTGTGTTGCTTAGCACAAAGGAGTTCCTATTTAGGAATCCTTCTCCCTTATTGAGAGGCCTCTTGAGGGATTTTACTTTATTCTCCACATTTCAGGCTCAAGGCCAAGCCACCTCCTTCAACTACAACGTTATTCCTGTAGCAGGAAATGTTGTGTTGCAGGGTGTTGCAGTGGAGGGTTCCACAACACCATTTCCTTGGCTCATATTTTAGAGGAGGGAGTTTCTATTCCTTTGGGAGGTTAGTAAGGAAGATTTCTGAGCTGATTTCACATATTTGGCATCATTCCAAGCACTTCCCATCACCAACAGCACAATCCCTCTCCTTGACTACGTTATTTCTGAGAGCATTTGCAGTGAGGGTTTGCATTGCTAGTTTGGAGGTTGAGATCTTCAGTGTTAGGATCAAAATTTAACTTAGAAGATTCATTGGACGAGGTATACTTCATATTTTTCATCATATTCAGCCATCTCCATTCAGTCCATGAGTTGCAGCTGCTATTTAGTCTTTCTCTTGCAACTTTGGCATTTTGTATTTTTGCACATTTTAGCCAATCCTTCCAGGATTGTCTAGAAATTGCCTTTGGGATTCTATATCTTTTCTCCCCATATTGTATGAGATGTATATTTCTATATTCATGTATTGACATCATTTTTCAGCAATTATTACTCATAGACTGCACAGTTATAGCCATGTCTTTCTTCATATAAGAAGTGTTCTTCATATTTTCATGTACATGTTTCTTGAGGCTTGTATTGCCTAGCTTGAGTGATTGTTTCCTCAAGGATTTGTGTATCTTGTGCTGCTATGACATAATATGATGGCTATTTGGATCTTCTGGCATTCTATGTGTTAATGTATCACTGCTACTCCATTGGTGTGTTTACATATCGATGGCTTTCCAACTCTAGAATATCTTAAGATATTCTTATTGTTGTAGATTTTCCCTATTTTGGGATATTACAGTTTATGGCGCAGAGAAGGGCAACAAGAAGATTTTAATTCCATGAAAAAGGAGGAGGATCCATTTTCGAGCTCAATGGAAATACTACAACCATTCCCTTGTTATGGATATGAATTTCAGGCATGGGCTACCTCGATGGAAGTCAAATACCCTTTCTCACTGGCTTGGTGACTCTTGAAGGGACATCAACATTCCCACCACATGCCAGGGTGTAATATAGGGCATATGTGAACCCTGAAAATGGTTATATGAACATATACATGCAGTATTAGCATGATAAAGTTGTAGTACTTGTGACGGGGTTTTAAGGAAACTTGGCTATTAATAGGGACTCGTAAATGATCTCCTATAGATTGGGAATCAACCAAGATAATTGGTCTTCATATAAACCACCATTCAGAAAATATTACCAATACTTTCCAACATCGAAGAAACCTACATACTAAAACTCCTAGTCTTTAAGGATTTAATCATCAATGCATTTATAATAGATGTGCAACCTCGCCAGAAGCACAGGGTATAAAACCATGTCAACTAGCTCACCCGGTCATGATCCACAACTCAAAACATGTATAAATGTCTAAATAGATTCAACTTATCTTTTAATATACTAAAACAAAATACTGAACCAATTCTAAAAATTGCGGAAAGCAATTTCGATCGCACAATCACATAAACAAGTAAGAGAAAGAATTATAAATTGCACAACAAAAGATGTATCTGGGGAAAGCCTGAGCTAAAAAACCCCGCTATTTGTATATTGCATAAATTCAAGAACATGAAACAATACAATGTTATTTCCCTTCCTGAGAAACCTTTGCACTTTTTTTACTGTCTCACGCTAATCTTGCACTGATCTAAGCAAGTTTGGTCCAATATTTAACCACTTGCTTTCCTTTTCCTGACCAACATTTCTTACGCATTCCTGGGCTAATTGAGACCATATTAATTAGGAAATTCCCAATTAATTATTGCACAATACATCCAAGGCTTCTTGATGACCTCATGTACGACCTACAAAATTTTCTAATTATACAACTGATAGTTATCTTCCCTTTAACCCCAATCTCAAATGGGCCTTCGTTAGAACTCACATGAAACAACTATTTATAGAGAATGATCATCTAACTGATTGATCACTACTTGTGAATTAAATTAGATTTAATTCATTGGACCTATCATTAGCTCATCTCTCAGTTAGAACTAGTTAAAATGATTTTAAATCAAATAATTGAGTTAACTAATTACAACTCAAAATAAACTTCAACTGGACCCCTTAAAACTTAGAGTGGACTCTACATGCCTCTAGTTTGACCCTCAAATTGAATTGACTGAGCTAAAAAAACCTTCCTGACTCATTTAACACTTACAAGTTGTCATGTGATGTGGAATTACAATTTAATTCTAATTTAATTAAGGTAAAATTAAATTAGAAACCATTTTGATGCCATTTTCAATATGTCTTTTTGCCACTTTCAACACCCCCTCTCAACAAGAAAGGAATTCGACTCTATGTCGATCCGCTACCTTTGGAATGTTTTGCATGAAACATTTCTTTAGTGTTGTTTGCTACTGCAAATTTTGACACTGAAAAAACATCCAAACTGAATCAATATATGCATCTATCTCTAGAATCTCTGACTACTGCTAGCTACCACATTGTCTACTGAAAACTATACACTATTGTTGACCCTTCATTTGTGCCATCTGCACTGCTACCAACTCTGATCTGTGAAAATCTGACATTTGTCACTTTGGCATCTGAATGTATTGATCCATGAGAAAATACATCTCAATGGACCCTGCCCAAATTTATTCTCTTGGGATTATGACTTCACATCACCCTACCTCTCACCTGAAGGTATGGCTACATGTGCTCCCTCTGCCCATTTGGCTCAACATTCCCCATACTAGAGGTCTCTGCTTGAGTGGATACCACCACTCGGTCTCCTCTCTCCTTCTCCAATTGTGGTTGTCCCACAACTTTCTGAGACTACTTCTAAGGCTACCTGTTGAGAGGTAATTTATGCTCCCACTCAACCACCAAGTCTCTAACCTTTTTTTTTCTCCTCAAATATTTTCATGCATCTAGTAGCTCAAGTGAATACACATTCTTGACTCATGCACATTGTAACTGTCCCGTCGTCACAATATTTTTTGAAAAATATTTGATTTTAAATCGAAGATATCTCCCTCATCCGAACTCCGATTCAACTGATTCATTTTTTGAATTTTGGTATTTTTTCGCAAGGAATCAATTTCTATGATTTTTTTTTTAATTTTTCACAAATTTTTTTAGATATTCTCTACAACCTTGCCACCCTAAACATTCCTGCTCTGATACCATGTAAAAATATCTAAATAGATTCAACTGATCTTGTAATGTACTAAAATAAAATACTGAATCGATTATACAAATTGAAGAAACCAATTTTGATCACACAATCAAATAAAAAAGTAAGCGAAAGAATTATCAATCACACAATACAAGATGTATTTGTGGAAAGCCTCAGCTAAAAAATCCCGACATCTGTATATTGCATAAATTCAAGAACATGGAATAATACAATTTTATTTCCCTTCATGAGAAACCTCTGCACTCTGTTGACTGTCTCACTCTAATCCTACACTGATCTTGGCACTAATATAAGCAAGCTTGGTCCAATATTTAACCACTTGCTTGCCTCTGCCTAACCAGCCTTGCTTATGCATTTCTAGGCTAATTGAACCCCTATTAATTAGTAAATCCCCAATTAATGATTGCACAATACATCCAAGGCTTACTTATGACCTCATGCATGACCTGTACAATTTTCTAATTATACAAATGATAGTTCTCTTCCCTTTAACCCCAATATCAGCTAGGCCTTCCTTAGAACTAACATGAAACAATTATTTATAGTGAATTATCAGTTAATTTTTTTATCACTACTTGTGAATTAAATCATATTTAATTCACTTGACCTATCATTATCTCATCTCTCACTCAGAAATAGTTAAAATGATTTTAACTCAAATAATTGAGTTAACTAATTACGTCTCAAAATAAAATGTAACCGCAGCCTTTAAAACTTAGAGTGGACTCTACATGCCTCCACTTTGACCCTAAACTCAAATTGACTAAGCTAACACAGTCTTCCTGACTCAGTTAATACTTACAAGTTGTCATGTGATGTGGAATTAGAATTTACTTCTAATTTAATTAGGGGAAAATTAAATTAGAATCCCTTTTGATGCCATTTTCAATATTTCTTGTCACCACTTTCAACACTCCCTCCCAACAAAAAAGAATTCAACTCTATCCTGATTTGGTACCTTTGGAATGTTTTGCATGCAACACTTACCTAGTGTTGTTTGCTACTGCAACTTATGAAACTGAAAAAAATCCAAACTAAATTGGTATGATGCATCTGTCTCTAGAGTACTGCAATGTCTACTGAAAACTCTACCATGTTTTTCCTCTGCATTTGTACCATCGGCAGTGCTCCAATATCTAAAATATGTCACTCTGGCATCTAACTGCATCAATAGCTACTGATCCACCCTAATACTATGTACTATGTGTCCTCATAGACAAGTGCTTATCCATGAGACAAGTCATCTCAGTGGACCCTACCTAAATTTATTCTCTTGGGATTATGACTTCACATTGCCCCACCTCTCACCTAGAGGTATGGATTCATGTGCTCCCTCTACCCACCTAGTTTGAACTTTCCCCCTATTGGAGGTCTCTGCTTCAGTGGATGCCTCCACTCGGTCTCCTATCTGCCTCTCCAATTGTGGCTGCTCCACAACTTTCTGAGACTGCTTCTAAGGTTTCATTTTGAGAGGTATTTTATGCTCCCTCTCAACCGTCAATTATCTATCCTTTTCTTTGCTCTTAAAATATTTTCATGCATCTGTTACCTCAAATGTATATAGGTTCTTGACTCACGCATGTTGTAATTGTCCCACCGTCACAATTTTTTTTGAAAAAAGAGTTGAATTTAAATCAACGATATCACCCTCATCCGAACTCCGATTCAAACGATTTTTTTTTGAATTTAGGTATGTTTTCGTAAGGAATCCATATATGCTATTTTTTTGAAAAAAATTCAGAGAAAAAAAAAATCATATATTCTCTACAAACTCAACAACCAAAATACTGAAATACCATGTAGAAATATCTAAATAGATTCAATTGATCTTGTAATGTACTAAAACAAAATACTGAATCAATTCTACAAATTGCAGAAATAAAATTCTATCACACAATAACATAAACAAGTAAGAGAAATAATTATCAATCACACAATGTTATGAAACTAACTCCAAAAATATAATAAAAGAGAGATCAATGTCGTATAATTTAGCCACTTCGAGGGGGAAACCTCCTTTACATTACATAAATGAAAAATTATTGGATGATACAAATGAAAAAACATCCTTCTATACATAGGATTCCATGGTATCACAATATAATCCTAGCCGACCTAACAATAATAATGTAGGGGCACAATAATAACAATATTGGGGTTACAGGGGTACAACAATAACAATAAGGGTGTTCCACTAACATCAATAAGGGACTATACTAGTAATATAGGCACCTAACATGTCCCTCTCCTTCAAAAAAGTGTTGTCCTCAATGCTTGAGTAGCTCCAGATGCTTCTGTATAAAATTCTCATCCTCCCATGTAGAATCTTCAGTGGGTAAGTTCTTCCACTTGATGACATACTCTGAAATTGATCGATTTCGTAGCTGTTGAGTTCTTGGTTCCGTGATTGCTTCAATTTCCAATATGATTTTTCCCTCCTCACCAAGTTCAGGAAATATTGTTTGAACTAGAAGTTTGTCCCCTACAACCTTCTTTAAGCATGAAACATGGAAAACTGGATGCACTCGCGAAGAAGCAGGAAGCTCCAATTTGTGTGCCATAGTACCAATATTTTTCAACACCTTGTAAGGACCATAGTACTTTGGAGATAATTTATTATCCTTCTTAGCTTTCTTGAGGGACATTTGTTTGTATGGTTGTAGCCATAAAAATACTCAGTCTCCTACATCGAAACTTTTCTCACTGCGATGTTGCTTTGCATGTTGTTTCATTAGATTTTGTGCAAAATTTAGGTTATCCTTTAAGAGTTGGAGAGCTTCTTGTTGATGCTCGATGTGATCTTCCACTACTTGAACCTTAGAAATTTCTCTTAAAGAATATGTGATGGAGGGTGGATGATATCCATAAAGTTCCATAAATGGGGTCATTTTTGCTGCAGTATGGAAGGAAGCGTGATACCACCATTTAGCGAGAGGTAGCCACTTGACCCATTTTGTTTTCTTATCAGATACAAAACAACGAAGATATCCTTCCAAACATTTATTCACTATCTCAGTTTGACCATCGGATTGAGGATGATAAGATGAGTTATGAGCTAGTTGAGTACCCAAACAAGACAATAATTCTGTCCAAAAATTTCCAGTAAAAATGGGATCTCTGTCACTTACAATAATCTTTGGGTTTCCATTTAGCTTTTGAATTGTTTCCATAAATGCAGTATCAACTGTACTTGCTTTAAATGGATGTGATAATGCGCAAAAGTGTGCATACTTGGTAAGTCTATCAACTACCACCATGATGATACTCTTTCCTTCAGACTTAGGTAAACCTATGATAAAATCCATTGAAATATCCTCCCAACATTGACTTGTAATGGATAAATTTTGTAGAAGACCCGGGATCTTAATTGTCTCAACTTCATTTTGTTGGAAAACTAAAAATTCTACCACAAACTTTTGAATATCAGATTTAAGGCCATCCCAAAAAAATTCCTTCTTCACCCTGTGGTAAGTTTTTAAAAATCCTGAGTGTCCTCCTAAAGGAGAAGTGTGAAATTCCAAAAAAATATTTTGTTTTAGTTGGGAATGCTTGCAAATATATAAGCGATCTTTTTACCATAAGGAATCATTTTTCCAACTAAATCTATCAAATGTACTAGGATATTGCTATAAATTTTGAATGAGTGTCCACACTTCTTCATCCTTCTTCCATTCATCCATTGCTTCGGTTATCCAATCTAGTTGGATAATAGAAATGGCATAAAGAAATGCTTCCACCTCTTCATCCTTTCTTGAGAGTGCATCTGCAACGACATTTAGCTTCCATTTTTGTAGATGATTTCAAAGTCACAACCTAACGTCTTTGTGACCCATTTTTTATGCTCTTCTGAAGATAGTCTTTGTTCCAAATTTTTTTTAAGACTATCATGATAATTTTTTACCTTGAAGTGTCTTCCCATTAGGTAAGGTCGCCATTTCTTTAGTGCATGTAGTATTGTCAACATTTCCTTCTCATAAATATTTTTCTGTAAATACTTTCCTTTGATTGGACGGCTTTCAAAAGAAATGGGTCTTCCTTATTTCATTAAAACAACACCAATTCCATTTCCTAAGGCATCACATTCCATAATAAAGGTTTTTGTGAAGTCTGGCATAACTAAGACTGGTGATAGGCACATTGCTTCTTTAAGATGTTCAAAGGCCTTAGTTGCTTCAGGAGTCCATGAAAATGAATTTTTCTTCAATAATGTTGTTAGAGGTGTTGTTATTCTCCCATTATTATTAACAAACTTGCGATAATACCCTATTAACAAGAGAAATCCTCGCAACTACTTTATGGTTGTGGGTAATTTCCATTCGTTAATGGATTTAATTTTCTTAGATTCTACCTTAACACCCTCGTGAGATACAATATGACCCAGATATTCCACCTCTTGTACTCCAAAGAAACATTTGGATGTTTTTGCATATAATTGTTTCTCCTCCAGTAATTTGAGCACCCTGTCAACATGTTGAACATGATCCTTCCAAGACCTGTTGTAGATTAGTATGTCATCAAAAAATACTAGCACAAATTTTCTAAGGAAGGTTTTGAAAATGGAATTCATCAACCCTTGAAATTTAGAAGGTGCATTGGTAAGGCCAAAAGGCATGACCAAAAATTCATATTGACCCTCATGAGTTCGAAATGCTTTTTTCAAAATATCTTCAGTCTTCATTCTAATTTGATGATATCCTGAACGAAGATCCAACTTGGTAAAACAAATTTCTCTATGTAATTCATCCAATAATTCATCAATCACAGGAATGGGAAATTTATCTTTAATAGTGAGCTTGTTGATCTCCCTATAATCCGGACACATGCGCCATGATACATCCTTCTTGTGCACCAATACTACTGGAGCAGAGAAATAACTTTGACTACGTTGAATTATACCATCCTCTAACATTTTTGTAGCCATACGTTCAATTTCGATCTTTTGGACATAAGGATATCTGTAAGGCCTAATGTTTGGAATTTTTGGAGATCTGGAGAAATAGATAATTTTTATGTAGGAACTTCTAGTGAGCATAATTGTGTAATTATGCCTCGTTGTTATTTCTTCAGAATATTTGTAATGACATTAAAGCTTATTATCTTTCCTGTCTTCCCTATGATACCCCGTAATTCGATTTCCTTTCCTTCTGAAAACAATTTCAAGAAAAGTTCTTGAAAATTAAAAGCTACCGTCCCTAAAGATTGTAACCATTGTACTCCTAGTACAACATCAACACCTCCCATTGGAATGGAAAGCATTGGACTATTAAATACATATTCCCCCATGGTTAGCTTGATATTATGGCATTTTTCAGAGTAATTTATAATCCCTCCATTTTCAACCATCACTTGAAATTCTGGTGTTGGGTATAGGAAACAATTCAATTCCTTGGCTACCTTACAATGAATAAAATTATGGGTACTTCCTGAATCAATCAACACTATTACCTTTTTCTTCCTGATATGTACTTATATGTACTTATTTTGAAGTTTCTTGTTCATTTTCTTCCTCCTCTTCACAATCTATGTAAAATTCTTAATCTCTTCTCAACACACTTATGACCTTTAGTATATTTTCTATCACAACTATAGCAAAGCCCTTTTACTCTTTTTTATTCCAATCGTTGTGGTGTCAACCTTGTAGGTTGTGGAATTATAGGAGTAGCAACACTTCCATATTTATATATGTGAGTGGTAAACTTCCTTGTCGCTATAACTTTACATTCAATTTTTCTTGCCAACCTGAATGCCTTCTCCAATGAATCATGTTCCTAGATGCGAACATCATGTTGGATGTTATCCTTTAAAGTCCCTATGAAGACATCAATCTGGTGTTCCTCTGGAATATCAGCTACCCTTATATTCAATTTTTTGAAGTCCTCAATGTGCTCCACCATTGAACCCTTTTGTTTGATATTTATCAATTGGCTAAAGAAGGTGTTTCTCTTTGTATCCTCATAATGTGCTATCATTTCCTCCATAAAAATTGACCAAGTAACAATTTTTTACAGGAGCAAAGCCATAGATACCATAAAAATGTATTTTGTTCTAAATGTAAAGTTGCAATGCATACCTTTTGTGTGTTTTGCACATTAATAAGATCAAAATATTGCTGCATCTATAGTATCCATGTTACAGGATCCTTGCCATCAAACTTCCTCATATACATCTTTGGAATATGGTGGTTCTTCCATCCAACATTAGAGTTTATGAAATCAAGATTAACATTTATTTTTTTCTCATCATGAGTTCAATCTACTATCTTTTCCCCATTTCGAAACATTTTTGTATCAACATTGGCAAACCTTCCGTGTCTCCTTTTAGATCATTCCTCATGTTTTCCATGCTGTCTTTCAATTTTTCATCGATCTTAGCTTCCATGTCATCCATCTTGGCTTCCATGCAGTCTTCCATGCCATCCATATTAGCTTCCATGACTTTCTTCAAACCATCCATCTTAGCTTCCACGCCTTTCTTCAAAACTTCATTGTCATTTTTTGTTTCTCTTTGCAAGAGCGAAATTTGGTGCACTTGCTCTTGTAATTTTGATATGTCATGTTGCCATTATTTGTCTTCATGAGTCATAGTAGAGCCTTCTGAAGGCTCAATGGGCGTTGAATTATTTTTAGGGGGAATTTTAGAACCCAATACTGATATCTATTCTACAATATGCCCTTGGAATCAATTCAAACTTATTTTTCACACAAGACTTACGTAATTCAAAAAAAATACACACCTTTTTCTTGCTTTTGAGGAGCTCAATATTAAAATTGGATTATCTCTATGATTTTAGATCTTCAATATCTAAAATTTAGCCCTATAGTAGCCCTCTAAATCTTCTTTTGAATGTTACAGGTTTGGCCTAATTTGGATTCCCCAAGGAAAATTTATGCCCAATCTCCTGCAATGGCATAATTATCGACTAGTTTAGTAGAGAAAAATTGTTCGGCATGCCATGTGTCACTGTTTCCTCCTTAGGCTCCGAAATTGATACAAAGGAAACTAAATTCCATGTACTTGAGGCCAATTTTTAGAGACTTCAAATCTGATGCTCAGAGGGAGAGTTATGACAATTTTCCCATGGTTGCCTCTTTGAGATGAACTTCATGAGCCTGAAAAAACACTAACTTCCACAGATCATATCTCTGAACTTGCTGCGAACCAAGATCTGAAATTTTTATAGGAATTTCCTCAGGCTTTTGGCTTCTCTCTGTAAAAATTTCAACTTATGAACCTTCATATAAAACGAGTTATAGAAAAAATTACATGATGACATGTTTAGGTGAAATTCGGGAGCCTAAAAAAACCCTAACTTTCACCGATCATATCTATGAAAATATTGCGAACAAGGATATGATATTTTTACACGACGTTCCTCAGGATTTCAGCTTCACTCTGTAAAAATTTTAACTTCTTCACCTTCGTATAAAAAAATTATAATGAAAATTCCACGATGACTTGTTTGGAGCAGCGAAACCCTAGAATCCAAAGCTCTGATTCCAAATGTTATGAAACTAGCTCCAAAAACAGAAGAAAAGAGAGATAAACACCTTAGAATTCAGCCACTTTGAGGGGGAAACCTCCTTTACATTACATAAATGAACAATTCTTGGATGATACAAATGACAAAACTCCTTCTATATATAGGAGTCCATGGGATCACAATATAATCCTAGTCGACCTGACAATAATAATGTAAGGGCACAATAATGACAATATTGTGGTTACAGGGGTAAAACAATAACAATAATGGGGTTACACTAACAACAATAAGGGAATATACTAGTAATATACGAACCTAACACACAACACAAGATGTATCTTTGGAAGGCCTCAGCTAAAAAACTCCACTATTTGTATATTTCATAAAGTCATGAACATGAAACAATACAATCATATTTCCCTTCCCGAGAAATGTCTGCACTCTGTTGACTGTCTCACTTTCATCCTGCACTGACCTTAGCACTGATCTAAGCAAGTTTGTTCCAATATTTAACCACTTTCTTACCTCTGTCTGACCAACCTTACTTACGCATTTTTGGGCTTATCAGTCCCTATTAATTAGGAAATTCCCAATTAATTATTGCGCCAAAAATCCAAGGCTTCCTATTGACCTCATGCATGACCTTTACAATTTTCTAATTATAGAACTCATACTTATCTTCCCTTTAACCCCAATCTCAAATGGGCCTTCCTTAGAACTGACATGCAACAACTATTTATAGTGAATTATCAGTTAGCTGATTGATCACTACTTGTGAATTAGATCATATTTAATTCAATAGACCTATCACTAGCTCATCGCCCAGTTAAAACTAGTTAAATTGATTTTAACTCAAATAATTAATTTAACTAATTACAACTAAAAACAAAATATAATTAGACCCCCTAAAAATTAGGTTGGATTCTACATGCATCCATTTTGACCCTCAACTCGAGTTGACTGAGCTAGCTAAGCCTTCCTGACTCAGTTAACACTTACAAGTTGTCATTAACACGTAGAAGTTGTCATGTGATGTGGAATTACAATTTACTTCTAATTTAATTAAGGTAAAGTTAAATTAGAATCCTTTTGATGCCATTTTCAATATTTCTTATTTCCACTTTCAACCAAAACACATGGATATGTTGGTTCAATATCTAAATGCAATGATTATGCATACCCAACACTATAGTATGAATCATGAATATTGGAAGAAGATTCTCATACCAGATAATAAGTTAACAAGGATAAACGAGGAGAAAACATCACATTCCTCAGTGAAAACACAAGAAATAACAATATAGGCCTATGGTCAAATATTCACCATGTTGCATAAAAATAGGTTCCCCATCTTAAACATTATTGTAACTTATTAACATTCTTAGTCATTGTCCTAGCACTAACATAATCACATGATATGTTATCCAATATTGTAAAATATAATTTACATAACCATGTATTAAAAATTGGTGACACTAAATGTAACATACATTCATTATCATGAAATTTACATATGGATACTTACCTTGTAAATTATTGGGTAACTGTTGGGAAAAATACTGAGAGAGGGGGTGAATCAGTATTTAGAGCTGACTGGAAAACATTTTACTTTTTTATGCATTTAATTCTTTACTTAGATTATTTCATCATTCATTCATCTGATGTTTAGTAAGCAGTAAGCATGAGCAGTAATAACAGAATCAACCATCACACACAAGCAATACACATGAACACCAGTATTTAAGGCGGAAACCCAATTCAGGAGAAAACCACCGCTGCTGTCGTCTCTGTTTTCAATATTTATTATAAAGAAAACATCTTACAATTTTGTACTGGCGCAAACTTATAGCAGCACGCAGGCACCAACCTGTAGAAGGCTACAACCTTCTCTCGTTCTCCAGTCAATACTGGAAGGGAGCTCCAACCCCCTGATTTTAACACTAGCTTCTACTGGCAGAAAACTTCCACTCTCATACTGAAGGCTTCAACCCTCAGATCCACCAAATTTCTTCAATTTGTACATTAGACTTGCAGCAGGTCTTCATCATTTATTTTGCAGATCTTCCTAAAGATTCATCATTTCTAGATCTAGAGATATTGAACCTTTATCATATCCATAGGTGCATTGTAGATTCAGATCTATCAGAGTTCAATCATACAGATATCTCTTAAAGAGATTTATTCGTTGTCAACCCTTCTCCATGCCCCCATCGTACAATGATCCTCTTCTCCTTATATAGTTTTGCCTTTATTAATACCATGAGTCAATACCACCCAACCGCTGATGGTATTCCTGGACGGGATCAGTTAGATAATCCAGCGGGGTCTACCCAAGCCCCCAAAACATTTCTCATTGTTTTATTTCCTTGGTTTTGGCAATTAGATAATTAATCTAAGGCTTTTTAATATCTCAATCTGAGATTGAGATATTAATCCAAATTTCTCCTTTAGTAATGAAAAACCTTCAGCATACTTCGTATACCTTCATATGTCGACCCCTAGGTTTATACGTTCCACCAAATTTGGAGTAAAAATGATGGCCCAATCGCTTTTCATCATAATTTATAGTTAATTTAAACAACCTTGGTTAAACCCGCAAATATTAATTTGAAAAGGTCCAATTAATATAATTTAAACTGGGCCCACATATATGATCGATGACCCAATCAAATTCCCGCTCCGTACTTTGGTTAATCTTTGCACATCTTCATCAAGCGATCACCGTCTGATGCCTCCTTCCCAGATCAATGGCGCTCAACAATTTTGCTGGGCATCCTGGGTCGAACAATAATGCGCGATGGCACGCAGTGACAAGCGGTTTTGTGGAGTCGTACAGGGATGCATGTCACCCATTCTATGGAATCGCTCCCCAACTCGAAGAAACCACTTATCTCCGAAAGGCAGTGCGATATGGGAAATCTGGCCTCACAAATCCACTCGTGGTTTTGGAATAGTGACCATCCCACGGTTAAGTCGGGTTACACTATTCCTTTTGGTCCCTTAACTCAGGTTCACAACTCAGGTTTATTTCAATAGAGTTCGGTCCAATCATTCGGTAGGGAGTTTCATAGTAATACTCCTCCGCATACTATAATGCGTTGCTTCATCAGGTTATACATTCCCCATTTCTCATTGTATCATGACCTTAGCAATCAAATGTTCAGCAATGCATTACACGGTGAGAGATACCAGTATCAATGAACGATAATCCGTGTACTCGATAACGATTTGTCCAATCGATACTCCTCAAAATTACCTTATACAGATTCACGAATCTACTCCTTCCACAGAGCTTATGATGTTTACAGACCATGCTTTCACAATGATTCATAATTTTCCACAGGGACTCAACTATCCTTCCTACTAAATTCTATCAAGAATATACATATAAATCACAGAGAATTTATAACTTTTTTCTGTTCGATGGCCTTTTTCTTTTCTTCCTACACTGTCTCTGGACAAATCTGCTTCAATTCACTTCTTGTCCCTACTCCTTGATTGATACTTCTCTCTGTAAATGCACTCTTCCTTTGTTCTTCTCTGCTACTACCTAGTTACTGTTTCAGATGCTCCTTTGCCAATTCCTTTGCCATCAATGACAATATTTCCAACAATCTCCCCCTTTGGCATTGATGGCAATACTCTTCCTTTGTTTGTCTTATAGAAACCCCTCTTTGTTTTTCCTCCCCCTTTGACATCAATGGCAAAGGGTTGATCAATATCCTTTGTACCGATAGAACCATGCTCCCCCTGAGATCATGCTGCATCTTCAAACATAATATAACAAAAATGACTTATACAAACAAGATCAAAGATGAGATCAGACTACAAAAATTAATTGGAATGCCAACAATGCATCCTTTCCATATGACCAATGCTCCCCCTTAGCCTGTGCATCCTAAATACCTTCAACAGAAGCGTATCTAATTTAATCTTCTGAATTTAAGCAGGTCTGATCTTCTGCATGGCAGAGACTACTCCCAGTTTCTATCTGAGATATTCGAACGCTTCCCTGGGTAGAGGTTTGGTAAATATATCAGCAACTTGTTCTTTGGAGGGAACATACTCCAATTTCACCTTTTGTTCAAGCACTTGTTCACGTAAGAAGTGATATTTGATGGGAATTTGCTTGGTCTTGGAATGCATAACAAGATTCTTTGAGATACTGATGGCACTTGTATTATCACACATAATGGAGATAGGAGGTGAACATTTGATTTGAATGTCTTGTAAGGTATGCATCATCCACAGAAGTTGAGTGCAACATGATGGTGCAGCCACATATTCTGCTTCTACTGCGGATAAGGCAATAGAGCTTTTCTTCTTGCTGAACCAAGATACTAACCGGGGCCCCATATAGAATGCACCACCACTAGTGCTTTTCTGATCATCAACATTTCCAGCCCAATTTGCATCAGTGTAAGCATGAAGGGTAAGATCAGCATCCTTTGGATACCATAGTCCAAAGTCTTGAGTTCCTTGCAGATATTTGAATATTATTTTGACAGCCTGAAGGTGAGACTCTTTTGGATTAGCTTGGAATCGTCCCACAATACCAACTACATGCATAATGTCTGGTCTAGTCCTAGTGAGATAACGTAGACTTCCTATCATAGATCTGTATTCTGGTTGATTCACCGTGGGAGAATCATCATGAGAACTGAGATTACATCCGGTTATCATTGGTGTACTTACAGGTTTGCACTCTTCCATGCCATACTTCTTCAGAATTTGCTTAAGATATTTTGTTTGTGATAATAATATGCCATATGTTTCTTGTTGCACTTGCAAGCCAAGAAATAATGTTAGTTCCTCAAGTAAAGAAATTTCAAATTCTTGCTGCATAACAGAAGAAAATTTCTGACTCATAGACTCTTCATTACTTCCAAAAATGATATCATCAACATATACAACCACAATCAATAGTTTATCATTTTTAGTTTTTGTGTATAAGTTGCTATCAGTAGACCCCTTTGAAAATCCTTGTTGATGAAGATATTTTTCAAGATGATAGTACCATGCCCTTGGAGCATACCCCTTGCAAACAAGTCTAGCTTTATTTCCTATAACATCCCCATTCTCATTTAACTTGTTTTTGAATATCCATTTAGTTCCAATGACATTTTTGTCATGAGGTCTTAGTACTAATTCCCAAGTGTGATTCTTTTCAATTTGATCAAGCTCTTCATTCATGGCTTGAATCCAACATTCATCTTTGCTAGCTTGACTGACATTGTGTGGTTCAATAGTGGACAAAAATGCCAGATTGCTAGAAGATCCCACAAGAGTCCTTCTTGTTTGTACACCTGATCCCTTTTCTCCCAAAATTTGAGATTATGGATGATTCTTTTGAACATATCTGGATGGAGCTTTTTCAGATAAATCATCTTCGGGTTCTTCATTAGGTTCACTATCTATATCATTCCTATTTGATGTAGAAGGATATATTTCATCATCGTCTTCATATGTTGTTTGTTTTTCTTCTTTTGGAGCTACAGGAGACTCATCAATAACAACATCAATACATTCAACAATGTTTCGAAGGCTTTATTGTAACATTTATATGCTCTACTCCTAGAGGAGTAACCAAGAAGTATTCCTTCATCTGCTCCGGGTTCAAACTTGCCAAGTTTTTCATCATTATTTTTGATAAAGCATTTGCTTCCAAAAATTCTAAAATGCTTTACAGTGGGAGGATTACCATACCAAAGTTCATATGGAGTTTTATCACTATTTACACGAACATGTGCCTTGTTGAGAATGTTTACTGTTGTATGTGCTTCTTCTCCCCAAAATGTGTCAGGTGTTCCGGAATCATCAAGCATAGCTCTAGCCATTTGTTTAACTGTTCTATTCATTCTTTCTGCTACACCATTTTTTTGTGGAGTGCCAGCTACTGAAAACTGTCTTTTTATGCCATGTTGTTCACAAAATTCAAGGAATTCATCTAATGTATATTCTCCTCCTCGATCAGATCTATGACACTTGATTTTTAGATCTAATTCATTCTCAACTAGTGCCTTGAAGATCTGAAATTTCTCAAATGCTTCATCTTTTTGTTTAAGCAACCCAATCCAACACATTCTAGAGAAATCATCAATAAATAAGATATAGTATTGTTCCCCATGTGGTGACTTTTTCCTTACAGGTCCACATATGTCAGTATGAATGATTTCAAGAGGCTTACTTGATGATCCTTCCTTGGCATTAAATTGTACTCTGGTTTGCATACCGAATTGGCAAGATTTGCATATGATATTTTCAGGTAGAGTAATATTGGGAAGATCATGAACAACTTTAAGTCTGCTTGATTTGTTGATTTGAGAGAAGCTCAGATGTCCCAACCTTCTATGCCATAGCTAGTTTTCTGAAGATTTACTTAAGTAACATTGTTCTTTGTAGTTCTTCAATACATTCAGGTTGCTTGGAGATATTTTTCCTTTTATAATTGTTTTACCTATATCAAGATCACGTACCACACATTCTTTTGAACTAAAGACAAATTCAATTCCTTGATCACACATTTGACTTACACTTAACAGGTTATGCTTTAATCCATCCACATACATGAAATTATTAGCTTTCACCTTTTCTTTTAGAAAAATAGACCCTTTTCCCTTAATGACAGCAGGAGTATCATTTCCAAATGTAACATTCTTTTCCTTTTCAAGAGCACTATATGCAAGAAGTTTGTTTTTGTCACCTGTCATGTGTTTTGAGCATCCACTATCAATGTACCATTGATTTTCTTCACCTTCTGCAAATAACGCTATGCCACAATTTTCAACCTATAATTCCTTCTTTTTCCACACTTTGGAGCTTGAAGGAAAATACTCTTTTGGCTGAACTTTGCTCCTGCATTCAGATTCTTCATGACCAAAGTTATTGAAATAAGCACATTCAACTTCATTTTGAAGAGGAGAAAAGTTGTTGTATGTATTCTTCTTTGTTCTAATATCAATCCTTTTCTTTCTTGCTTCTCTTGTCATGATGGTTTTATATGCAACACATTGAACAACTTTATGACCAAAATTGTGACATGAGAAACATTCTCCATTGAAGAAGAAATTTCTGCGATCATAAAATCTTCTACTTGAATTCACCTGTTGGTTGGTGTTTCTTGGAAGGGTATTCCTGTTAGTGTTCTTTGAATTGAGATGGTAATGCTTTACCTGCAAAGGTTCTTTATTCCCTTCCTGAGTGGCAGAATGTTGTATACTAGCTGTAGCTGCTTTTAGATAGTTTGGTACTGAAGCCTAAGAAGATTCTCCGGTATATCCAAGACCTGTCTTTATAAGAGGAGAACGCTATACCTTGATAATCTCATCTAAGGTTTCAGATCCTTTAGCAAATCTAAGATTTAAAGTCTTTACTTTCTCAATTTATTTTCTTAGACTTACTATTTCACATTCTAATTTCTCATTATGTTTCTCCTTTTCTTCAAGCTGATTTTTCAGAGTCTCTATGGATATTTTACTTTCTTCTAAGCATATTTTGAGTTGATTGATTTCATCAAGAAAATCATTGTTCTCTAAGGCATCCATAAAAGTATCTTTTTCTTCTCTAGATTCTTTTTCAAATTCCATGAGAAGTCTAAGATCTTGTTCACATTCTTCCTCACTGTCTGATAAGCCATCACTGTCTTCATGAGTATAGTAATTTTTTCTAGTACTAAACCGATTCTTATTCCTTCTTGCTACTTCCTTTCCTTTTTCATGTGTTCCATTGTGAGGAAACTTAGCAGCATAATGGACAAATCTTCCACAAGCAAAACATTTGAAAGGAAGCTTACCTCTGAACCGTCCTGTGCCAAGTTGGAGTTTCTTTACAAAATTTACCTCATCTTCTTCTGAGATATAACCTAATCCTTCTGTCTCTCGAAATTCTTTCCCTTTTGTAGAAGCTCTAAAGACGGCTTATTTGACTTCAGATGGTCCTCCTCTTCTCATTTCATATGCAGTTAGTATGCCATGAAGTTGCACCACAGTAAGATTTTGAAGATCCTGCTTTTCTTCAAGAGCAGAAAATTTTGACTAAAATTTTGTCGTTAGTGATCTTAAAACTTTCTCAACCAAAGTAGATTCAGTTATTGTTTCTCCCAGATTTCTCATACGATTTACAATATCATCAAGTCATAAAAAGAAATTAGCAATGCTCTCCTCATTATGCATTTTTAGGTTCTCATATTGAATTCTGAGAGTTTGGAGTTTAGCACTTTTTACCTTTGCATCACTTTCATAGCTTAGAATGATTTTGTCCCATATTTCCTTTGCTGTATTCAGCTGCATGACTTTGACAAATTCTGATTCAGTTAGACTTCCCAATAGAGCATTAACCGCCTTTGCATTTGTTTCATAATTCTTTCTTTCCGTTGGATCTGTTGGTACTGCGGCTGGATATTGATATCCTACTTCAACAATAGCCCATACATCTACACCTAGAGACTGAAGATAGGATCTCATCCTTGTTTTCCAGAAGATTAAATTGTTTCTGTTGAAGAGCAGAGGCCTGATAGATGTTGTTCCATCTTGAATGCTCATCTTGATTGATCTTCCTTCTAGCGGCTAAGCTTTTCAGAAGGACCTACTCTGATACCAATTGTTGGGAAAAATACTAAGAGGGGGGGTGAATCAGTATTTAGA
The DNA here is from genome assembly GCA_034641835.2 of Pinus albicaulis. Classification (NCBI taxonomy): domain Eukaryota; kingdom Viridiplantae; phylum Streptophyta; class Pinopsida; order Pinales; family Pinaceae; genus Pinus; species Pinus albicaulis. Next base: position 151,300,377 of record CM076579.1, on the reverse strand, counting down.
GCTGACTAGAAAACATTTTACTTTTTATGCATTTAATTCTTTACTTAGATTATTGCACCATTCATTCATCAGATGTTTAGTAAGTAGTAAGCATGAGTAGTAATAACAGAATCAACCATCACACACAAGCAATACACATGAACACCAGTATTTAAGGTGGAAACCCAATTCGGGAGAAAACCACCGCTGCTATCGTCTCTGTTTTCAATATTTATTATAAATAAAACATCTTGCAATTTTGTACTGGCGCAGACTTATACCAGCACGCAGGCACCAACCTGTAGAAGGCTACAAACTTCTCTCATTCTCCAGTCAATACTGGAAGGGAGCTCCAACCCCCTGATTTTAACACCAACTTCTACTGGCATAAAACTTCCACTCTCATACTGAAGGCTTCAACCCTCAGATCCACCAAATTTCTTCAATTTGTACATTAGACTTGCAGCAGGTCTTCATCATTTCTTTTGCAGATCTTCCTAAAGATTCATCATTTCTAGATCTAGAGATCTTGAACCTTTATCATATCCATAGGTGCATCGTAGATTTAGATCTATCAGAGTTCAATCATACAGATATCTCTTAAAGATATTTATTCGTTGTCAACCCTTCTCCATGCCCCCAGTGTACAATTAGATAATTAATCTAAGGCTTTTTAATATCTCAATCTAAGATTGAGATATTAATCCAAATTTCTCCTTTAGTAATGAAAAACCTTCAGCATACTTCGTAGACCTTCATATGTCGACCCCCAGGTTTATATGTTCCACCAACTTTGGAGTAAAAATGATGGCCCAATCGCTTTTTGTCATAATTTATAGTTAACTTAAACAACCTTGGTTAAACCCACAAACATTAATTTGAAAAGGTCCAATTAATATAATTTAAACTGGTCCCACATATATGATCGGCGACCCAATCAAATTCTCACTCCATACTTTGGTTAATCTTCGCACATCTTCATCAAGCGATAACCGTCCGATGCCTCCTTCCCAGATCAACGGCACTCAACAATTTCGTTGGGCATCCTGGGTCGAACAATAACGTGCGATGGCGCGCAGTGACAAGTGGTTTTGTGGAGTCATACAGGGACGCATGTCGCCCGTTCTATGGAATCGTTCCCCAAGTCAAAGAAACCACTTATCTCTGAAAGGTGGTGCGATATGGGCAATCCAGCCTCGAAAATTTGCTCATGGTTTTGGAACAGTGACCATCCCACGGTTAAGTCGGGTTACGCTATTCCTTTTGGTCCCTTAACTCAGGTTCACAACTCGGGTTTATTTCAATAGAGTTCGGTCCAATCATTCGGTAGGGAGTTTCATAGTAATACTCCTCCACATACTATAACGTGCTGCTTCATCAGGTTATACATTCCCCATTTCTCATTGTATCATGACCTTAGCAATCAAATGTTCAGCAATGCATTACACGGTGAGAGATACCAGTATCAATGAACAATAATTCGTGTACTCGATAATGATTTTTCCAATCGATACTCCTCAAAATTACCTTATACAGATTCACGAATCTACTCCTTCCAGAGAGCTTATGATGTTTATAGACCATGCTTTCACAATGATTCATAATTGTCCTCAGGGACTCAACTATCCTTCCTACTAAATTCTATCAAGAATATACATATAAATCACAGAGAATTTATAACTTTTTTCTGTTCGATGGCCTTTTTCTTTCCTTCCTACACTGTCTCTGAACAACTCTGCTTCAATTCACTGCTTGTCCCTGCTCCTTGACTAATACTGCTCTCTGTTAATGCAATCTTCCTCTGTTCTTCTCTGCTACTGCCTAGTTACTATTTCAGATGCTCCTTCTTTGCCAATTCCTTTGCCATCAATGACAATATTTCCAACAGTAACTAAATCTGGGACTATGACTCTCCACTCGACCATAAATAACTGCAACCAAGTCTCACTTGTAGCTATCAATCCCAAGACATATTCCAGAGACTGAAGGGTATTTTTCCTAATGGATAACCACAACCTACAGTTGTTCAACAGACACTATAGGTCTCGCCACCTATGCTCTAAACTGATTTGAAAACAATGAATGGACAAGGAATCAAGAGACTCATCATCTCCTCCATTATACTAAGTTGCAAACAACAAATGCACAAGGAATTGGGAGGCTCGCCATCTCCGCGCTTAAGCTAAGTTGAAAAAAATAAATGCACAAGGAATCGAGAGACTCATGGTCTCCACCCTTCTACTGAGTTGTAAACAAGAAATGCACATGGATTCGAGAGACTCCGTGTCCATCCTTCATCTGAGTTGCAAACAAAAAATGCACAGGGAATCAAGAGACTCACCATATCCACCCTTCAACTAAAAACCATGGTTTCACCCAACTTAGGGGCTCCATAACCACAAAAAATCAAATAAACAACAAGAAAGCTATCTATAAGCCTTCCAGGAATTTTCCAAGGAATAATTCCTCCCCCTCATCCCTCCAAGATTTCCTGATAATATCCATCTCCACCCTTTGGCCACTAGGAATCAAGAGGAAATTTATTCCCCACCTGGAAGTGTTTCTTATAACTTCTTGCTAACTGAAAGTATATTTTTCTCATCTGCGTTATTTCTTCTATGTTCTCCTCTTCTCTGTTGCTCTTCTCTCCCTTTGTCTACTTCTCCCTTGTTAATCTAATATTTTCCTCTTCTTGATTAAGTCGTCTTATCTTCTGCATAACCTCTAAAAAATACACTGCTAACAGATCTTGTCAACCAATGACAAGTGAGCCACATCTTCCTCTACCATCAGTTATTTAATTCCATCCAATGACCCACTTTCTCTCGTGATATCTGGGTGTAATTCCTTAACAGTGCAGCCAACTTCAATTGTTGTCATGTCCTCTCTTTCTTACATTATCCTCCAAGAGAGTGGTTTGGCATACCTTCTTATAGTTCCATTAAGTTCAAGACCCATTCTACTTGGGAAATCAACAAAAGGCCTTCAATTGTTGTCCCAACAATTCATATTTCCCTGTCTCAAGGAAATTACACCATCCTAGGCAAGCAAGATTTTTTATCCCATTACTGAACCCATTTATAAAATATTTACATTGCATATATGTGTAATAAATTGGGGTTGCCACTCAGGTGTACATACTCTGCCCCTATAATTTTTAACTTATGACATTTTGAGAGGAAAGAAAGTGTTGGGGTTCCCATGTTTTGGCCAGATTAGCAAGACCAAAATATGAGACAACATCAGAACCACTTTGGGGCCCTAGGATTTAGCCCTCCTGGACCTGGAGAGGGATATCTCCAATAAAACAAAGAATGATATATATCTTTGAAGCTCAAATGAGATATTAGGCTAGGTATGAAGCACAAAGAGGGGTTTTAAAATGATTTGGTTGGTTGGTTGCTGGGTTGGTCATGAGATCATAGACTGAGAAGGTAATGGAAGGAAAAGATCAAAGTAGTAGGATGTTTAGGTAAAGAGGATAGGTCAAGAAAGTGCCATCCATTGGGCTATGGAGTCATGAAAGGGAATTACTTGCAAACCACTAGCCAAGGCTTTCAGAGGGCAAGTCATCTATTCTAAAGGATCTTTTTAGATAGATGGTGGGATGGAACATTAAGGATTGAAAGTGAGAGAAGGAAAGACACCCAATTTCTGTCTATAGATCAGGTCAGAGGTCATTTAACTCCAGACCTGCTTGGAAATATTCATAGGCAGCTTTCAATGGGGGGAAAAAGGGGCAGCTTATAGATCGGACCAGAGGTCATTTAACTCCAAGTCAGCTTTAGCATGCTCCAAGAGAAAACAAAGATAAGTTTAACAGAGCCAGGGTCTATAGATCAGAGAAGGAATTTGAACCTTCAATGCTTTGACACCAACAAGAGATCTTAGAAAGGCCAGCTGGTCGCACAAGGACCCTAGTGGACAGGGCTAACTCTAATCCCCAGTTTCCCAAATCTTCCAGCTTAAACCCAACAAGAACAACTAAAGACAAACTTCATTAATTCATACATCAACTAGTAGGAAATGACATCCACTACACTGGTTAAGTTAACAGAAATAAACCCTTAGATAACACATACAGTAGAAAACATTGAAGGCAAGGAGAGCAGAGACATAGGGTACCTAACAAGGGTAAATCCTATGCCATATTTCTGATGCGATCCAGAAGAAATGAACAGCATGAAAATGTAATAAAACAATAAGATAAGAAAAACATCACCCGTAGTAATAGACCAGGATCCAAAGAAATGTGCTTGATTAATTGATGCAAAACCAGTCACATACACTAAGCTCAATGGCTGTTACAGTCCAGAATTTATCCTCCCAGCCTACTACATTTCAAACTACTGTGCTAATCTCTCCCAAAATTGTTCTAACAGTCAAAACTGAATCCCTCTAACTACAACAGCAACAACCGAACAAAAACCCTTTACAATATGTTCTTTAGGATTCTTATAGGAGAAAATAATAACAGGAGTAGATGAAAACTTAAATGCAACATTAAAACTCTGAAGCGGCAAGAGGGCCTGAGGCCTCATTCTATTTTAAATGTCTAAGCATGGAACCTTTGCGCTCTTTGGATGAAAGAGTGGTCTTCATCAGGCTACAATTTACTCCATGCATGTCTTTGGTGTACTTGCTGCAACTCTCTGGTGAACTGAACGAAAACAAATCAATGACTTAGGTCTGCCATACCGTGTAACAAATGCTTCTGATGGTGTAGGACTATTGTCAGGGTGGAAATGTTCTCAGGAACTTAACATAGAATGAAAGCAGTATGGATGCTGTGTCCTTTCTCAGGAGGAACGTTCTGTTGATTTCAAACCCTGCTAATATGGTTTTCTGTGCACTGGACCGTTTGAGCGATCCACGGGATCTTCGATTCTGGTACCCTTGCCTTAAAATTATCAGTTTAAAGCTCAAAATCTGCAATTACAGGCTCTAAACGCTCTTTTTCCCACTCATACTCCTTTGCTGCTCCATTCCAGTCTCTGTCAGTGAGAACTGTGCTTTAATGGGTCTGCGGAGGTTTTACAGAGTCTAAACTCTGTTCCTTTAATGAGAGCCCTATCATAACGTCTTCTTAGGCCCTTTCTCCCTAATTTTCAATCTTCTACGCATGATCCTCCCTGCGTTCTCTGTCATTGTGACAGAGACTGTGAATCATGGCGATTTTCTCCACCTGAAACCCTGCAAAACACGAAAACACGTTAAGGAAACATGCACGGGGAGGGTAGATGCAGCAAGGACGATGAAATTGGCTGTGCAGACTAGTGAAATGGTGAAACAATGCGAGGTGACGACGAAAACGTAGTGGGAAGCTTGCAGAATGGTGGCGCAGCATGGGAATTTTAACGTAAAACATTAAAATCTAACCTTTGGATGAATATATATACAGGGACGGGTGAAAAATATGATGAAACACGTGGAATGGGTGATGTGGCGGGATCGGTCAATGTCGTGCGTGCGTTAAATCTGGACTGTCTGATCTCAGGAGGAGATCGACGGTTGGGGACACGGCGGAGGGCGATTGAATCTAGACCGTCTAATCTCGGGAGGAGATCGACGGTGGAAAGCACAACGGAGGGCGATGGATGGTGGGCCAGGGGTATGGATTGCCCTGGTTAACTCCCGCGAAACTTCGTGGCGCGATGACCATCAGATGGTTTGCCCTAGATCGGACGGTGAACAATGATATCGCGCAGGGTCTGTGGATGAACGATAATGCGTGATGGATGGCAGTTTTTGAATAGTGCGTGGGGCCATGCATCGTGCGATGAGTGGAATCGCTGGCCAAATGAAAATTATCGCCCACCTTTCAAAGGCAGTGCGATAGAAACCGCCGGTTTCTGCACAGTACTCGGGAATGGTTGCGGGGACCACCGAGCGGGTGAATTACGAACCGTCGATCTGCGGGCCAGATCTATGGTGGACAGGCAATCGGAGGAGTGGACGGGGTGGGAACCACAGTGCGGCGCTGATCTGCGAAGATCGTCTGATCTAACAGATCGATGGCAAATAATGCGCCCGATATCCATCTGTGGTAAGCGCCTTTCGGGCTAGCGCCTGGTTCTAGCACCCCAGTCACGTGGAGAAAAAGGCTAAGGGGGCTGACCTGAAGGGGGCTAAGACTCATATATGCACAAATGTGGGTTTTGGCTCATTTTTAATGAATTTTGAGGGTAGGAAAAGGCAACGATAGAGGAAACAAGGGTTTTTAAACCAAACAAGGAGTGGGTGTAGGGTTCAAAGGGGATTTTGGGAGGATTTAGAAAGTAAAAAGGGGAACTTTAAAAAAAGGGAAAAAGGGTTAAAAAGGGACAATTTGCAAGGATACAAGGGGCAAATAAAATCCTTTGGAGCGCCATTTTTTGCAATCAGAGAGGCTTTATCATGGGAATCAGCAGGGGGGGTTTTATCAAAGGACAAAGGCACAAGGAGGCTTCATGGATGATGTGTTTTCAGAGGAAATGCATTCCTTGAAGGCTCAGAAACATTTTAGCCCCCTGTTTGCTTGTCAAAAATTTATAGGGGGATAACAGAAAAAAACACATATTCTTAACATTAATTCCCTTCAAACTATAAATATACATGTTCGCAGTGGAAGGAAGTACACAATTCTCTTATATTAATGACATGCATTTAATTTTTTTTAACCATGTCAAGACTTTTGATTTGTATATATCGCAGAGAGTATTTATTTAATATGGGAACTGAAATAATTCATTTAGAACAAATATTAAAATATTTTTTTAATTATCATGTGTCAACTCCATAGTGAGGATAAAAAAATTCCACATCTCCCTCATATTAAAGAACATCCCATTATAACATTTTAACCATAATAGTTTCTTTTTACTTTCAATTACTTTATACATATTTATATGAATTTAATATTGAAATACTTTCATTAAAATTAACATTAAATTTAATCTTTTTAAAAATATTATAAACTCCATATTTCATAAGAATCCTTATATTAAATTTAAAAACACTCCTATAAATGCAATTAATAATATCCTCTCGAATGTCTTCACCAACATACTTTTTAATGCTTATCACTTCATATTTTTCATTGTCCTTTTTTTTGTAAACCTTGTCAATTGATTTCCATTAATAATAAAAGATGTTACATTCATAGTTTTTTGTGCTTCAAAAAATAGCCACCCCGAGAGGTCATTGCTTCAAGTAGGGGTAACCAAAATAACACCATTTCTACCAGTGAAATCCAAGATGCAAGGTTTTGAATGTTGCAGAGACAGAGCAACCCATGCATGCTTTTCATATGTTCCCACTGATTCCATGAAACTTTTACAAAACTAAGGAAAAATGTTATTGAGAAGAAGGTGTTGAAAACAAGCCTACAAGTGGTATACCATCCTATAGAAAGCAAAAACATAGATTTATACACATCTGAAGCAAAGAAAAAATCATTACATGCCAACTACATCCACAGTGCTATAAATAGTACAAGGATAGATCAAATTTTTTTCCAGAGTTCCATGTCGTCAACCCTCTATAAGGACCAGTGAAAAAACCATTGAATGCCAAATTATAGAGATAAGTGAAAAAAACATCGGAGACCATTAGTCAAAAATGATGACTGGAGAAAGGGGAGAGTATTTTTCCTATGGATAATTTCCAACAAGAGCGTTAATAATTTTCAGTACTTCATGTTTCTCATCAGATTCAGTGCCTAAGTTAGAGAACACAAACTGCTCCACCCTTACTATTCTAGCCACAATGTCATTTAGGGTGTAGCGAATGTTCTAAAGAATTTGCTTAATTTCCTCCTGACCTGCAAAAAAATTGTAGTTTTCTACCTGCTTTTCATGAATAACCATGCGGAGAAGTGTTTCTATATGTTGGTGCACTATGAGTGAATGAAGAAAGTGAAGCCTATGCTTCCTTAATTTCCCCAGATCAGGAACATGCTTGAGGAAATTTCCTCCAATATCATAATCAAAAAAATATATGCAATCACGAACTCGTTTGGATCTAGAAGAATAATTCCCTTCCTCACTTTATGAGGGATTTAGTAGAAGTGGTTTTCCATTGACTCCCATCCGAACAAATGTGAACAAGAGTAATATGAATTGAGTGCACCATCATGGTGACTATCCATTCTCTGTCGAGGAGCCATACTTATATAGGGAATGGATTGATAGAAAAAATTGACTAAAACCAGAGGCAAGCACTTTGGGAGATATATTCTTAAGTGAGGAGTAAACACATGAACAAGAAGGACATCATCTAAAATTGAAAAGAGAAAGGAGAGTGTATTTGGTCGAGGGGACACATGTAAGGAAACTCCCCATGATTTTAACGGAAATGCCAACCCTAACTCCTATTATACCCCAATTTATGAGAGACAGAGAAAAAGGGAGATCAGAGACCTTAAGACAACTGCAATAATAAACAAACAATTAACAACATCAAAACCAAATGGAGAAGGTACCTAGGTACCAAATTCCACAAACCACGACGGGGAGATTTAAGGAAATTCCCGTAGAATCAGAAACTTTAGGCGATGAGGTGGGTAGAACTGCTACCAATTTAAAAGATGAAACAATCCCTATATTATGGAGAAAGAGAATCAAAATAATTGACCCTTGTGTAAATTCACAAAGCTACAGAGAGGTACTAGAAGAGTGACTTCTTAAATAGTGAACAAGAGTGACAATAGGAAAGATAATAGTAAGGAAACAAACCTCCCACAAACCCTAAAGAGACCAACAATAACATCAGGAGCAACATGAAGATTTGAAATCCTCTTCAGCATTACAGATAACATAGCTTTTCCTCCACCTTGAGAATATGTGCATGCATCTATAAAAGGGCACGAATGTGAGAGGACTCAGCCTTTGAAATAAAATACTAGAGTGTGTGAGGTCCAGGGAATGACTGGTGTATGACCTAGAACACTTTTTAACAAACAAAAGGTTCCCATAAATCATACACTCATGAATGAGCTCTATATACTATTTGTTAGGATGTCCTCCACCCACAACAAATCCGCCATGAGAAAGCTTAACCATTGCAACTTCTAAGTGATGAATCTTGAGGGGAAAGAGAGTCATACTCCACTACATATGCTATCACCTGCGTGCATTTAAACCAATGGGACAGGGGTAGGTGATCCTAAACCTGTGAATAGTAAAAGTGCCACGCAAGCACTGAGAGGTGACAGGTGGAGAGTATGCCTCTAATTCTTAGGGCCGCCAACTCGTGATCCATTCTCGTGTTTGGAATGTTAAACATACTCCATGTCCACATTGTGAAGTTTAATAACACTCCCATGGAGGAATATTTTTCATCATCCTTAATAATGTTAAATATTCATGCTTTAATATTCATCACCATCGGTGTAACTCTTTTTAAAGTCTAAATAAAACATCATATCTAACAACATCGCATTTCATAAATGTCATGTTTATGCCTCTTTAAATGTGTTTATGTACATTTTCATAGTTATTCATATTGTAAAATGAATTTTTGAAAAAGGTTGTGTTTGTGAATTTATTTTTTCTAATGTTTCAGGTGGACACCCACCCATCATCTCAAATATTTGATGTCCCTAAAGGTGGGTGGAGTGCCCACCCAAAACATTATACAAACTAAATGCACAAACACAAACCTTTTCTGAAAATTGATCTTACAATGTTTTAAGTGATATTTTAAAACATTTTCAAGATTATAAATTCACAATATTAATTTTCATCTTATGTTTAATTTGAATTTTACTAAAACTAAAATAAAATATAAAAGTGAAAATAATGTACAATTAAATATGTTTATAATCAACAATTTACTTAGTAAGATAAATTTTATTATTCTATTTTATTTTAAAAAATTAACATTATTTAACTATTTTTCAATTTAAATTATATATATATATATAAATGAGAGGAACTACATATCGTCCACATAATAAAGAACAACACATTATTGAAATGTTTTAAATATCAATAGTTAATTAGAAACAAAAATGTGTATAGGTGATTTCTACATCTTTTTAATATTAATGAGCAACATACAATTGAAATGTTTTAGTAATCAATGATTATATTTGTGTGTGAGAAATATTTATATATCTAAATTTGAAAGAAATATCCTTTCAATATTTAAGATCAATTTTTCACATGGCATTTAAAAAAAATAATCTATTTCAACTATATATATTTTTATATAGATGGTTGATACAAAAATATTACTTAAAGTGGACATTGAAATGTGCTATTTATTATCAACATTGAAATGCCTTTTTTGTAATTAATATATACTTTAAATACCATGTGTTAAACTCCATGTTGAACATGAAGGAATTACACATTTTCTTTGTACTCAAACTTGGCTATAACAAGTACATGGATACAACAAGTAACTTTCTACTTTCAATTGTTTTGTATGCCACTCTACTTCATACTAAATATTAGAGGAATTTCACATATCCATCCTCGAGGAACTTTTGCACTTATGATATAGGTCGACTTAATACCTCCTTTAACAAAAAAATCTCCTATGATAATAACTCATGCGAGACAATTTAATTCACTTAAATTCTATACATTAAATTATCAATCTAGGGCCATAAGCTTGTGAAATACTAACTTTGTATGTGGAGGGTTTAGGACATTAATATAATTTTTAACTATAGTATATTTTTAAGGATTCAAATACTATGTCTATGTATGCTACTATAGGAAACTATTCTAGTTTGAAAAACCATACATATAGAATATACATGAATATTTAATAAGCACGTGTAATTTAGTACTAAACCTGGTAATTGTTTGGTGAATATTATCAATTTAATCATATATATGTAAAAAATAGGATGATTTTTTAACCAAATGGGTTAATATATAATGTCTAAAAAATTTCCAAAAAATAACCAATTGGTGAAAAATCCCCCCTAAAAGAATCCATATTTTTAACCTAGGAGAGAAAATATTATATTTTGATCTAATGCTACAAAAGAATATTACACCTTTCAAATAAATTGAAATAGAGATTAAAAATGCTATAATGGTCTTGTTCATTATATGTTAAATTAACGAAATGTTTTATTAGGCATACATTATAGTATTTTACTCAAAAATATTGTTAAATGTTAATGTCCCTAATAGTGAAGAAATATCATTTCCAATATTCAATGAAATTTATTTTTTTGTATGTTATTAGGTTTCATTTCAAATGAACAAATACAAACAAGTATTAAAGATGAAATCAATCTACTACATAAACTAATACTTTACAAAGAGATCTCTTATCATTGGATTGTCAATCACATAGTTTCTTTAATGATTTCATAGGTTGTAATATTTCATTGATATCAAATTCAAGTGTTTACATCAAAATGAAGAGCACAACATATATTTCAACCTTTGATAGAGACTCATCCTCTCCGTAAATAATTGTACATAACACATAGTAAATATTAAACAACAGTAAATTAGAGAAATTAAACTATTAACAAGACATACAATGCTTATGAAATCCAAAATCTAAACTACAAACTAGATATTCTTAACAATTCTAATGCTAAGAGGATAAAATAAGAGTGGCATTAGCCAAATTGAGGGGCCCTACCAAGTAGCTTTACGCTACATATAAAACTATAATGCTAAGAACCAATCTGCAAATGCAAACTATCTCAAAAAATAAATTTGATATTTGTATTAATGATAAGGCTCATCAATACATAGCAATGGATATCAATATTCACCAATCTATTGATTGATTGATCTATCTCTTGGTCCATGGATTGATTTAACTCTTTAACAATTACATTAAATTTCTTCCTTGCTAGTTTATGTAAACATTTATATTACAAAAGGATGCACAAGTGAACTCTAGTTGAATCCTCTGTTTCATGCTTTGAGAGCATCAAATACATATCATGAAGGGTAAAGAAAGGTATTTTTGGTAAATATTTGGTGGAAATAGACCACAAAAATATCAAGTGATACAAATATATCGTCGATCATTACCCTAAACTATATTGCTTGTTGGACACACTATTCTTGGCATAATTTGATTCTAATTTTGACTGAAAGATAGTGTTCTCTTTTTTTTCTATGGAACCAATTTGATGAACATGGAACTATATCAAGGCATCCAAGAGGAAATCCCATGTCTCATACTTCCTTCTAGAAGTTCATAGATACGCTAAATGATGAGGTGTGTTATTGAATCCTCATATGCATTACAAGGCCTCAATTGGTTAAAATGTCATTAATAATAAAACAATGGTTACTCCTACTAATTACTAAAAACAATTAAAAATCTATTAAATTAACAATATAATTACCTTCTAAGCTTCGAATGGCATTTTGATTGAAAAATATGGTAAAAGGAAAGACACCAAGGTAGGAAGGGAGGATTAAATGGTTAAAAGGGGATAAATGTCAATGAAAATTGCACAAAATTAGAGGTCTAACATCTCCCCCCACCTAATATTTTTCATTTCTTCATTCAAACAAATTCATGACTAATATTATGGTACAAAATTGCTCAAAGCTGAGAAAAACTTGGCTGATGCTTCATCTATGTTAATGGCTACTAATTGATATATTCACACTAGCCTCGTTCCTCGTTTTCTATGCATTTAGTTTCTTTCCCAATGTTCTATTATGTAATGCTAGATATTGAGTTTGTTTGTGCCACTTCCTATAAATTTTAAACAACATTTTTTTTCTTTGATGTTAATTTCCCAATTTCCTTCAATAGTTGAGAACCCTTTTCCTTCAAGAATATGCTTTCATTGTTTACATATATATCTAAGATCTTAAATTTTTCAATATCTACTTTTATTATTTCAATCTTCTTGTTTTTCTTCTTTAATTTGGAATAGATTTCCCTTCTTAGGGAACCAAAGCACGTGGTGTGTTTTATAGGTTCATAATAGTCTATATTACCCTTGAAATCATTGGGCATTGGTGTTGAAGGTCCAACAAAATCAAGATGTTGATAAACAAGAGTCCTAGGGTTAGAGAATATAGTTGTATACTTATTGGGAAAGGGGATTTCTAACTCCTTAAATTTGATATCACTATCCTTAGTTGGTATTGGCTTAGTATGTAAGGAAGTAAAATTTTTGGTTGGACATGAAGTGACAACTGATGGAGGCTCTACATTTTATTTCGGAGGATTCTTTTTATTCATACTCCCAGTGATTCTCCTAGGTGTGACTAGTGTGGTTGGATTAGGTTTTCCATGTGACTTATTTTCATGTGTTCATTTAGACTTTTATTTGTGAAAAAATGAATCCTTCAACTTCATGGGCACTAAGCTCCTCATTTTCATGTATTTCACTATGCTTAGGGAAAATATTCGCTTGTCAAAGTATCTCTTCATGTGCAATAATAGTATCAAAAACCCATTAATAACTAAGAATGTGTCCCATATATACCTTTATTTATGAAATTATTCTAAAATTATCATTTTAATTAAGCCATGGTGATATAATCTTTCTAATATTTCTAGGTTTTGTTGTATGTTCATTAACATTCTACCCAAAATTTTACATGAATTGAATGGAAAATTTAGATAATCATTAGCTTCAAAGTATAGGAGGAGATGGATGTGGTAAATAAATTTTATTTCACACCTTCAATCACATGCAATATGATTTTTTATGACGAATAACAAGTTAATACACTTCTCTGTAATCCACACTCTCAATACACCTTTCCCCAATTTGTCCTATGTTCATTGAGCATAGGAATTAAGTCCAAACCCCTTGTTTGACATTATTATTTGTGAACCACCTCTCCCCTATTTAAGGAAGTCTAGTTTCTTGGGATATTGATTCCTCTGGCACTACCATTTCCAAGTTTCCTACATGAACAATTCATCCATCAAACCATTCTATGAATGCTTTGGTGACAAAATCATTGTTCCCATGAAATTTTCTATGGAACAAAAACAATCCTATGAATATAAGTATGGGTTTGTTGGAATTCTACTCAAGCTATGCTTCAAAAATTTCCAATGACCATGGTTCTTTCCTAACCACACCTAGTTTCCCCATGACATCACAATTCTTTGTGTGTGAGGTTATGCAAAAACACTCTGCCTTTGAGTGAGTATCATTGTTGGTGAAGGGGTAAGAGTCTTGTGAATGCTAATTAATTTATGAATTATTCATAGGTTAAAAACTCATTGATAATCCTACAGGTGATTCAAATTGAGGTGGGTAATTATAATGATAGTCGGTCAATCAATATGCATGCACACAAATATTAAGAGAGATAATGATATTACATGTTATTAGAAGGTAATTTTATAGGGTGTAAAAGGGATAGGAGAATGGAAATAATGATTGTGAGTGGAGAGTATAATAAGGATAGAGTGTAGGAAAGGCTATTTATACAAATTTAAATTATCTCAAATATTTTTTGTTTGATTACTTTCCATCTTCTTAATAAACTACAGGAATTTAAAAGTTGTTTTTCTTACTCCAAGTTTACCTTAATGGTACTTTCATAAAATGATGCATGTTGAAGTTGATGAGCATTATTAAAAGGAGGAATTGATCATGAAACTTCTGTGTATTGAGGAAAACCAAAACTATATGTTGATGCTAAGAGTGTCCAACTGAGGATGTTGAGATTTATTTCTTATCTAAATCTATAAATAAAATGAATGATGTTGTCAATGAAGTCCTTTTGAGTGATGGAGGGAAGAGGCTAGAGTTACTTGGGAAGCTTTGGACTCTAATCCTAAATCTAATTATCATCATATGAACTTGAATTTCAAGTTATATTCAACAAGGTTGTTACAAATCATTTAGTAATTATTATAGAGATCTTGTAACTCTTGAAGGAAGTGGTTATTGAATTGCACGATGGTTACAAGAATGCCTATAGCTCATGAAACTATTAGAAATATAAATGATGAGGTTTTTGTTGGAGAAACCTAAGACTTATCATCTATAGAATCATTATCTTTGAAAAGCTAAAGTACTATTAGGAGAAAACAGAATTGAAACATTTAATTTTGAAGATAATCATGCAGAAGTCCACATGTTGAGAGTCGAACATGAAGTTCTAAAAATATAGTCATGATTTATTAATGGAATGAAATCAAGTATATATTTGTTGGATATAATAAAAAATAAATTTATTTTGTAATCCCATGGATATTTTGAATAAATTATCATTGAAAATTTTGATGTAAGAAAATTAACTGCAACAAATATGGATACTAATGGTGGTAACAAGCATAACAATAATGGTTATGTCAAGCTCTGTATCAAGTAATTTTCTCACGAATCTAATTATGATTTTGCTAATATTGTTTCTTATAAAAACCATTCATGGAAAAATACCTCTTCTTGAAACAAACCAATTGTTCAATTTATAGCTAAAAATATCCCTTTCATTCAAAAAGAACTTGGGGAATATTTATCAATCAGTTGCCTAGTTTTTAAGAAAAAATCCTATTCAATTGTTCTAGAGGATTGGTTTTTATTTTCTTTCATTTTACTAATTTTTCCCTTTTTCTCTTGTTTTGTTATATATATATATAGTTGAGGTTGCAACAAGTTGGGAATCCTCCCTACTTATAAATACATCCATATTACATTGTTGCAAATTATGTTGAATGAATTTATCCTAGGTGATAGGCTATTGATATAATCCTAAACTATTCCCATTAACCAATAAATAAATTCCTTCAACATCAATGGTATTGATTCTCATGGAACCATTTTTAAATGTAGTCTCAATGTCATATGGGCCTAACCAGCATGTGGTAAAAATTCCTTTAAAAATATTGAATTTAGAGTAAGAAAGGAGAGCCTAAACAACTGGTTTGAATTGAATTTTCAAGTTAAAATTGTCCTAATATTTACTTATTTTCTATTAGACAAGGGTGGTCGATTGAATGGTGTTATACTACATCTCGTCTAGCTCATTTATATGATATATTCTTTGTTGTTGTGCATCTAGGAGATTCATACCTAGCTAAACCACATTTCTAAAAATATTCACCCAAAATTCTATTGGAATAAGAACCTATTTAGCATGCACCAGTTAATATGGTGTAAAACAGGTTGTATTGGATAATTTGGTCAACATGTTCAAGGCAAAAAATGAAAATCAGGTCCTTTTCTTCAAGAACCAACTGAAGAATCTCAAGAAAGGCATGGATGAATCCGTTCAATCATATTTTCTAAAATTGATTGAAATCTGAAATAATATTCTGGCCATTGGGGAGACAATATCTGATCGAGAAATGGTTCTTGTTGGAAATGTTGTCATTGATGGAAATAGAGGCAGAAAAGACAGAGACAGACAAAGAAGGCAGCAGATGCAGAGATAGGCAAAGAACAGTAGCAAAAGACAGCTGGTAAAATTTACAGCGAAGGCAGAGGCAGAGGTCGAGCAACAGAGGTACAACGAAAGTAGAAGCAGAAGAAGAGAAGGCAGAAGCAGAATGACAAAGGCAGAGGCAGAGGCAGAGCTGTTATCGCAGAAAGGTAGAGGCAGAGACAGAGCCGTTATTCCGAGAATCATTACCCCAGCTGGAGGATACATAATATTCTGGGAACCTTAACCCAAGCGGCAAAGTATATATATAAACATATATATATATAAACCTTATTCTGGGAATCGTAACCCAGGCGGGTGGATATATATTATTCCAAGAATCATTACCCAACTGGAGGATACATTAAAGCGGAAACATAAATCTTATATATATGCAGCGCCTCATTTATATTTCACCTTATATGCAAAGGTCCAAACCATAGATATTTATATGGTGCGCAATATATAAAGGCAGGGTACAATGCATCGTGGGCCCGACGAGCAATGTTAGTCTTAAACCATTGGCAAAGTATACATATATATCAAACAAAGGGTAGCGCCTTTGTTCAATACATGGCCTGACTTTTGATCTATGCAGAATATATATATATGTGTGTGTGTGTGTGTGTGTTGGTATATAATATATTGACATATATATATAAAGATCAAATCTTATATAATGCATCTGTATGCGGGTTTATATGTTCAAAGGGCACGGGCATTTAAATGAATTAAAGGTGTGAAGTCTATCAAATATATGTGGGCCCGTGAATTGAATACATCATAATATCTTGTGCTAATGGTTAAAATACAAGGCGTATATATATATATATATATATATATATATATATATATATATAGATATATATGGAGTGGTTTATACACAAAGGACCAGGACTACAATACAAAGTATATGTATCATATTATTGAGCCCGAGATCAAAAGAACCAAAGGTAACAAAGCCTTATATGGTGGGACCCTTTCCCAATCGCATCGGAGAAAAATTGTGCAACAGAACATGTAAACAAAGAGTTGCGATTGCGATGAAAGTCCAGACTCGATGAATCAATGAATCATAATCGATATGTATTTGAATTCTGGCCTAATCACATCGGAGCATCGCAGTGTGGGCATATCGGAACATCCAACCAAAACTTGCGATTGCGATTGAAGCCCGGACCCGATGGGCATATAAACAGTGGTTAATATATGTTTGAATTCCGACAGAACAATGTTACATCGCATCGGAGTTAATGCAGGGCATCAGAACATGCAAATGGAATTTGCGATTGCGATTAATCACATTGGACCCATCGCATCGGCAAAATAAATGAACAGTGGTCAATCACATCAGAGTTAAGGCATCACAGAAAAACTGGTAAATGAAGTTTGTGATTGCGATCAATTGCAATCAGAAACCTCTGGAGGAAACTCATCGCATCAGAGCACAAAACAAATTTCGGATGGTGGGCCCAAAAGGGCATTTTATATGTTAAACAGGATTTTATTGTCATACCGAGAGTTGATTTAAGTTGTATTAAAAGGCAGTTTGTATGATTAAACTCTTTATAATTATGCTGAGAAATGAAATTGGGTTATATATATAAAAGGCATTGTTACAGATTCGCATGATATAAAAAGTGCAGTTACATAAATACGGGAGTTACACTGCAGCTATAAATAGAAAGGCATACAGAGGAGATAAAGGGACAAACACAGTCAAAGAAAAGACAAATGCGCAGCAATCCTGAAGGCTGAATGAGTTGAGCTGGATTTTTTCATTGTAATTGAATGTAAATGTTTTTAATTGATTTATATTGGTGTGATGCATTGGAAAGTCTCCAGAAGAGAGAAAATATCCCACTGTAATATTAAAATAAGCACCTACAGTTACATTTTTCTGAGTAAGCTGAAAAGAAATGAGAAGGCTGAAGACCAAGAGGTATGACTATCGATTTTGAATTCCTAGAGGAATACAAACATTCATAAGGAATTATCTATAAGTAATATCATCTTGATATGCATAGAGAGGTTAGATAGAGTAAGGATAGAGAATGAAAATTATATAAGATTGAGGCAGAGAAGATAAGGAAGAGAGGAGCAGAAAGAGATGCTACAGAACAGAGCTGATATCTGAGGTAAATCAGCAAACACTTCTTGTGATAAATTGAGGAAGTTGGAGCTTCCCTATCAAGTTGAAGCTTGATAGTTGTCAGTTGTAGCTGACTGAGGTTGGAGCCTCCTGTAGGTTGGTGCCTGCAGAAAAATTGAAGGGAGTTGGAGCTTCCTTGCAAGTTGTAGCTTGCAGAATTGAGGTTGGAGCCTCCTGTAGGTTGGTGGCTGTAGAAAAATAGTGGTGAGAGGGAGTTGGAGCTTGCCTTTGCATCACAACAATAATAAGATGTGGTTTTCTCCCTTTATGGGTTTCCACTTATATCTTTTGTCTCTATCCGTGTTGCCTGTGTGCTGAGATGATTTATCAAATCTGCTTAATGTTTACTGCTCTCGTAATAAGTTTAATGTTACAAAAATTTAATTCTTGCTGCAACATATTAAGACTGTTCATATACTAAGGTTGAATACAAAAGTAAGTTGTAAATAAGCTGATGAAAATTGAAAAAGCTCATGTATGTATTGAAATGATTCACCCCCCCTCTCAGTTCAACTAAGAATTCAACAATTGGTATCAGAGTGTGTTCCTTTGTACCAATTTAACAATTGAAAGGAGATTCTAGGTTCTCAGGATGGCTAGTAAAGAAGGATGCTCAACCAATAAAGCCCCTTTCTTTACAGGTGAAAATTATGTCTTCTGGAAAATCAGGATGAGGACATACATAATGTCTCTAGGAATAGAAGTTTGTGGTGCTGTGGAATTAGGATATGCCCCAAAGGCAACTGACTCAGAGAAAGAATCCAAACAAGATTTTGTAGCTAACGCAAAATCCATGAATGCCATCTTGAATGGATTGTGTGAAGCAGAGTTTATCAAAGTAATGTACAAAGACACTACCAAAGAGATGTGGGATACTCTGGAGAACATCCATGAAGGAGACAAGAAAGTAAAGACTGCCAAACTTCAAGTCTACAGAGCCCAGTTTGAGAACTTAAAAATGAATGATGATGAAGACATTGACAGTTTCTTCCTAAAAGTTGCAGAAATTGTTAACAATATGAAATCTATTGGAGAAACCATGCCAGAAAGTATAATTGTGAAAAATATTCTAAGATCTCTTCCATCCAAGTTTAATCCCAAAGTGTCTGCATAAAAGAAACAGCTGATTGGGAGACCTTGACCATGAACTAGCTACTTGGAAATTTAACAGCATACGAGATGAGGCTCCCACAGAAGAAGCCAAGTACGAGGGAGGCAGCCTTCAAAATAGAAAAGAAGAAAGAAGAAGAGGAAGACATATGCTCTTGCTCGGATGAAGAAGAGGCAAATTTTGTCAAGAAATTGGATAGAGGCTCAGGTAAATACAAAGGTAAACTTCCTTTCAAATGCTTTAACTGTGGAAGAGTGGGACACTTTGCTGCTAAGTGTCCTCATAATAAAGTAAGGAATCAGGCTCAAGAAACAGAGAAAAATGCATCAAAAAACTGGCAGAAAGAAAAGAAGTTCAATAGAAAATCCTTCTATGCTCAACAAGACAACAGTGCATCTGAAGACTCAAATGAAACTTCAAGTGAAGAAGGAACCTCTGAATTCTTATTGATGGCCATAGAATAACTTGAAGGTCTCCTGCTAGAAGATGAAGAAGAAGAAGGTGAAGTCGACCTTGAGGGGGAGCTAAGAAGTGCTCTGGAAGAGATTGATAGACTCAAGCTGAAATGTAGAAAACAAAAGGACATTCTCCTCAAGTATGTACGAGAAGAACAGAATTCAGAAGTCGTTATGCAGCTAAAGATAGAGCTTGAAGAAGCTAAGAAGATATAGGACATGTTACTTAAGCAAATCAAGGAGAAAACTCAAGAACAAGAGAAGTTGGAAGAAGAAATAGTATGTCTCAGGAAGAAATTAGAAAATGCTCAAAGGAAAGTGGTTATAAATTCTTCTCAAACAACAAGCTCTAGTAAGTTGAATGAAATTATGGTTGCTCAAAGATCTCCTATGATAAAAAATGGAATAGGCTATGAAGGAGAATCAAGTAAAAGCAAAGAAAAGGAAAACAGAGAAATTATTTTTGTAAAAGCAAAGAAGGATGATGAAGCAGCTCAAATAATTCCTACAAAAGAAGAAACTTGTAAGAAGGGAGACAGAACCCAGAAAAATCCTCTAATAACAAAGAATGAAATAAATACCCAAACAGCAGAAAAAGATTCATATACCCCTGAGTATGTCAAATCTTGAAGCCATCAAAGGAAATTCTTCCCTCCTATGAAAAATGCCACTTGTTATGTCTGCCACAAGCTGGGACACATTGCTGCATACTGTCATGCAAGGAGGAGTAATTTAAACTAGCAAAAGATGCAAACAGTGAATAGACTGTCTCAAACAAACAAATGGAGAAAACAACCTTACATCAAGTATGAAAATAATTTCTATGGCTATTGTTTTTATTGTAAGGAATTTGGCCATAAAATTATTGAATTTAGAAAGTATGGACAAAGATTAATGTTCAACACCTCAAGGAGGTTTATGAATCAAATAAATTTTGTTCATACTCACAATTCTGCAAAAAACTATGATCAAATGATGTATATGCAATCAAGTTGGACATATGCCTTCCAAATGTCCCCTGAAAGGATGTGATTCATCATCTCACAAAATATACCAAACAAAAGGATGCCTCCAGTGGAAAAAGAAGGAGAATAAGTGTGACCTGGCTCTAACTGCTCAATATCTGAAAAGCCAATGGTATCTGGACAATGGATGCTCAAAGCATATGACTGGAGACAGGAGAAAATTTATAACTTTTGATGAAAAGAAAACTGGTAATGTTACTTTTGGCAATGATAAATCAGGAAAAATCAAGGGAAAGGGCTTAGTCATCTTAGATAATGGCAGAGGTAAGGCCCAAGATGTACTATTTGTAGATGGGTTGAAAGAAAATTTGCTGAGTGTCAGTCAAATGTGTGATAAAGGCTGCGAAGTTCTTTTCAGAGCATAAGACTGTGAAGTCAGATCAAGCACCACAGGTAAGACTCTGCTCAAAGGTGTTCGAACAGAGAGCAATGTTTACATCATGAAAGAGGATGATGAAGCATGCCATCTTAACAAACTTGAGGAGTCATGGTTATGGCATAGGATATTGGGACATCTCAGCTTCAATCATATCATCAGACTGAGAAAAAATAAAGCGGTCAGAGACATGCCAGAAATAAAAAGGCCTTCTAATACCATATGCAAATCTTGTCAATTGGGTAAACAGACCCATACATCATTTAAGGCAAAAGATGAGTTATCAACAAGTAGACCACTCCAACTTGTGCACATGGATCTGTGTGGACTTGCAAGAACTAAAACACCAAATGGAGAATCCTACTTCATGCTAATAATCGATGATTTCTCTAGAATGACATGGGTTGCATTTCTCAAGAATAAATTGGAAGCTCTGGACAAATTCGAAATATTCAAAGCATTAGCAGAAAATCAGACAGGATGCAAGCTAAAATGCATCAGATCGGACAGAGGAGGTGAATTCACAGATTATGACTTTGTAGATCTATGCAATGAATATGGCATAAAACAAAAATTTACTATTGCAGGGACACCTCAGCAGAATGGAGTAGCAGAGAGACAAAACAGATCTGTTCAACAAATTTCCAGATCCATGATGCAAGAGAATAATATTCCTCAAACCTTCTAGGCAGAAGCGGTACACACAACGGTGCATATCCTTAATAAAGCTCACTTAAAGCCAAGCAGTGACAAGACTCCCTATGAACTATGGCATGGAAAGCTAGCTTCAATCAAACATTTTAGAATTTTTGGAAGAAAATGTTATATAAAGAATAATGATGAAAATCTTGGGAAATTTGATGCAAGAGCGGATGAAGGGATTTTTCTAGGATATGCTTCCAAAAGTAAAGGGTACAGGTGCTACAACAAGACTCTTCGAAAAATAGTAGAAAGTATTGATGTGAGATTTGATGAAGAACTTCCAAACAATACAGGAGATAAAGACTGTTGCAGTCCATCAGACAACCATGAAGAAGAAAACAAAAATGATGATGAAACAAGAAAGACAATAGAAGATGCAGAGCTGAGCTCGAAAGCCCCCTCAAGATACACTCAGAAAAATCATCCTGAAGACCAGATCATTGGAGACAAGAGAGCAGGGGTCCAAACAAGAAGGAAGCTCACTAAACAGACAGAAGAGGTATACATAGCCATGTTATCACAAATAGAGCCAAAGAGATTTGAAGAAGCCAGCAAGGACAAGTATTGGGTGAATGCTATGAATGAAGAATTAGACCAAATTGAGAAAAAAAATACATGGGAAATAGTTCCTAGACCCACAAGGAAAAATGTCATAGGCTCAAAATGGGTATTCAAAAATAAAATGAATGAGGAAGGACAGGTAATCGGGAATAAAGCCAGACTTGTCTGCAAAGGATATTCGCAAATCGAAGGACTTGATTATGATGAAACATTTGCCCCTGTAGCCAGAATGGAAGCCATCAGAATGTTTCTGGCCTTCGCATGCTACCAAGACTTCAAGGTATATCAAATGGATGTAAAATCTACTTTTCTGAATGGAGATCTAGAAGAATAAGTCTACATGGAACAACCGGAAGGTTTCTCTTTAACAGAAAAAGAAGACTATGTGTGCAGACTGAAGAAGGCTATATATGGACTGAAACAGGCTCCTCGTGCTTGGTAATCAAGACTGGATAAATATTTGCAAAAACAAGGCTTTAAGAGAGGTGGAGTAGACAACAATCTATATATAAAAGCCCATGAAAATGAACTCCTGATTGTTGTAGTATATGTTGATGACATTATGTTTGGAAGAAATAGAGAAGAACTAGTAAAAGGGTTTGCTGATGAGATGAAAATAGAGTTTGAGATGTCTATGATTGGAGAGCTCAATTTCTACTTAGGACTTCAAATTTAGCAAAAGAAAACAGGCACATTCATCTCATGGGAAAAATACTTAAAAGAAATGTTGAAAAAGTTCAAAATGGAGGACTGCAAACCTGTGTCAACTCCCATGATCACGGGATAAAATTTGTGTGCTGATGATGGATCTGCTGATATAGATCAAAAAATCTACAGATCCATGATAGGAAGTCTGCTGTATCTAACAGCATCAAGACCAGACATCATGCTAGCTGTAGGGCTAGTGGCTAGATATCAAGCAGCACCTAAACAAAATCACCTTCTTGTAGTCAAAAGAATATTCAGATATCTATAAGGAACAACACAGTATGGACTTTGGTATCCTAAAGGAAAAAGATTCACTTTGACAACATACACAGATGCAGATTGGGCCAGCTGTGTGGATGACAGGAAAAGCACAAGTGGTGGTGCTTTCTATTTAGGAGAAAGTCTGGTGACATGGTTAAGCAAGAAACAAACATCTATCTCTCTGTCTACAGCAGAAGCAGAATATATAGCAGCAGCAGCATGTTGTACACAAGTCATGTGGATGAAGCAAACCCTCCAATACATGAAGGTACGCATTGATGAACCTATCTCAATCAAATGTGATAATACAAGTGCTATAAGTATATCTAAAAATCCTATGCTTCACTCAAAAACTAAACATATCCCAATCAAGTATCATTTTCTCCGAGAACAAGTGGCTCAGAAGATAGTAAAACTGGAGTATGTTCCAAAAAAAGAACAGACAACAAATATATTTACCAAACCACTTGCTAGAGAACCATTTGAATATTTGAGATACATACTAGGGGTAGTATCTGTAGATGCTACTCTCTGATATGAAGAAAAAGCACAGTTTCAGGGGGAGAACAAAAACGAAAATATCATTCCAAGGGGAGATTAGCCAGAAGGGAAGCATGAAACAAGTCCTCAGGATCAAAAGGATTATGGCAAGAATACATCCATCATAATAGAATCAATAAAACGACTAAAGGGTCAGTGGTGAACCCAACGTGAATCTAATCCAAAGGTTGGAGCAGCAGCGTACAAAGTCAGAAGATCTCAGAAAGAGGAAATGCACGAAATGTTGAAAAATAAAAATAAAAATTCAAACCCCTTGCCATTGATGTCAAAGGGGGAGAAAGAGCAAGCAACAGGAGAAAGGACCCTAACAGGAAAACAAAGGAAGTGTGTTGCCATCAATGCAAAAGGGGGAGACTATTGGAAATGTTGTCATTGATGGCAATAGAGGCAGAAAAGACAAAAACAGACAAAGAAGGAAGCAAATGCAGAGATAGGCAAAGAACAGCAGCAGAAGACAGCAGGTAAAATTTATAGTGAAGGCAGAGGCAGAGGTCGAGCAACAGAGGTACAGCGAAAGCAGAAGCAGAAGCAGCGAAGGTAGAAGCAGAATGACAAAGGTAGAGGCAGAGGCAGAGCCGTTATCGCAGAAAGGCAGAGGCAAAGACAGAGCCGTTATTCCGAGAATCATTACCCCATCTGGAGGATACATAATATTCCGGGAACCTTAACCCAAGCGGAAAAGTATATATATAAACATATATATATAAACCTTATTCCGGGAATCGTAACCCAGGCAGGTGGATATATATTATTCCGAGAATCACTACCCAGCTGGAGGATACATTAAAGCCGAAACATAAAGCTTATATATATGCAATGCCTCATTTATGTTGCACCTTATATGCAAAGGTCCAAACCATAGATATTTATATGGTGCACAATATATAAAGGTAGGGTACAATGCATCGTGGGCCCGACGAGCAATGTTAGTCTTAAACCATTGGCAAAGTATACATATATATATGAAACAAAGGGTAGCGCCTTTGTTCAATACATGGCCTGACTTTTGATCTATGCAAAGTATATATATATGTGTGTGTGTGTGTGTGTGTGTGTGTGTGTGTGTGTGTTGGTCTATAATATATTGACATATATATATAAAGATCAAATCTTATATAATGCATCTGTATGCAGGTTTATATGTTCAAAGGGCGCGGGCATTTAAATGAATTAAAGGTGTGAAGTCTATCAAATATATGTGTGCCCGTGAATTGAATACATCATAATATATCGTGCTAATGGTTAAAATACAAGGCGTATATATATATATATATATATATATATATGGAGTGTTTTATACACAAAGGACTAGGACTACAATACAAAGTATACGTATCATATTATTGAGCCCGAGATCAAAAGAACCAAAGGTAACAAAGCCTTATATGGTGGGACCCTTTCCCAATCGCATCGGAGAAAAACTGTGCAGTGTAACACGTAAACAAAGAGTTGCGATTGCGATGAAAGTCCGAACCCGATGGATCAATGAATCATAATCGATATGTATTTTAAATTCCGGCATAATCGCATCAGAGCATCGCAGTATGGGCATATCGGAACATCCAACCAAAACTTGCGATTGCGATTGAACCCCAGACCCGATGGGTGTAGAAACAGTGGTTAATATATGTTTGAATTCCGATATAACATTGTTAAATCACATCGGAGTTAATGCAGGGCATCAAAACATGCAAATGGAATTTGCGATTGTGATTAATCGCATCAGACCCATCGCATCGGCAAAATAAATGAACAGTGGTCAATCACATTGGAGTTAAGGCAGAACATCAGAACTGGTAAATGAAGTTTGCGATTGTGATCAATCGCAATCGGAAATCTCTGGAGGAAACTCATCGCATCAGAGAACAAAAAAAAGTTCGTATGGTGGGCCCGAAAGGGCATTTTATATGTTAAACAGGTTTTTATTATTACGCCGAGAGTTGATTTAAGTTGTATTAAAAGGAAGTTTGTATGATTAAAATCTGTATAATTATGCTGAGAAATGAAATTGGGTTATATATATATAAGGCATTGTTATATATATAAAAGGTGTTGTTATAGATTCACATGATATAAAAATTGCAATTACATAAATACAGGAGTTATGTAGTAGCTGTTGTGAAACCAGCTCCAAAAAGAGAAGAAAAGAGATATCAATGCCTTAGAAATAAGCCACTTCGAGGGGGAAACCTCCAATACATTACATGAATGAACAATTCTTGGATGATACAATTTACAAAACCTCCTTTCTATATATAGGAGTCCATGGGGCCATAATGTAATCCTAGTGGGTCACAATGTAATCCTAGCCGACCTAACAATAATAATTTAAGGGCACAATAATAACAAAATGGGGGTTACAAGGGTACAATAATAACAATAAGGGGTTTACACCAACAATAATAAGGGACTATACTAGTGATATAGGGACCTAACATGCCCCTCTCCTTCAAAAAAGTGTTGTCCTCAACGCTTGAGTAGCTCCGGGTGCTTCTGTATAAAATTCTCATCCTCCCATGTAGAATCTTCGGTGGGTAAGTTCTTCCACTTGATGAGATACTCTGAAATTGATCGATTCCGTAGCTATCGAGTTCTTGTTTCCATGACCGCTTCAAGTTCCAATATGATTTTTTCTTCCTC
Organism: Pinus albicaulis; assembly: GCA_034641835.2. Taxonomy (NCBI): domain Eukaryota; kingdom Viridiplantae; phylum Streptophyta; class Pinopsida; order Pinales; family Pinaceae; genus Pinus; species Pinus albicaulis. The sequence continues at coordinate 151,273,527 of CM076579.1, read as the reverse complement.
ATCAAGTTCTGGAAATATTGTTTGAACTGGAAGATTTTCACCTATAACCTTCTTTAAGCATGAAACATGGAAAACTGGATGTACTCGCGAAGAAGCAGGAAGCTCCAATTTGTATGCCATAGTACCAATCTTTTGCACCACCTTGTAAGGACCATAGTACTTTGGCGATAATTTATTATCCTTCTTAGCTTGCTTGAGGGACATTTGTTTGTATGGTTGTAGCCGTAAAAATACCCAATCTCCTACATCAAAACTTCTCTCGCTGCGATGTTGATCTGCCTGTTGTTTCATTCGATTTTGTGCCAAATTCAGGTTATCCTTTAAGGGTTGGAGAACTTCTTGCTGATGCTCGATGTGATCTTCCACTGCTTGAACCTTCGAATTTTCCCTTAAAGATGATGTGATGGATGGTGGATGATATCCATAAAGTGCCATAAATGGGGTCATTTTTGCTGCAGTATGGAAGGAAGTGTTATACCACCATTCGGCGAGAGGTAACCACTTGACCCATTGTGTTTGTTTATCAGATACAAAACAACGAAGATATCCTTCCAAACATTTATTTACTATCTCGGTTTGACCATCGGATTGAGGATGATAAGATGAGCTATGAGCTAATTGAGTACCCAAACAAGAAAATAACTCCGTCCAAAAATTTCCAGTAAAAATGGGATCCCTGTCGCTCACAATAACCCTTGGGCTTCCATGTAGCTTTTGAATTCTATCCATAAATGTAGTAGCAACTGTACTTGCTTTAAATGGATGAGATAATGCACAAAAGTGTGCATACTTGGTAAGTGTATCAACTACCACCATGATGACATTCTTTCCTTCGGACTTAGGTAAACCTGTGATAAAATCCATTGAAATCTCCTCCCAACGTTGACTTGGAATGGATAAAGGTTGTAGAAGTCATGGGGTCTTAATTGTTTCCACTTTATTCTGCTGGCAAACCAAACATTCCGCCACAAACTTTTGAATATCAGATTTAAGGCCATCCCAAAAAAATTCTTTCTTCACCCTTTGGTAAGTTTTTAAAAATCCCGAGTGTCCTCCTAAAGGAGAAGTGTGCAATTCCAGAAGAATCTTTTGTTTTAGTTGGGAATTCTTACAAAGATATAAGCGATCTTTGTACCATAAGGAATCATTTTTCCAACTAAATGTATCATATGTACTACGATCTTGCTGCAACTTTTGAATGAGTGTCCATACATCTTTGTCCTTCTTCCATTCATCTCTTGCTTCGGTTATCCAATCTGGTTGGATAATAGAAATGGCACAAAGCAATGCTTCCACCTCTTCATTCTTTCTTGAGAGTGCATCTGCAACAACATTAAGCTTTCCTTTTTTGTAGATTATTTCAAAGTCATAACCCATCATCTTTGTGACCCATTGTTGCTGCTCTTCTGAAGATAGTCTTTGTTCCAAAAAATGTTTAAGACTATCATGATCAATTTTTACCTTGAAGTGTCTTCCCATTAGGTAAGTTCACCATTTCTTTAGTGCATGCAGTATTGCTAACATTTCCTTCTCATAAATATGTTTCTGTAAATACTTTCCTTTGATTGGACGACTTTCAAAATCAATGGGTCTTCCTTCCTGCATTAAAACAACACCAATTCCATTTCCTGAGGCATCACATTCCACAATAAAAGTTTTTGTGAAGTCTGGCGTAGCTAAGACCGGTGCTAGGCACATTGCCTCTTTAAGATGTTCAAAGGCCTTAGTTGCTTCAGGAGTCCATGAAAATGCATCTTTCTTCAATAATGTTGTTATAGGTGCTACTATTCTCCCATAATTCTTAACAAACTTGCGATAATACCCTGTTAACCGAGAAATCCTCGCAACTGCTTTATTGTTGTGGGGAATTTCCATTCCTTAATGGCTTTAATTTTGTTAGGGTCTACTTTAACACCCTCGTGAGATACAATATGACCCAGATATTCCACCTCTTGTACTCCAAAGAAACATTTAGATGTTTTTGCATATAATTGTTTCTCCTGCAATAGTTTGAGCACCCAGTCAACATGTTCAACATGATCCTTCCAAGACCTGCTGTAGATTAGTATATCATCAAAAAATACTAGCACAAATTTTCTAAGGAAGGGTTTGAAAATGGAATTCATCAGCCCTTGAAATGTAGAAGGTGCATTGGTAAGACCAAAAGGCATGACCAAAAATTCATAATGACCCTCATGAGTTCGAAATGCTGTTTTTGGAATATCTTCAGTCTTCATTCTAATTTGATGATATCCTGAACGAAGATCCACCTTGGTAAAATAAATTGCTCCATGTAATTCATCCAATAATTCATCAATCACAGGAATGGGAAATTTATCTTTAATGGTGAGCTTATTGAGCTCCCTATAATCCTGACACATTCGCCATGATCCATCCTTCTTGTGTACCAATACTATAGGAGCAGAGAAACAACTTTGACTAGGTTGAATTATACCCGCCTCTAACATTTCTGCAATCATACGTTCAATTTCGCTCTTTTGGAAGTAAGGATATCTATAAGGCCCGATGTTTGGAGGAACACTTCCTGGAATCAAATGAATAGCATGATCATGATCACGAATAGGTGGGAGTCCTTTGGGAGTTTCAAACACCTTGGAATGTTTGTCCAAGACTTGTTGGAGATCTGCAGGAATAGATGATTTTGATGTTGGAACTTCTAGTGAGCATAATTGTGCAATTACGCCTCATTGTTCTTTCTTTAGAAGCTTTGTCATGACATTAGAGCTTATTATCCTTCCTGGCTTGCCTGCTATACCTCGTAATTCAACTTCCTTTCCTTCTAAAAAAAATTTCAAGAAAAGTTCTTGAAAATTAAAAGCTATCGTCCCCAAAGATTGTAACCATTGTACTCCTAGTACAACATCAACACCTCCCATAGGAATGCAAAGCATTGGACTAGTCAATACATATTCCCGCATGGTTAGCTTGATATTATGGCATTTCCAAAAGAAATTTATAGTTCCTCCATTTGCAACCATCACATGACATTCTGGTGTTGGGTATAGGAAACAATTTAATTCCTTGGCTACCTCACAATGAATAAAATTATGGGTGCTACATGAATCAATCAACATTATTACCTTTTTCTTCTTGATCTTTCCTTCTATCTTGAGAGTTTGAGGAGTGGTAATTCCTGCCAGTGCATTACACGATATGGTCGGATTCATTTCTTCCTATTCTAGGGCTGGTTCCTGGGGTATATCCTCTTCTTGTTCATTTTCTTCTTCTTCTTCACAATCTATGTAAAATAATTTCTCTTCAGCACACTTATGACCTTTAGTGTATTTGTTATCACAACTGTAGAAAATCCCTTTTGCTCTTTTTTCTTCCAATTGTTGTGGTGTCAACCTTGTAGGTTGTGAAAATCTAGGCCGAGCAACACTTCCTTCTTTATAGAATTGAGTGGTAGGCTTCCTTGTCGCCATAATTTTACATTCAACTTTTCTTGCCAACCTGAATGCCTTCTCCAATGAATCAGGTTCCAAAACACGAACTTCATGTTGGATGTTATCCTTTAGAGTGCCTATGAAGAGATCAATCCCGTGTTCCTCTCGAATATCAGTTACCCTTATATTCAATTTTTGGAAGTCCTCAATGTGCTGCCCCACTAAACCCTTTTGTTTGAGATTTATCAATTGGCTAAAGAAGGTGTTGCTCTTTGTATCCTCATAATGTGCTATCATTTCCTCCGTAAAAATTGACCAAGTGACAATTTTTTTACGGGAGCAAAGCCATGGATACCATACAAATGTATTTTGTTCTAAATGTAAAGTTGCAATGCGTACCTTTTGTGTGTTTTGCACGTTATGGAGATCAAAATATTGCTACATCTGTAGTATCCATGTTACAGGATCCTTTCCATCAAACTTCCTCATATCCATCTTTGGAATATGGTAGTTCTTCCCGCCAACATTAGAGTTTATGAAATCACGATTAACATTTATTTTGTTCTCATCATGAGGTTATTCTACTATATTTTCACCATTAGGAAAACGTTCTTGTATCAACTTATCACTTTGTCAAACCTTCCATGTTGCTTTTTAGAACATTCTTCATGTTTTCCATTTTCTCATCGATCTTAGCTTCCATGTCATCCATCTTAGATTCCATGCCGACCTCCATGCCATCTCTTAGATTCCATGCCATCTATCTTAGATTCCACGCCTTTCTTCCAAACCATCCATCTTAGTTTCCACGCCTTTCTTCAAAACTTCCATGTCATTTTTGCTCTTTGTGAGAGCGAAATTTGTTGCACTTGCTCTTGTAATTTTGATATGTCATGTTGCCATTCTTCATCTTCATGAGTCATAGTAGAGATTTCCAAAGGCTTAATGGGTGTTGAATTCTTTTTAGGGGCCATTTTATAATCCAATACTGAAATCTATTCTACAATATGCCCTTGCAATCAATTCAACTTGATTCTTCAAAGAAGACTTATGCAATTCAGAAAAAAATTACACACCTTTTACTTGCTTTTGAGGAGATCGATATTGAAATTGGATTATCTCTGTGATTGCAGCTCTTCAATATCTAAAATTCAGCACTAAAGTCACCCTCTAAATTCTCTTTTGAATGCCACGGGTCTGACTTGATTTGGATTCTCCAAGACAAAGTTATGTCCAATCTTCTGACCTAATTATGGACAGGTTCAGTATAGCGAACTTGTACGGCTTGCCATGTGTCACTGTTTCATCCTTCGCCTTTGAAATTTATAGAAAAGAAACTACAATCCATGTAATTTTGACCACTTTTTACGGCACTCCAATCCGATCCTTAGAGAGAGAGTTATTGAAATTTTCCCACGATCAACTCTTTGAGATGAAATTCGGGAGCTTGAAAAAGCACTATCTTCCACAAATCATATCTCCAAAAATATTGCGAACCAAGCTCTGAAATTTTTTGACGAGTTTTCTTAGGATTTTAGCTTCGCACCATAAAAATGTCAGATTCTGAACCTCAGTAGAAAAAACGTTATAGCGCAAGTTCCACAATGACTTGTTTAGGAGCCTGAAAAAAGACCTAGCTTCCACAGATCATATCTCTGAAAATATTGCGAACAAAGCTCTGAAATAGTTAGAAACTCTTCCTCAGGATAAGCAGTTCGCACCACTACAAATTGCAGCTTATGAACCTTCGTAGAAAAAAATTTATAACGCAAATGCCATGATGACCAGTTTGGAGCAGTGAAAACCCTAGAATCCAAAGCTCTGATACCAAATGTTGTGAAACTAGCTCCAAAAATAGAAGAAAATAAATATCAATGCCTTCGAAATAAGCCACTTCAAGGGGGAAACCTCCAATACCTTACATGAATGAAACATTCTTGGATGATACAAATTAAAAAACCTCTTTTCTATATATAGGAGTCCATGGGGCCACAATGTAATCCTAGCCGACCTAACAATAATAATTTAAGGGCACAATAATAAAAATATGGGGTTACAAAAATTTACAATAATAACAGGGGTTTATAAATGAGGACTATACTAGTGATATAGGGACCTAACGACATTATCATGAAAGGCACACAGAGGAGAGAAAGGGACAAACACAGTCAAAGAAAAGACGAATGTGCAGCAATCCTGAAGGCTGAATAAGTTGAGCTGGAGTTTTCATTGTAATTGAATGTAAATGTTTTTAATTGATTTATATTGTTGTGATGCATTGGCAAGTCTCTAGAAGAGAGAAAATATCCCACTGTAATATTAAAATAAGCACCTATAGTTAAATTTTTCTGAGTGAGCTGAAAAGAAATGAGAAGGTTGAAGACCAAGAGGTATGACTATCCATTTCGAATTCCTAGAGGAATACAAATAGTCATCAGGAATTCTCTATAAGTAATATCATCTTGATATGCATAGAAAGGTTAGAGAGAGTAAGAATAGAGAATGAAAAGTATAGAAGATTGAGGCAGAGAAGATCAGGAAGAGAGGAGCAGAAAGAGATGCTATAGAACAAAGCTGATATCTGAGGTAAATCAGCAAACACTTCTTGTGATAAATTGAGGAAGTTGGAGCTTCCCTATCAAGTTGAAGCTTGATAGCTGTCAATTGTAGCTAACTGAGGTTGGAGCCTCTTGTAGGTTGGTGCCTGCAGAAAAATTGAAGGGAGTTGGAGCTTCCTTGCAAGTTGTAGCTTGCAGAATTGAGGTTGGAGCCTCCTGTAGGTTGGTGCCTGCAGAAAAAAAGTGGTGAGAGGGAGTTGGAGATTTCCTTTGCATCACAACAATAATAAGATGTGGTTTTCTCCCTTTATGGGTTTCCACTTATATCTGTTGTCTCTATCTGTGTTTCCTGTGTGCTGAGATGATTTATCAAATCTGCTTAATTTTTATTGCTCTCATAATAAGTTTAATGTTACATTAATTTAATTCTTGCTGCAACATATTAGGATTGTTCATATACTAAGGTTGAATACAAAAGTAAGCTGTAAATAAGCTGATGAAAATTGAAAAATCTCATGTATGTATTGAACTGATTCACCCCCCCCCCCCTCTTAGTTCAACTAAGAATTCAACAGTTCTCACCGCACTTGGAGTTCTCTCCTCTCAATGGCATGTATTCATTACTATCATTATTAATAACAATGTGATACCTGATTTTGATGAAGTACTATCGAGATGCGTACAAGAAGAGACAAGGATGAAGGAATATTAAAATGAACTAAATGTTTCCTTCACTGCATGTGCTAAGAAGAATAACAATGGTGGTCCGAGGAACAAAGGAAGATCAGGGGCCCAAGGAAAGAAAGGAAGATGTTACACATGTAACGAGACCGACCACTATTCTATAGAATGCCCTAATAGAAGGGATTCTCCCAAGGATGATGATAACAACAACAACAGGTGGAATGGAAATAAAAGGAACAACAGGTTCAAGGGAAAGAGGAAGGCTCCCTCTGGTCACGATGGAAATGAAAAACCTTGCAAAAGGTTGAGAAATTCTAGGTATGAGGAATCTAATGTTGTTGATGATAAAAGAAATGAATTCATTCTTGTATCTGCCCTCTCTGCTGCATCTCCACCCGACAATATGGATGTCTAGTTGATATATAGTGGTGCGTCAAGGCACCTCACTAGGTTCAAGGAAGCACTTTCTGATATGGTTGAGAAGGATGTTAATCTGAAAAGTATCCTTGGAGATAATGCCGCATATCTTGTGAAAGGGACAGGGACTGTGACCCTCCACTTATCTTAAGGTCAAGTCCTCTGCTTGCAATATGTACTATATTTACCTGATTTGAAGAAGAACCTTGTGTCTATTTTGCCCATGGAAGATAAAGGTTTCAATGTGGCATTCATTGATGGAAAGGTGCACATCTGGAAGAAGAGTTTCAAGGAAGCTATCACGATTGGGTTTAGCGTTGATACACTCTACCAGGTTGGAGGAAGTCCACCGGGAGCGATGAAATGTGATACTATTCATCAAACCGAATCGAGGCACCAGAGGTATGGACACCTTCACTACACAGCCCTTCCTGAAGCAAGGAAGATGGTGACAGGGATGATCGAATTCAAAAATGATCATGAAGGTCTATGTCTGGGTTGTACTGAAAGAGAATTGGATATATTCCATGATGAAGATACTCCCCTTAGGACTGTGATAAATATTTCAAGATCTGAGGAAGATCATGAAGTAAGGTTTGGAAATCAGGAAGAACCAAAGGATGACATGATGCCCGATGTTGAAGGACCAATGGACCCTATTGATACACATCCTTTAATGAAGAGAAGACCTCATGGCTCAGGGATACTCTCAAGGATTTCGAGAGACATATGGCCCCAAGGGGGACATTCCGTGAAAGCAAGAAGACGAATAGATACTAAGGGTATCTAGCAGCCATGAGTACAATCGTACAATCTAAGCCCGGATATTTTGAGGAATTCGTAAACCATTAATTTTGTAAGGATGTTATGCATGAAGAATATGAGTCCATTATGAATAATGATGTCTAGGATGTGGTTTTGAGACCGGAGGACAAAGCAGTTATCACCTCAAAATGGCTCTAAAAGATCAAGCATGGATCTGATGGTAGTGCTGAAAAATTCAAGGCAAGATTCGTTGCCCGTGGCTTATCTCAAAAGGAAGGCATAGACTATGATGATATATTTGCACATGTGGCCCAATATACCACCATCTGATCTATCATAGCCCTTACTGCTACACAAGGATGGAATCTTCATCAGATGGATGTGAAGACCGCATTTCTGCATGGTGCGATAAAGGAAGAGGTGTATGTGGATCAACCTCTGGGGTTCGAAGTCCAGGATCGAGACAAACATGTTTTCAAATTCAAGAAATCCCTCTATGGTTTGAAGCAAGCCCCCAGGGCTTGGTAGGAGAGGATATGTAGCTACCTGATGAAGCTGGGCTTCACTCGTAGTAATGATAATCCGAACCTTTACTTCAAGGTTGATAGAGAAAACCTCTCATCCTGGTGTTGTATGTGGACAACCTCTTCCTTACAGGTGCTGACCCTCTCATTCATCAGTGTAAGAGGGAGATCTCTTCTGAGTTTGAGATGAAGGACCTAGGACTGATGCATTACTTCTTAGGCCTAGAGGTCTGGCAAAGACTTGGCGATATTTTCCTTTCTCAAGGAAAATATATTGTGAAGTTGTTGGAAATATTTGGAATGGTGGACTGTAAGTACATGTCAACATCGATGGAGGTGCAATTTAAGAATTTGAATGGTAGCACTGTTGGGCCCATGCTAGCAAATCCTACTGAGTATCTTTAACTCATAAGGGCCCTAATGTTCTTAGTGAACACCCATTCGGACGTATGTTTCTTAATGAACACTTTGAGTCAACACATGGTTGATCCTCATCACATTCACTGGGTTGGTACCAAGAGTCTGTTGATATATCTTCAGGGCACGATAAACCATGGGATGAGATACACTACTAGGAGGGTGACACTCCATGGATATACTAATTTTGTTTGGGTTGGGAGTGTGGTGGATCACAAGAGCACATATGGATGCTCCTTCACACTTGGGTCTACTTTGATATCATGGATGAGCAAGAAGCAGAAGTCGGTGGCTTTGAGCATCATGGAGGTCGAATACATTGCATCGAATATGGCCTGTTGTGAAGTATTTTGGTTGTGAAAGCTCTTTAGTGATTTTTTTGGGCATGTGCTAGATACCACCGTGATACTCTGTGATAACCAGAGTGGGATTCGGTTGTCTGAGAATCCCATGTTCTACGATCCATCCAAGCATATTGATATCAGGTACCACTTTATCTGAGATATGGTACAGCGAGGCGACGTAAGGCTTGATCATATAGGAATTGATGAGCAGGTCGCATATATTATCACAAAGCCCTTGGGGAAGTTCAAGTTCCTAACCTTTCGTGAGAATCTTGGAATCATGGAACGACCCTATGCCGAGGGTCTTGTTGGACGATGAGCTCTAGGAGCTCTAAGGGTCTTTGGGGATAGCTCCTCGGAGATATAAGATACCATAGGGCTAGGCTTACCAAACCTTATTGGTGTGCTTCTACCCCACCATTTTGATATTGATTTGGTTCACCTCTCATGATCTGTGCCTCATATGCATCCTACCCATTGATTCCCAAACTCATGGGAAGTACCTCTCATTTGGACAATGAGGTGGAAAAATCTAAAGACCAGTAGCAAAGACTAATGGATGCATCGAATATTTCTGTACTCTCTATGTCTAGGATGGCACGTGTCCAACCACTTGATCTGGGATCAAGTCTAGTGAGGTTTCAGACCTCCAACTGACTTCGGGTCATGTAAAACAACTTCGGGTTGGTATGTGACTCTTTTGAGTCCTATATAGGTTTTAGACCTCTGGGTTGAATTTGTCAGCCAAGAATGATGTCTTTGTGACTGAACCTTTCTTTTCTGAAATAAAGAAGCCAGCAAAGCAAGTTACGTGATCCATATTTATTCAGGAACGCAACAAAATACCCATATAGCCATAGAGACAGAGATGCAGCGGAAATAATGCTTTATTTTATTAATAAAATAATGACTGAAATAAGCTTACAAACATAACGAAAACAAGCTAGGGCACTGGTAGCATATCTTTGAGAAGAGATGTGGCATACACAGGCCTCTGAACTGTGTTACATTGAGGCTTGAAGGCCTATTACTTAAATAATGGAAATAGATGAGCTAGGGTACTCGTCGTGTATCCCTAAGAAGAGATGTGACGGCTACCAACCCCTGAATTGTGTTACAATGAGGCTCAAGGGCCTATTTATTGTTGAGAAACAATGTAAAACTCTAAACGTCCAAAAAAATAACCCTAGGAGATGAAGCACCAAAACTATGGGCCCCATTTGGGTAAATTGGTGTTTCAACTTCCCGGGGACGTCACTTTAGCATACGATCTCCGTTTGACGCGTATCATACCTTGTTAGAAAGATCTATTTGAAGAGTATAACTCTCGATGTGAGAAACAATGGTCCATGAGCCCATGTTGCTCTTGGTTTTCCCAAAAATTTCGTTTAGGGCCTCAAAACATCTCCAGAAGTTCAGGACCCGAAAAACTGCTAAAAATAATAAGTTGTGTTGCAACTTAAAAACTAAACGAACTGATGGTGGGGGTTCAAATGGAATAGGTGGGTAGCCACTAATATCCACCTGGATCATTAAGGCCCCAAAACGGCTCCGGGAGTGCATGACCCGAAAACCTGCTAAAAATAGTAAGCTGCTGGAAGTGAAAAGTTGCAAGAATTGATGTTGCGGGTCCAAATGGAATAGGTGGTGTTAGGATATTCCAACACATAGGAAATAGTTAAGAATAACTTAGTCTAGTGTAGATTTAGGTAAAGTGTGGTTCTTTACCATGTACATTTGTAACTTATAATCCGACAGTCACGATTTGTAGTGATCCAATGGTTATCTCTCACCTCGGTATTAATGGCACTTGATCCATGGCTTAACACCCGATTGGTCCATGATTTCTATTTAAAGACCATGGAGGGTCATTTTTCCGGTAACCGTTTATGAGAGAAACATATGTAACTTTTCTTTTATATTAATAAATTCCATGAAGTGGCCGCGTTGGCTCAGGGCGTGGACTGTTTCCCTCTTTGAGGTTTTTAACCACGTGATTATATTGGTGTACTGATTTGTGATCAATTTGTGAGTGGTGACCTTTGGTTCTTGATCTATGAAACTTACCCTATAAATTCCTACAGCTGGGCGGCCACCGATATCCACCTGGATCATTCCTCCCTCCTTAGGAAGTAATTGTCTCCGTTGCATTTAGTTCCTCCATTGGGGGGGGGGGGGGGGGATTTTGTTGAAATTTGCATTGGATCTGTCCAGGATTTCACAAACCCTTTGGTGGACGTGCTGGATGTAGATGTGCCGCTGGTGGGCAGCCGTTGAAGGATCTGGAAAAATCGTAATGATCCTTTTTCAGGATTCTCAAGATTCTATTTTAGAGATGGACTACAGAGGCATTTACTGGATATTTCAACCTTCAAAGAAAGGGTGAGATCCAGAGGCTACCTGGCCAATTGTAGACTCTGTCTATAGAACTTGGAATAACCCCTTTTTAGGAATCTCAACAATGCCTTCAAGGAGAACGTTGTATAAGTAAATCTGAGCAAGAATAACACAGATCAAGGCTGGGATCCCCTCATTTATGTTGTATGTGACTTATATATGGAATTTAATCAGAAAAAAAAAAAGTCATTTTAAGCACATTAAACAGATCTCCCACAGTCAAGACTAGCTAGAAATCAACCAAAGAGAAGGGTTGTTGCAACATGAAAACTCTCCCATCAGATTTGCGCAGATTTGACTGAAACTCATAGGAAGACAGCCAAGGATCTGATATTTTAGAGTTATGACAGTAAATCAGATTTATATTTGAGCTTATTGCCTCTACAGTAGATTACAAAAAGAACTAGGGCAAAATCCCTTCAGAAATTAGAGCTGCAATTAGAAACAAACTATAGAAATACATAGATAGAGTTATTTTCAGATGGTTTAGCTGTTGTACATTACTTTTTAGATCTCTGAAATATGTATGGATAAAACATCAGATCTAATACAGATATGGAAACTATAAGACTTTAAGAACAAGATCCATTTGGAATTACATCAAAATATTGCATAATAAGCTGTAGATATGAATTACAAATTGCAGTGCTGTAGAAAACCCATAAATTTCTGAAGATAACTTTATTACTGAAAGGATAAGATCTATGGAGACATGGATCAGCAACCCAATCCATAGATCACCAAGGGAAGGCAAGCCTAACACCAAGATATCTTCCTCCAATTTGATAGCAAACTGAAACAAGAAACCCTCTTACGAAAATAACACAGTATGGAGCAGAAACTATGCTAAGGGTGAAGGAGACTGAATAAACTAAATGAAATTGCAGATCAGATAAAAAATATGGATAGAATCTCTATTTGGAGGCTGGAAAACACACTCCAACAGGAAAAGCCTCTCAAAACAAGCTAGATCTAAGCAGATCTAGAACACCACTTGCTGCAAATGACAACAGCTGCAAAACCCTCAATGGGACAGCGTTGCTCATGAAAATGAAGCTTGGTCTCCAACCAGTTAGTGGCTCACTTCATCAAAGAACTCCTCCAATGATCCTCAAGGGAAGAGATGAAACTCCTAAACAAGAATTCCAACCACAATCTTCCACTAAACAACAAAGAATGGTATTTGTCTAAGAAGACAAATACTTCAGAAATATAATCTATCAACAACCTTCTTTTGTTTCTCTCCTTCTCCTTTTATAAGATGAGGAAGCTCTTGCAAACCCTAAACCATTTTGATGAGTTAGACCTCTTCACATTAGAGGCTCCCTTCTAGAACTGCGAAGTCCCTTTTGGAGATGCAATGAACCTAGACAGCGTAGTTTATTTGGTCAAGGTGCACCCAGTCTTTGGCTCAAACCTCTTTCACACCTACAAGTGATTATTTACATAGCCCTGATTTGTCTTTGTTCACATGGGCATTGATTTATTTAGACCTTTTAGGAGTTTTACATGTCCTCCTTTATTCATTTATTCATAAAACATAAATTAAATCAAAATTGAATATTTCCTATTAGCTAAGGCTAAGTAGGAACATTACAGTCCTCCCCTCCAAAATGTTGCTTGTCCTCAAGCAACTGACAGGGTAAGAGTTGTAGTTCTTCTCCTTCTCCACTGATGGCACCATCAAGAATCAATATTTCATCATGGATTAAGTGCTCACCAAGCCAATACATCAGAAATTTCTCCTCTAATGCTAACATGATAGGGGCATAGTCTACCCCTTCAGGAGTGTAAAACTCAATAGAAATATACATGGGGGAAGCAATGTCACATCTAAAACATGTATCATGAAGTACAGGATAAAGTTCCATCCCATGTGGTACATACACACTGGCTACTTTTTTTCCATACAAACCCATAAACAATACCAATATGTCATCTATGTATGGAAGCAAAATCACATATAGGCAAACTAAAATTTGCACTTGAGGAGTAGGTCACAATCCCACATAAGGTACCAGTGCAGTGCACTCCTTGTTTTGAGTAGATTTGAGTGTGATAGGTGGTACCCCCACCACATCTTTGCTGCATGGGTCACTTTCACATGGCTTAAAGTGAAGCCCTCATTAGGTGCCTTTGGGAAGCACCCATCATGATAGATAATCTCCCTTTGCACCCCAAGGGAGTGGCCAGCTTTGGAATTTTTATTGGCCTCATCAATGCCATGAGATCTACATGTAATATCACTCCTTGTATGAGCCATGGCCTGCATACATATGGTAAGAGAATGTGTCAAATCAGAAAAATAAACATACTCCATAAGATTAGATTCTTTACCATTTAAGTCTCCCACACACATAGAGTTAGGAATGGGATTTTCTCCTCTTTTAAGAGAAGAAAGAGATGGCTGAAATTTATCCTGCATAGGATCCCTTGGCTGCCCCATCTCCTCATAAATATTGCACTCTTGTAAGTGCTGATATAGTTCCTCCCAATCATAGTGCTGATGTAGTTCTTCCTCCACACCCTCCCAATCAAAACTCTTCAATATTAGGGAGTAGATTTTTGCTGACTGCATATAGTTGGAAAGGAACTCTTTGTGTGCTCTTTGTAGTATCTCTTGCTTAAGCTTGGAGGCTTGAGACAATAATACTTTACCAAGATGATAGATGAACCCTTCATGGACCAAATAGCCTCCTCCTTGCTTCATGCCATCTAATATCATCCCAATGTGCAGATCTTTGGAGTACTCCACAAGGAGTTGAGACCTCCAATATGGATCTACACTTCTCAACAAAGACAGTGTTGTTGATGCATCTATGGTGGTGCTTACCTTTTTTCTGCTTGTCTCTTTGGCATTATGCATGCCAAAATTGTTTTTCGGAAGGCTGATCCTCCCCCTTGCTTCCTCCCACAACGTTGTGACTCTCTCTTCCATTGTTTCAACACTTGGTGAGGCTTGCCCCACAAAATTTAATAACACCCCAAGTGGCTTGCCATGATGTGGGAATGTTCCTTTTAGCATTCTCATAAACATGAGAGAAGGAACTGTGAGGTCCCTGCCCCCACTTCGCAATTCCATCTTTGTTGTGTGGGTGGAAACATCAAGTGAAGGGTAGGTTTGCATGCCTTGAATGATTTGTTGCTTCCCACTCTTCAAATCCACCCATTCCATCTACAAGGCCTTACAATCAGTGGTGAATTTTCCCAAAGTAATCAACCACTAGACACCCAAGATGATGTTGGTGTTTGGTATGTCTACTACAAAGAAATGGTCCTCCAAGGTGTAAGTTCCCATAGTCACAGAAAGTGATGGAACATACTGCATGCACTGCATAGTTATATCTCCCGGAACCAAAAAAGAGAACCCATCAAAAGTATAAGTAGGGATCCCTCTCCTCTGCACAAGGTGAGCATCAATAAATTTTTGGGTTGCCCCACTATCAGTCAGAATAGACACTCTTTGGTTCATAACTGAACCTTGCACTCTAAGGGTCAAATACTTGGGCACTCCTTTCAAAGAAGCAAGAGTCCCACTGGTTGGAGCAAAGGATCTTTCTTCTTCTCTGGATGATGATGGGTCCTCCTCCTCATCATCACCAGTGTTGTGACCTCTCCTAGGTCCATCATTCCCCTCTTCCACCTCACAATCATAGAAGACTTCAATATAGTGTGCTCTTCCAGCAACACATATATGTCCCAGTACCCATGGCTCTTGACAAGTGAAACATAATTTCTTTTTCCTCAACTCCCTCCAGAGATCAATGTCAAGAGGTTTCTTCAGTGAGCTCTCCTTGGGTGGAGCAACTTTCCCCTCCTTCCCCTTAGAAGAGTGAGTGGCTTTGCTTGGGAAGGTTGCCTTTGCCCTTGGCAAGGCATCTTGGAGATCTCTAGTTCTCTCAATGGCATCATGCAGAGTGAGGGGCTTGCTAGAATTAACCAACCCATGCAAAGGTTCTTCCAGGCCATCAATGAACATGTAGAGTCTCCTTGCTACTCATAGATCAGGGACCATTACAGACAACTTCAGGAATTCAAAGATATAGGCCTCAACATCTCCTGTCTGTTTAAGCTTTTCCAAGAATATGAAAGGGGCCTCCAAATCTTTCCGATCAAATCTCTCCACTAGTCTCCTAGTGAACTCAGCATAATTGGACACATTGCTGTGCCCCAATGTATAAATTCCATGAAACCACCAGTTGTGGGCTTCTCCCTCAAAATGCAGCACAACAATCTTGATGGATTCTGCTTCAAGCACTTTATTCAACTGGAAATAGATGTCCAAATTCTCCACCCATGCTTTGGCAGAACAAGAGGGTGATCCATCGAACTTAGGGAGAAGAACCTGCCCATAATGTGGTGTCTCCCATGAAGAAAACCTCCATCTCTGTACTGCTGCCATGGCCTCCTCCGATCCTTGAGATGGCAGAAGTCTTGAAAGCTCAAGTTATCCTTGAACCTTTGAATTTGTGATTCATATTCTACAAATTACCATTCCAAATAGGTTTTCTCTTGTAGCCTTTCATTCTCTACAACCAAGAAGGTATGCATTGTAGAGCGTTGTGAGGTCTATGGAACTTGTGGCAAGCTCACAGGTCGACCAGTCCCAAACTAAGACATATCAGAACTTTCTCCTTAATGGAATCTCCCAAGGGACTTCTTCATTCTATCTATCCTCATCCCCTTTATCTCCTTGGATAGATCTTGCATAGCTTCCAAGAGAGTTTTTACAAACTCTTGTGCCTCCATATCTTTATCATTCACCAATTCAGGGGCTTTCCCCTTGTCTTGACCCTTGTCAAGGTCAACAGTAGTATAGCCATAGTTTCTATGAATTCTATTCTGGTATCTCCTCTCCCTCTCAGAAAGAGGATCTTCATCTTCAGAATGCAACATGACTGAGGCTCCAATGCTAGCACAGGCTATGCCAAGAGTGGAGCTCTGATACCACTGTAATGATCCTTTTTTGGGATTCTCAAGATTCTATTTTAGAGATGGACTACAGAGGAATTTACTAGATATGTCACCCTTCAAAGAAAGGGTGAGATCCAGAGGCTACCTGGCCAACTGTAGACTTTGTCTATAGAACTTGGAATAACCCCTTTTCATGAATCTCAACAAGGCCTTCAAGGAGAACGCTGTATAAGTAAATCAGAGCAAGAATAACTCAGCTCAAGGCTGGGATCCCCTCATTTATGTTGTATGTGACTTATATATGGAATTTCATCAGAAAAAAATCAGTTTAAGCACATTAAACAGATCTCCCACAGTCAAGACTAGTTAGAAATCAGCCAAAGAGAAGGGTTGTTGCAACATGAAAACTCTCCCATCAGATTTGCGCAGATTTGACTGAAACTTAGAGGAGGACAGCCAAGGATATGATATTTCAGAGTTATGACATCAAATCATATTTATATTTGAGCTTATTTCCTCTATAGCAGATTACAAAAAGAACTAGGGAAAAATCCCTTCAGAAATTAGAGCTACAATTAGAAACAAACTGAAGAAATACATAGACAGCGTTATTTTTCAGATGGTTCAGCTGTTGTACATTAATTTTCAGATATTTGACATATTTATGGATAAAACATCAGATATAATATAGATCTGGAAACATATGACTTTAAGAACAAGATCCATTTGGAATTACATCAAAATATTGCATAATAAGCTGTAGATCTAAATTACAAATTGCAGTGCTGTAGAAAACCCAAAAATTTCTGAAGATAACTTTATTATTGAAAGGATCAGATCTATGGAGACATGGATCAGCAACCCAATCCATGGATCACCAAGGGAAGGCAAGCCTAACACCAAGAGATCTTCCTCCAATTTGATAACAAACATAAACAAGAAACCCTCTTACAAAAATAACGCAGTATGGAGCAGAAACTGCGTTGAGGGTGAAGGAGACTGAATAAACTAAATGAAATTGTAGATTAGATACAAAATATGGATACACTCTCTCTTTGGAGGTTGGAAAACAAACTCCAATAGAAAAAGCCTCTCAAAACAAGCTAGATCTAAGCAAATCTAGAACACCACTTGTTGCAAATGACAGTAGCTGCAAAACCCTCAATGGTACAGCGTTGCTCATGAAAATGAAGCTTGGTCTCCAACCAGATAGTGGCTCACTTCAGCAAAGAACTCCTCCACTAATCCTCAAGGGAAGAGATGAAACCCCTAAACAGGAATTCCAATCACAATCCTCCACTAAACAACAAAGAACGGTATTTGTCTAAGCAGACAAATACTTCAGAAATATAATCTATCAACAACCTTCTTTTGCTTCTCTCCTTCTCCTTTTATAAGATGAGGAAGCTCTTGCAAACCCTAAACCACTTTGATGATTTATCCCTCTTCACATTAGAGGCTCCCTTCTAGAACTGCGCAGTCCCTTTTGGAGATGAAATGAACCTAGACAGCGCAGTTGATTTGGTCAAGGTGGACCCAGTCTTTGGCTCAAACCTCTTTCACACCTGCAAGTGATTATTTACATAGCCCTGATTTGTCTTTGTTCACATGGGCATTGATTTATTAAAACTTTTTAGGAGTTTTACATGTCCTCCTTTATTCATTTATTCATAAAAAATAAATTCAATCAAAATTGAATGTTTCCTATTAGCTAAGGCTAAGTAGGAACATTACAAAAATTTATCCATCATCACATACCTTTGTTTCTCGAGGGCCTTCCCGAGCCAGATTTTGATAGGATCTCCTTCTCCCTCATCTTTCTTTCCTTCCGCCATGGGGGATTTTCGGGGTTGGTGAGGCTGATCTTGGAAGGGTGCAATCAGATCGAGCTCAAACTCCTTATACCCTGACCGCATTGGGGACATGCAAAGAAAAACAAAGAAAGAGCAGACCCGCTCTAATACCACTGATCCAGATTTATGCAGGAACACAACAAAATACAGATATAGCCATAGATATAGAGATGCAATAGAAATAATCCTTCATTTTATTAATAAAATGATGACTGAAATAAGCTTACAAACATAATGAAAACAAGCTAGGGCGCTGGTAGCGTATCTCAAAGAAGAGATGTGGTGTACGCAGGCCTCTGAACTATGTTACAATGAGGCTCAAAGGCCTATTTATTGTTGAGAAACAATTTAAAACTCTAAACATCCAAAAACCTAACCCTAGGAGATGAAGCGCCAAAACTATGGGCCCCGTTTGGGTAAATTGGTGTTTCAACTTCCCGGGGATGTAACTTCGGCATAAGAGCTCTGTTTTATGCGTATCATACATAGTTAGAAATATTTGTCCAAGGAGTTTAACTTTTTATGTGAGAAACATCATTGTATGGATCCATTTTGTTCTCGATTTTCCCAAAAAACGTCGTTTAGGGCCTCAAAACAACTCAAGAAGTTCAGGACCCAAAAAACTGCTAAAAATAGTAATTTGTGCTGCAGCTTAAAACTGAAAGAACTGATGGTGTGGGTTCAAATGGAATAGGTGGGTGGACACCAATATCCACCTAGATCATTAAGGGCCCAAAACGGCTCCGAGAGTGCAGGACCCGAAAACCTGCTAAAAATAGTAAGTTGTGCTGAATGTGAAAAGCTGCAAGAATTGATGGAATAGGTGGGTGGCCACTAATATCCACTAATCCGGATTTTATGGAGGAATGCAACAGAAAACACATATACCTATAAACATAGAGATGCAACGTAAATAACCCTTCATTTTATTAATAAAATAATGACTGAAATAAGCTTAGAAACATAATGGAAGCAAGCTAGGGCACTGGTAGTGTATATCTAAGAAGATATGTGGCATACGCAGGCCTCTAAACTGTGTTACATTGAGGCTCAAAGGCCTATTATAGACATAATGGAAATAGATGAGCTAGGGTACTGGCAGTGTATCCCTGAGAAGAGATGTGACGGCTACCAGCCCCTGAATTGTGTTATAATGAGGCTCGAGGGCCTATTTATTGTTGAGAAACAATGTAAAACTCTAAACGTCAAAAAACCTAACCCTAGGAGATGAAGTGCCAAAACTATGGGCCCCGTTTGGGTAAATTGGTGTTTCAACTTCCCGAGGACGTAACTTCAGCATATGATCTCCGTTTGATGTGTATCATGCTTCGTTAGAAAGATATATCTGAGGAGTACAACTTTTAATGTGTGCAACATTTGTCCAAAGACCCATGTTGCTCCCGATTTTCCCAAAAAAAATCGTTTAGGGCCTCAAAATGGCTTTGGAAGTTCAAGACCCGAAAAACTGCTAAAAATAGTAAGTTGTGCTGCAACTTAAAAAATGAAAGAACTGATGGTGGGGGTTCAAATGGAATAGGTGGGTGGCACCAATATCCACCTGGATCATTAAGGCCCCAAAACAGCTCCGAGAGTGCAGGACCTAAAAACCTGCTAAAAATAGTAAGTTGTGCTGAATGTGAAAAGTTACAAGAATTGATGGTGCGGGTCTAGATGGAATAGGTGGGTGGCCACTGATATCCACCTGGATCATTCCTTCCTCCTTAGGAAGCAATTTTCCCCATTGCATTGAGATCCTCCATGATATGAGGCAAATTTTGTTGAACTAGGTATTAGATTTGTCGAAGATGTCATGGACCTACAGGCGGACATGCTGAATGTGTTTAGTAATTTTGGTTTCTTTATCAGCCTCAAACAGTACATGTGTGGATTTTTTATGTGTAGTTGCAGGAGGTATGGCAACATCAATCGGCGGTGCGGCGGGGGTCAGATCAATGGAGTGCTTGTCCTGACGATGTAGAGGAACCTTTGTGAGTGAGGAGAAAATGTCCTCGAATTCCTCCATGACTTTTTCCATATACTATAGCCGTGCAGGGGAGCCCTGTTTCGACGTTGTGGCCACAATATTATTCTTTCCCTGTGAGCGAGTTGTAAGGAAAATAAATTTCCTGGTTTGGGAAACAATCTTACTGCGTTGTTTTGCAGTAGTCAAAGAGATGACAGGAGGCGGTACTACCTCCAGTATCTTGTACAATTTATTTCCCAAAGTAATAATAACAGCACAAGGCCTAGACTCATACACATTATGTCACCACCACAAGTATGGTTGGCCCAATAATACATCAGCTACATCAAGAGGAGCAACAACACATAATACCTCATATGTGAATGGCTTGATGCTATACGGAAGACAGAACTATTGGCGGATGTGGATATCTCTCCCTGGGTGAAGCCACCTGATGGTATACGGTTTCGCGTGTGCTATGGTCAGTAGGTCAAGCTGCTTCATGACCTCTGGTGAAATGAGGTTCTTTTGGCTTCTGCTATCGACAAGGAATTGCAGTGGAGAACCCTTCACCCACATCTGCGAATGGAAGAGGCACTCCCCCTCCTCTGGATCCTCAGAATCCTCCCTGTAGATCTTGGTGGTGGAAAAAATGGCATTGGGATCCACATTAATGATTTTCTTCCCTTTGTCATTACCTTTTTCTGGTTCTGACTCAGGATCAGAAAATTCATCTAATTCGGGTGCCTTTAGTTCGGCCACCAATGATTGTTTGGCCCGACACTCGTTTTTGCTATGAGTGGGGCTATTATGAAATTCACACCACTTCCCCATGTACTTATTTGGATTTGTGGTGCTGTTCTGAGTCACCCCGCTTTGGCCTTTACCCTTGTTCTGCGGTTTGGGGGCACCTTTCCCTGGCTTCGAATTTGCAGATCCAAAGTCTCGCTTCTTTTGCTTAAATTTCTGCTCAATCTTGGTGGCATAGCGATATGTCGTGCCAAGCAATGTAATGTCGAGGAACTCCATTTCCTCCTAAATGTGTTTGTTCAGATATTCGCGGTACTTGAGCACCAAATGTCTCTCTGAATCTTTAATACCCAACTTTTTGCGCAGGGTATGGAACAAATTCGTTAGTTTGTGCACATCTTGATCCCTTTACTGCCACAGCGTGGTCCATTGGATGTATTTGTCCTCATAGCTCCCCACAAGGTAATATTGTTCCTTGATTCTGTCTCAGAATGAATTCCAAGTGGGTGTGGCTGAGAACAGAGAGGGTTCCCCTTCGTCCTCTTGCTCATAGTAGGTTTCCCACCAGTCTTTGACATGGGGAGCGACTTTGAGGAGTGCAAAAATAATCTCTTCTCGGTCGAAGAAATCATGGACCGAGAAATACCCTTCCAAAAATTTTTACCATATATCTATGGTGTCTACATCTATCTGGCCTTCAAATATAATAATTTCAAAGTTTACTTGACCTTGAAGGGAGTGGTGCCTCCAGAGTGGCTGTTGGATGCAGATGCGTCGTAGGCGGGCAGTCATTGAAGGACCTGAGAAAAGTTATCCATCATCGTGTTCCTTTGTTTCTAGAGCGCCTCCTCGAGCAATATTTTGATAAGATATCCTACTCCCTCATCTTTATTTTCTTCCACCATTGGAGGTCGTCGGGGTTTGCAAGGCTGATATTTCAAGGGTTCAACCAGATCGAGCCGTAACTCCTTATACCTTGACCGTGTTAGGGACATGCAAAGAAAACCAGAGAAAGAGGAGACTGCTCTAATACCACTGATCCGGATGTTATGTAGGAATGCAATAGAATACAGATATAACCATAAACATATATATGTAGTGGAAATAATGCTTCATTTTATTGATAAAAGAATGACTGAAATATGCTTACAGACATAATGGAAATAAACTAGCTAGGGTGCTGGTAGCTTATCTCTGAGAAGAGATGTGGTGGATACAGACCTCTGAACTGTGTTACATTGAGGTTTGAGGGCCTATTTACTATTGGTAAAAAATGGAAAAACTAAAACGTCCAAAAACCTAACCCTAGGAGATGAAGTGCCAAAACGGTGGGTCCCGTTTGGGTAAATTGGTGTTTCAACTTCCCGAGGACGTAACTTTGGTATCCGATATCTGTTTGACGTGCTCAATAGCTCGTCAGAAAGATCTATCAGAGGCGTAAAAATTTATATGTGAGAAAAATAATTTCATGTACTCATGTTGCTCCCATTTTTCCAAAACAACGTCGTTTAGGGCCTCAAAACGGCTCCGGAAGTTCAGGACCCGAAAAACTACTAAAAATAGTAAGTTGTGTTGCAACTTAAAAACTGAACGAATTGATGGTGGGGGTTCAAATGGAATAGGTGGGTGGCCACTAATATCCACCTAGATCATTAAGGCCCCAAAACAGCTCCAAGAGTGCAGGACCCAAAAACCTGCTAAAAATAGTAAGTTGTGTTTAACGTGAAAAGCTGCAAGAATTGATGGTGCCAGTCCAAATGGAATAGGTGGGTGGCCACCGATATCCACTGATTTCTGGCTTGGCCTCTGGAGGTTCCACTCCCTTCAAGGTGCAGGTAAAATTTTACATTCATTTATTTGAAGGCCAGATAGATGCAGACTTCGTAGATAGATGGTTAAATTTGTTGGATGGGTATTTCTCAGTCCATGATTTCTCCAATCGAGAAAATATTATTTTTTCACTCCTCAAAGCCACTCCCCATGTCTTGGCCATGAAGGGGAACCCTCTCTGTTCCTGGCCACACCCACTTGGAATTCATTTCGAGACAACATCAAGGAACAATATTACCCTGTGGGGAGCTATGAGGAAAAATACATCCAATGGACCATGTTGCAGCAACAAAGGGATCAAGATGTGCACAAAATAACAAATTTGTTCCATAACCTATGCACAAAGTTGTTTATTAAAGATTCAGAGAGACATTTGGTGCTCAAGTACCATGGTTGTCTACACAAACACATTCAGGAGGAAATGGAGTTCCTCAACATTACATTGCTTGGCACGGCATATCGCTATGCCACCAAGATTGAGGAGAAATTTAAGCAGAAGAAGCGAGACTTTGGATCTACGAATCCGAAGCTAGGGAAGGGTGCCCTCGCACTGTAGAACAAGGCGAAAGGCCAAAGCGAGGCGACTCAGAACAACACCACAAATCCAAAGAAGGACACAAGGAAGTGATGTGAATTTAATAACGGCCCTACTCATAGCACAAACGAGTGTCAGGCCAAACAGTCGTTGGTGGCCGAACTAAAGACACCTAAATCATGTTGGGTTTGTGTTATATTCTTTCCATGACTAGTCACGCACAGGGGGGGGGGGGGTAACAGGAGGGGCAATAGCCCCCCCTGTACGTTGCACCGGGTGCAACGTACGAGGGTGTCATAGGGGTGGCAGTAGCCCCCCCTGTCGGGGTCTGGGGCAGTGCCCTAGGAAAAAAAATTTGGTCCTTATTTTCCGGTGGGCGGACCCACCCATGGTTTTGTGCATGGGCTTGCACATAGTTTTTGGGCATGATGGTTTTCGGCCCCTGGTATTTTGTAGATCCGGTCAAGGGAACTACAGTTATGTTCTAATCCAGGGTTAATGGATTGGGGTTTATGTATGCTTCGACATGTATATATATATGTGTTGTAACACTAAAAGGAATATAATGAAAAATCAAGCTGGTCATCCCGATTTTGGATCCAAGGGAAAATCTCTGTGTTTATCTGTTTTATGTTTTATGCTCTTGCTATTGTTCATTTTCTGTTTTAAGATTTGTTTGCAGATAATTTCTTTACAAGGTTAAAACCTAAAAATCAGATGCATTTTCTGATCCTAAGTCAGAACCAAATAAAGGCAATGACAAAGGGAAGAAAATCATTGATTTGGATCCCAGTGCCATTGTTTCCACCACCAAGATCCAAAGGGAGGATCTCGAAGATGCAGAGGAGGGGGAGCGCCTCTTCCATTCGCAGATGTGGGTGAAGGGTTCTCCACTGCAATTCCTTGTTGATAGCGTAAGCCAAAAGAACCTCATTTCAGCAGAGGTCATGAAGCAGCTCGGCCTACTGACCATAGCACACCCAGAGCCGTATACCATCGGGTGGCTTCAGGGAGAGATATCTGCATCTATGAACAATGTTGCCTTCCGTATAGCATCAATCCATTCACGGATGAGGTATTATGTGATGTTGCTCCTCTTGATGTATCTGATGTATTATTGGGCCAACCATACTTGTGGAGGTGACATGCTATGTATGAGTCTAGGCCTCATGCTATTATTATTACTTTGGGAAATAACTTGTACAGGATACCAAAGGTAGTGCCGCCTCCTGCCATCTCTTTGACTATTGCAAAAAAAAACTATAATATTGTTTCCCAATCTAAAAAATTTATTTTCCTTAAAACTCGCTCACAGGGAAAGAAGAATATTGTGGCCACAACCTCAAAACAGAGCTCCCCTGCACGGCTACAAAAAATGGACAAATTCATGGAGGAATACGAGGACATTTTCTCCTCACTCACAGAGGTTCCTCTACACTATCAGGACAAGCACTCCATTTATCTAACCCCCGGTGCAGCACTGCCTAATATTGCCATACCTCCTACAACTACACATACAAAATCCACACATGTACTGTATGAGGCTGATAAAGAAACCAAAATTACTAAACGCATCCAGCATGTTCGCCCATAGGTCCATGACATCTTCAACAAATCTAATACCCAGTTCAATAGAATTTTCCTCATATCATGTAGGATCTCAACGCAATGGGGACCATTGCTTCCTAAGGAGGGAGGAATGATACAGGTGGATATTGATGGCCACCGACCTATTCCGTCTAGGCCCACACCATCAATTCTTGCAGCTTTTCACATTCAACACAACTTACTATTTTTAGTAGGTTTTCGGGTCCTACACTCTCGGGGTTGTTTTGGGGCCTTAATGATCTAGGTGGATATTGGTGGCCACCCACCTATTCCATTTGAACTTCCACCATCAGTTCTTTTAGTTTTTAAGTTGCATCACAACTTACTATTTTTAGCAGTTTTTTGGATCCTGAACTTCTGGAGCCGTTTTGAGGCCTAAACGACTTTTTTTGGGAAAACTGGGACCAACATGGGTCCATGGAGTGATTTTGCTCACACAAAAAAATTTACTCCTCGGATAGATATTTCTAACGAGGTATGATGCGTGTCAAACGGAGATTGTATGCCAAAGTTACGTCCCCGGGAAGTTGAATCACCAATTTACCCAAACGGGGCCCATAGTTTTGGCGCTTCATCTCCTAGGGTTAGGTTTTTAGACATTTCGAGTTCTCCATTATTTCTCAATATTGATTAGGCCCTCAAGCCTCATTGTAACACAGTTCAGAGATATGTATCCGCCACATCTCTTCTCATAGATACGCTACCGGCACCCTAGCTATTCTTATTTCCATTACATTTGTAAGCATATTTCTGTTATTTGATATTAATCAAATGAAGCATTATTTCTGCTGCATCTCTGTGTTTATGTCTATTTCTTTATTTTATTGTGTTCTTGCATAAATCTGGATCATTACGATGGGATGACGCACGATTTTTGGATGGCATAGGTGGATGGAGTTCTCCCTAGTTGAGAGGGAGTGTTAATTTTGGACAACTAGGTTCAAACTCCATGTTGTGATGCTCAAATGAAGATTCCAATATTTTTATTGGATTCCTCTTTCAAAGAGGTGCAAGATCGATCTAAATATCATCTTGATCCAATGAGAAAAACATTTATTTTGAATTAAATCCACTTATGTGCAAGGTCGACCAGAATTGAAATGTAGGCTTGAAGCCCCAGTAGATGTGTCACACAACCGCACTGATGGATATATATAGGTCAACGTTGGAGGTCATTTTCACTCATCCATCATCACACATTCTCTATCCTCAACTGATTGGTTCAATCATCACTTGGAGTCTCTTCTTCTCCACATGTGGGAAACACAGCAAAAGGATTTTCTGTTTTCGACCTAGGGTTTTCAGCACAGATTTTACCAGCGTTGACTTTGGTCAACGCATGGTCAAACAGACCCAAAACTTGGTCAAAATTCTAATTGCTGCAGTCCGGATTTATTGGTACATAAATCGAGGTTGACCATTGACTTTGACTGGGTTTTGTTGACTTTTTGCTGATGTTGTTTTGCGTTGACCATTGATTGGGACATCGTTGACTTTCATTGACTTTGCGTTGACTGATATAGTTGTCCAAGAGGGTTGTGTGACACTTCTGGTTGGCTGACCATATTGAGACTTTACTAGTTGAAGCATCCTGTTGACCGTCATAATGCACCACAACACATTTATTTTTTTGATCAAGTTAAGTGTAATTTTTGTCTTGTCTTCTATCGATCTACTAGTATCTTCTATCAGTGTTTTACTTTCTTGTTTATGTGATTGTTGTTTGATATTGGGGATAAAAGTAAAGTTGCATCAAGCATAGAAAATATAAAAAAAATTACACAAAGGCACTATGAGTTTTTGAGGAGTTAATCTTCCCCCCTCAATGTGTGTGTAGTAGGAGCTAAGATTGGGTTGAGGGCTAGAGTTTGGCACTACTGCTACATCTTTGAGGATTGGTTTTGGTGAGGTGGCCTCTTCTTCATCATATTTTCCTCCCTCTTTTTCATTTTTTTTTTCCTCTTATGCCTTGTCCTTGAATTCCTTGACCTCTTGCCCCTCTGTGGTTGTCTTTTCCTCCTCAACCAAGGCCTTTTTCTCTAAATATGTGCTTGTTGGAGTTTCCAAAAGAGTGAAAAACAAGGAAAAATGGGTCTTCAGCAAGCAAAGTAGTTTTCCTCTAACAAAATCTTTATTTATTGCTGAAAACCCTCTTTTCCTTGTTTTTTACTCTTTTCAGTCCTTGGAGGGTCTGTGGAGGTTGCATGAGGTGTATGGGATGCCAATCTAGCTGAATGTATTATAACATATGTTATAGGGGTCCTTACAGGTGAAGTGACCTCTTGCACTCTTCCTTCCTCTAATCATATTTCAGCATCTTTCTTTGGTGATTCCTCAATGGAAATAGGGCTCTTGGTGGGAGTCTGTGGTTTTCACTACCTCACCCTTTGACTCTTCCTAGTTCTGAAATACATAGGTGTCTTCCTCTTTCTTTTTGTTTTGATGGGTGTGCTCAAAGTAGTTAGGGTGGCAGCCACTTCTTGATTTGTGATGTCTAGTGACATATTGGTGTCTTGAGGGGAGGTTTCAATGCCTACGTTAGGATCTAATCCTTCCTTTTCCTCAGCCTTTTCTTCCTCCTTCCCCTCAGATTTTTCTTGCTCTATTTTTATTGTCTCTGTGTTTTCTGCCTCAATCTCCATCTCTTCTTTTTCTTCCTTATTTTATGCCTCCTCTTACTCTTCTTCTACCTCCTCTTCAACCTCTTCTTCTTCATCTTCTACTTCTTTCTCTCTAAGGCTAGAAGCAGAGGTTTTCCATGTTTGGGTAGCTATGAAGGATTCCCTATCCATGTCTATGAAAGAAGACCAGGATACAGGCAGGTTCAATATTTTCAAAGCATCAACCACAATCAATTTTATGAGGCCATGATGGGCCAAGTGATGATATTTTCTTTGCCTCAACTTATGGCTCATGTCAGTGATGGAGTTGAGGAGGAAGTGAGCGATGCTTAATCTCTATTCAAGTGGGAGTTCGCCTTGAAACCTAATTTCATTTAACAATATGAAATGATACCCATAGACCACACTAAGTCTGCCTTCACAATAAATAAAATTCACAATGCGGAAGACTACGTCATCCCAGGGGTATGGAAGGCTTTCTCTCCTCACTCCATTTTTGACTTCAATGTACTCTTATCCTGGCATAAATAAAATCTTATTGGATGTAGTGCTAGGCATTCTTTCCTTGACCCAATTGACTCCTAAGGGTAAATTTGTAACTCTGGTTATGAGTTTAGGAGATAGTGTGATGGCTGGGCCTCTAACCACAGTGGTGGCTCTCTATTCTGAGTGTGACTTCAGAGCCACTGCAAATTCTCTATCTATCTCTTAATCAAAGCCTTTCAATAGCTCAAATAAACCTAGCCATTGGTGATTTCAGAATATTTCCATGACTTTAGGATGCTGCCTAATTATCTTAATGTTAGTGAGATCCCTTTTTTTGAATCCCCCTCCCATTTTATTGGTTGTGATATTAAGGTGGTGAGAGGTTTGAGAATTATGTCTTGGAGATTGAGGTCTTGAAACAAAATGCAAGAATTTTTTTTTTACCCTTTAACTGTCAAATTTACTTTGCTGAGTGTGAATTACATGGAGAAATTTTAGTGCTGGAGGATGGAAACCACTTGCCTTTGTCCTCTGGTGTTTTTTTTTTTAGAGATGGTGGCTTTGGGAAGCAAATTCACCCACAAGTGACTTTGTGTTTCCTTCTAAACCCTTGTTGATCTGCTTCTGAAGTTTCCTGTAACAAAACTATGTTTCCTGTAGCAGGATGGTGCATGTAAGCCCAAACATCGATGCTTCTCTTCTGATGGCTCCCACAGATCTCCTACTCTAGCTGCTTTTTGAAGTGCTCTACAAAATGGTGAAAATGAGATAAACATAACCTTTATTGGATTTTAAAGTAAATTTGGAGTGTTGTGGCGACTCGTACTTAACATGATTTTTCCTCTTTGAGACAGTTGGTCCCACTTCATTTAATCATTGCTGAGCCTAGTGATCACCCTCTTCATACTCATCCACTCTCTCTTGACTTTATTTGACTTTCCTTGGTGACATGCACTTTCAATTTTCTTTAATTTTCACTTAAAGAAGGTGGCCAAGTTAACCGGCCACCTTTTTTCCTTTTAAATCTATAAAAATCAACATTCAACCATTTTGGTCATTATTGATGCATAGAGAGAGGTGATAGGACATACTTGAGCTTACCTAGTGTTGGTAAGGTGCTGAAGGATATGGTGCAAGGAATTGGAGCTGGTGGTGGCAACCTTGGTCTTTTCTTAGTTGTATCTTCATTTATTATTTGTTTTCTGAGTGAGTTGCTTGTCTTTCCTGAGTGAGTTTCTTAATTTTTTTGTTTTTTTACTTTTAAAGTGTTGCATGGTGGTATTCAGGTGCCATGTTTCGTGTGCTTTCCCTCTTGGAGTCTGTTGGTGGTCTGCTGGAGTCATCCTCATCAATTTTCCTTCATCTTTTTGTTGGAAATATTTTCATTGATGGCAAAGGAGCACAAAGGAGCATCACCTAAATTATCACTAAGGAAAAGGAGCAGAGAAGCAGCAATAAGAAGGCAAATAAGAAGTAGAGTAATAATGCAGTATGAAAGCAAAAAAAGAGGCAAGGAGCAACATTAAACCATCAGCAAAGGCAAAGTAGCACAAAGGAACAACACCAGAACACTGGAAAGCACCAGAGGCAGCGAATGCAGCTAAGAAACAAAGGCAGAGAAGCAGTGAAAGTAGAGAGGCAACGAATGTAGAAAGGCAGCAAAACAAGCTCAGGAGAGATCGACGCATTTAAGGGATGCAGCAAGGGAAATAATCCCAAGTCAGAGTGAATATCGAATAGAAGAACAAAATAAAAAACCACGAGAGGGTTTTCACACCGCTTTTGGAGAATAAGTGGTTTTAAGTGAGATGGACATGATAAAGTTAGGAGGGAAACACGTGGCACACTAAAACCGCTTATTTCGCGTAGGTTCAAAAACTTTATCCATTGGGGCTAGTTGGCACACGATAACACGATGACCATTGGATCATTCTAGGATCAATGGCGGAGACTCAACATTCTTTGGCATAACGAAATTTTGAGTTAAAGAGGAGGCATATTGTGGGGCCAATACATTTTTTTGACATGTTTTGTTTTAAAGCAAAAAGTATATAAAGAGCGAAATGATAAAAGGTGTGGACCGGTGTCGCAGAGGCAGCGAAGGCTAAACCTCGTGCACATCATATGGTCTCAGCTAACGTTGATCTGGGATCAACGGTACCGCGGGGGCACAAACAACTTGATGGTTAACCCAAGGGGGTGCCTCCGCAGTCGACCTGTCCATCAGGCGTTGACCGCAGATCGACGGTTGTCATTCACGGCGGTAGCACAAGCTCGATAATTATTCCGTACCAAGGAGTGCCTCCACAGTGCCGTGAACTAGGGCCCACTTTCCTAAAGCCCAAAAGTACATTTGTGGACTGGCACGATCAACGGATGAGATTAAAGGAGATAGACAACAGAGATTATATCGGAATCAAGTGGGACTCGATCACATATCGGACATCGCAAGTGAATTCGATAGCCACTAGATGGATGTAAAGTTGCGATGGAATGTGGCAATGCGAAGGGACACGTGGCAACACAACGCTATATCGCACATCAGCGATGCGAATTCCATCACATACCGTGAAGTGGCATTGCGATGCGATGAGAAGATGTGATGCGATGCAATCGCATATCGTATATCGCATATGATATGGGTTCGCACGGTATGGTAAATTATATGCGATAGCCGATATTGAGATATTGTGATAGCCGATATTGTGATGCGATATTACCATCGCATATCGCAATCGGGGAAGGAGAAATCGCACAAACACATGGGAACGCCGAAGTGCAAAGTGTGATAAAGAGAGTGGACATGATACAGATCGAAGCTTAAGCCTAAAGATTTTCAAGTTCGGAAGTATGTGGATTTCCTTTGTTAAATCATTTTGGAGAGCAAAGGAGGATTATAACGTAAAACAAAAAGGAAAGTATGAACGCAGGTAGAAAGGCTCGGGTAAGGACCCGACACAGAGAAAAGGGCAGAATCGAGTGTTTAGAAGAGCAGTGAAGCTTGAATGTTGAGGACAAAAGAAGGAAGGTGACTAGGCATGGTCGGGAAAAAAGAGATATGATGGCACTATTATAAACGCAATAGAATGGGTCAAGTCGGACAAAAAGAGCAGTTATGTAGCAGAGCTAGAATATAACAACAGAAACTGAAAAGACAGTGACAGTAGCAGAAAAGACAAATATATGGCAAACCAAGAGCTGAAAGTGCTGAATTGAAATATTATTGTATATGTAAATGTAAATGAATTAATTATTTTTATTGTATATGATGCAAAGGCAAGTCTTCGTAGGAAAAGAAAAACTCCACAGTGTTGTAATGATTATTTCTCATGTAATAACTTGAACTTGTAAAGAATGAGGAATCGAATGTGGGTGGAAGGCATAGGGTCAAGCCTCTGTTTCACTTCATATTCTCGTAGAGAATGCAATCAATGTGGAGTTCAGGGAATAAAATATGTAATATCGTTGGGAAGAAAGAGAGTCGTAGAACCCAGAATGGATGAGAGAGGAAGAATGTAAGAGAGTTACATATAAGGTTAGAGGAGGTAAGAAAAAGGAGGAGCAGATAGAGAATTTGAGAAGATCTCAAAGATGATATATAAGTGTATATGAAGGTCGGAGACAAGTAGTTGAATAAGGAATATACTAGCTATATCCAGGTAAATCAAAGATCGGTTTTCATTGTAGTGTGAGGAAGTTGGTTCTTCCATATCAACTTGTAGCTTGATAGATGTCCAGTTGTAGCTGGTTGAGGTAGGTGCCCCCTGTAGGTTGTAGCCTGCCAAAAATAGATCGGAGTTGGAGCTTCGTTGCAAGTTGTGGCTTGCAGAATTGAGGTAGTGGCCTCTTGTAGATTGGAGCCTACAGAAAATCAGTGGTGAGAGGGAGTTGGAGCTTGCCTTTGCATCACAACAATAATAAGATGTGGTTTTCTCCCTTATGGGTTTCCACTTATACTTGTTGTCCATATGCATGATGATTATGTGTTGATGTTCTGTATTTAATCTGCTTAATACTTGCTGCTCACATATTAAGATTGATGTTTCATTATATAATAAGTTGATCATGAAATGAAGGTGTAAATAATTTTAAAGGAAAGTTTTAAAAGTCCATGAATGTGTTAAACTGATTCACCCCCTCCCTCTCAATTTAACTAAGGGTTCAACAATTGGTATCAGAGCAGGTTCCTTATGTATCAGTTTAACAACTGGAAGGAGATCCTACATCCCCAAGATGGCTAGTCTAGAAGGATGCTCAACAAATAAAGCCCCTTTTTTTACTGGTACAAATTATGCCTTCTGGAAAATAAGAATGAGGACGTACATAATGTCTCTAGGAATAGAAGTTTGGGCTGTTGTGGATTTGGGATATGCCCCAAAGGATTCTGACACAGAGAAAGAAGCCAAACAAGATTTTATAGCTAATGCCAAAGCCATGAATGCTCTCTTAAGTGGTCTATGTGAGGCAGAATTTATCAAAGTAATGCACAACAAGACTGCCAAAGAAATATGGGATACATTAGAAAGTATCCATGAGGGAGATAAAAAGGTGAAGATGGCCAAACTACAAGTCTATCAAGCTCAATTTGAAAATATAAAAATGAATGAAGAAGAAGATGTTGCCAACTTATTCTTAAGGTTTGCAGAAATTGTGAATAACATGAAAGCTCTAGGAGAAACCATTAGAGAATGTGTAATTGTTCAAAAGATATTGAGATCTTTACCATCCAGTTTTAACCCCAAGGTTTCTGCCATAGAAGAAACAGCTGATTGGGAAACATTGACCATGAACCAATTACTTGGAAACTTAACAGCCTATGAGATGAGACTTCCACAGAGGAAGTCAAATGTGAGGGAGGCAACCTATAAGGCTGAGAAGAGCAAAGAAGAAAAGGAGGATACATGCTCCTGCTCTGATGAAGAAGAGGCCAAATTTATCAGAAGATTGGATAGAGGCTCAGGCAAGTATAAAGGTAAACTTCCTTTTAAATGCTTTAGCTGTGGAATAGTTGGGCACTATGCATCTAAGTGTCCTCATAAGAAAACAAAGAATCAGACTCAAGAGACAGAGAAAACCAAAACAAATAACTGGCAGAAAGGGAAGAGATTCAATAAGAAATCCCTTTATGCTCAGCAAGATAGCAGTGCATTTGAAAACTCAGATGAATCCTCAAATGAAGAAGGAACCTCTGAATTTGTGTTGATGGCCAAGGAAGAGTCTAAAGGATTCCTTCTAGAAGATGAGGAAGAAGGTGAGGTAGATCTTGAGGGGGAGCTAAGAAGTGCCCTAGAGGAAATAGACAGACTTAAACTCAAGTGCAGAAAACAGAAAGACATTCTCCTCAAATGTGTAAAAGAGGTACCAAATTCAGAAGACCTCATTCAATTAAAAGTAGAACTTGAAGAAGCTAAGAAGGTGGAAGACATTCTTCTAAAGAAAATTAAAGATAAACATTAGGAGCAAGAGAAATTGGAAGAAGAAGTGATATACCTGAGAAAGAAACTAGAAAACACCCAAAGGGAATTTACAATGAACACTCCTCGAATGACAGGCACTGAATAGTTGGATAAAATACTAAATGCTCAAAGATCTCCTCTCATAAAGATTGGGATAGGTTACAAAGGAGAAACCAGCAAATCCAAGGTAGAGGATAACCAAAATATCATTTTTGTGAAAGCTGTAAAAGAAAAAATTAACTCTCGGCAACCTGAGATTATTGCAGCTAGAAGACTGATAGAAGAAAGGAGAAGGGGGTGTAAGCAGCTCGGAGATGAGATTTCCTCCATGGAGACCTCGGAGAAGGCATACATTGAAAGGAATGATGAAGCAGCTCAACAAGGAACCACAGAAGCAGAAGCCAGCAAGAACTTGATGTGTGATGAAACAAAAAGAAACAAGCAGCAACATCAAGAGACAAAGAATGAGAGGAAGAAGCAAGCAGTTGAAAAAAGTTCAATTGTTCCTGAAGATCAATTGAACAAGTTTGGAAGATCTCAAAGGAGATTCTTTCCTCCTATGAGAAATGTCACTTGTTTTGCCTGTTACAAACTAGGACATATTTTTGCATACTGTTAGACAAAGATAATCGATTTCAACCAGCTAAGGATGCAGAAAACGAGAAGACTACCTCAAGAAAAAAAATGGAGAGGACAACCCTTCACCAGGTACACTAATTGTTTCCATGGGTATTGTTTTTATTGTAAGGGGTACAGCCATAAAGCCATGGAGTGCAGAACGTATGGACAAAGGCTGATGTTTAAAACCCCAAGGAGATTTATGAACAATGGAGAGTTCACTTGTACACATAATCCATTTAAAAATATAATCAAATGCTTTTTATGCCATCAAATCGGACACATATCTTCCAAATGTCCTCTCATAGAATGTGGTCCATATTCTCAGGAAAGGTACCAAACAGAAGGTTGCATGCAGTGGAAAAAGAAGTTGAATAAGTGTGACCTGGATCTAATAGCTCAAGATCAGAAAAGCCCATGGTATTTGGACAGTGGATGTTCAAAGCATATGACTGGAGATCGAAGCAAGCTTGTAACCTTTGATGAAAAGAAATCTGGGAATGTAACATTCGGTAATGATAAAGCAGGGAAATCAAAGGAAAAGGCTCAGTCAATCTAAATAATGGAAGAGGAAAGGCTCAAGATGTACTATTTGTGGATGGGTTGAAAGCCAATCTGCTAAGCGTCAGTAAAATGTGTGATAAAGGCTATGAGGTCCTTTTCAGAGCCCAAGATTGTGAGATAAGATCGAGCACCACATGAAAGACCTTGATCAAAGGTGTTAGAACAGAAAGTAATGTCTATATAGTGAAAGAAGAGAATGAAGCATGCCACATAAGCAAACTTGATGAATCATGGTTATGGCATAGAAGATTGGGACACCTAAACTTTGACCACATCATCAGTATGAGCAAGAAGAATGCAGTCAAAGATATGCTTGCAATAAAGAAGCCTCCAAATACCATATGTAAATCCTTCCAACTGGGCAAGCAGACCCGCACAACTTTCAAGACCAAAGAGAAGCTATCTACAAGTAGGCCTCTTCAGCTTGTTCACTTGGACCTGTGTGGACCTTCAAGAACTAATGCACCAGGTGGAGAATCTTATTTCATGTTAATAATAGATTATTTTACCAGATTGACGTGGGTCGCATTCCTAAAATATAAATCTGAAGCAATTGAGAAATTCAAGATATTCAAGGCATTGGCAGAAAATCAAACAGGATGCAAGACAAAATGCATCATATCAGACAGAGGAGGTGAATTCACAGACTATGATTTTGTAGACCTATGCAATGAACATGGGATAAAACAACAGTTTACAATTGCAGGTACACCTCAATAGAATGGAGTGGCAGAAAGACAAAACAGGTCAGTACAACAGATTGCAAGAGCCATGATGCAAGAAAGTAACATTCTCAAACCTATTGGGCAGAAGCAGTACACACAGCTATTCATATTCTCAACAAAGCTCATCTAAGACCAAATTGTGATAAGACTCCTTATGAATTATGGCATGGTAAACCAGCATCAATCAAGCACTTTACAGTCTTTAGAAGCAAGTGTTTCATAAAAAATAATGATGAAAAACTGGGGAAGTTTGATGCAAGAGCTTATGAAGGAATATTTTTAGGATGTACATCCAAGAGTAAGGGTTACAGGTGTTACAACAAAATACTGCACAAAATTGTGGAAAGCATTGATGTAAGAGTTGACGAAGATCTACCAAACAGAACAAGAAACACAAGCTATGCCAATCCTCCAGATGATCATGAGGCTAAGGACCAAGATAATGATGAGCATAGCAAGACAACAGAAGATTCTGAATTAAACTCAAAAGGTCCAAAGAACCATCCAGAAGATCAAATCATTGGGGACAAGAGTGTGGGAGTCCAGACAAGAAGATAGCTTGTTGAACAGACAGAAGAAGTATACCTAGCCATGCTATCTGAAATAGAGCCAAATAAGTTCGAAGAAGCTAGCAAAGACAAAAACTGGGTAAATGCTATGAATGAAGAACTATACCAAATTGAGAAGAACAATACCTGGGAATTAATTCCAAGACCCACTAGGAAAAATGTCATTGGCACAAAATGGATACTCAAGAATAAGATGAATGAACAAGGTTAGGTAATCAGAAATAAAGCCAGACTTGTATGCAAGGGATACTCTCAAATTGAAGGACTTGATTATGATGAAACCTTTGCCATTGTAGCCAGAATGGAAGCAATCAGAATGTTTTTGGCCTTTGCATGCTGTCATGATTTCAAGGTATATCAAATGGATGTGAAGTCTGCCTTCCTGAATGGAGATTTAGAATAAGAAGTATAAATGGAACAACCCGAAGGATTCTCCTTAACAGATAAACATGACTATGTGTGCAGATTAAAGAAAGCCTTATATGGGTTGAAACAAGCTCCTCGTGCATGGTATTCAAGGCTGGACAAATACTTGCAAAAACAAGGGTTCAAGAAAGGAGGAGTAGACAACAATTTGTACATAAAGGCTAATGAAAATGAACTCTTAATTATAGTAGTGTATGTAGATGACATCATGTTTGGAAGCAACAAAGATGAGTTAGCAAAAGGATTTGCTGAAGAAATGAAATCAGAATTTGAGATGTCAATGATTGGAGAGCTCACCTTCTATTTAGGACTTCAAATTCAACAAAAGAACACTGGAATATTCATTTCGCAAGAAAAATACTTAAGAGAAATGTTGAAAAGGTTTCAAATGGAAGACTGCAAACCTGTGTCAACTCCCATGATCACTGGATGCAAACTATGTGCTAATGATGGATCAACAGATGTAGATCAAAAAATTTACAGATCCATGATAGGAAGTCTGCTATACCTAACTACTTCTAGACCAGACATTATGTTGGCAGTAGGACTTGTGGCAAGATATCAAGCAGCACCAAAACAAAATCATTTACTTACAATCAAGAGAATATTTAGATATCTACAAGGAACTTCACATTATGGCCTATGGTATCCAAAAGGAAAAGGCTTCACATTGACAGCATACACAGATGCAGATTGGGCCAGCTGTGTGGATGACAGGAAAAGCACAAGTGGAGGAGCATTTTATTTGGGAAAAAGTCTGGTGGCATGGCTTAGCAAGAAGCAAACTTCTATCTCTCTATCTATAACAGAAGCAGAATACATAGCAGTAGCTGCATGTTGCACACAAGTAATGTGGATGAAACAAACTCTCCAAGACATGAAGGTAAGCAGTGATGAACCCATTTCTATCAAATGTGACAATACAAGTGCAATAAGTATATCAAAAAATCATGTACTTCATTCAAAAACAAAGCACATCCCAATAAAGCACCACTTCCTCAGAGAACAAGTAGCACATAAATTAGTGAAGTTGGAATATGTACCAACTAAGGAACAAATAGCAGACATATTCACAAAACCTCTTGCTAAAAAATCATTTGAATATCTAAGAGACAAGCTAGGGGTAGTGTCTACAGATGTTACTCTCTAACATGATCATAAATAATAATAAAAAGGGTTGCATACAAGAAACAGGATCAGTGCAGAAGACAAGTGATAGTCAATATCAGACAAGAAAGCATCATTCCAGGGGGAGAGCAGTCAATAAAAATTGTCACAAAAGAGCTAGAGTAATGGAGCAGTGCATGGAACAGGTCCTCAAGATCAGAGTATTATGAAAAGATAGAAACCACATTGGGAAAAGTGCAACCCTTTTCCATTGATGTCAAAGGGGGAGGAAAAGCAAGCAAAAGAAGAAAGGGTCTTCTAAAAAGCAAGCAGAGGAAGTCCTAGAGGAAGCATTGGAGTATTTCCATCAATGCCAAAGGGGGAGACTGTTGGAAATATTGTCATTGATGGCAAAGGAGCACAAAGGAGCATCACCTGAATTATCACTAAGGCAAAGGAGCAGAGAAGCAGCAGCAATAAGGTAAAGAAGAAGTGGAGAAATAATGCAGTATGAAAGCAAAAAAGAGGCAAGGAGCAGCATTAGACCATCAGCAAGCACCAGAGGCAGAGCAAGCACCAGAGGTAGTGAATGCACCTAAGAAACACAGGCGCAGAAGTAATGCAGTTAGACAGAGGCAGCGTGAGGACCCGATGACCAAGGAAACATGAATCGATGGCTTGCTTGAACGTTTTACCAAATATGTGGAGAAGCTCATTGAAGAGTTGAAAGCGGAAACCATGAGTCAACGGTGAAGATGGAACAGTGAAATTGGTTTCGAAAACCACTAGAGGGTTTTTGCACCGCTTTTGGAGGATAAGTGGTTTTAAGTGAAATGGACATGATATAGTTAGGAGGGTGATGCATGGCATATTGAAACCGCCTATTTCGCATAGGTTCAAAAAATTTATCCATTGGGGCTAGTTGGCATGCGATAACGCGATGACCGTTGGATCATTCTAGGATCAACGGTGGAGACTCAACATTCTTTGACATAATGAAATTGTGAGTTAAGAGGAGGCATACTGTGGGGCCAATACATTTTGTTGACGTGTTTTGTTTTAAAGAAAAAAGTATATAAAAGAGCGAAATGATAGAAGGTGTGGGACCGGTGTCGCAGAAGCAACGAAGGCTAAACCTCGTGCATGTCTTATGAGCGTGGTTAACGTTGATATAGGATCAACAGTACTGCAGGGGCACAAACAGCCCGATGGTTAACCCAAGGGGGTGCCACTACAGTTGACCCGCCCATCAGGCGTTGACCGCAGATCGACGGTTGTCATTCACTGCGGTAGCACAAGCCCAATGATTATTCCGTACCAAGGAGTGCCTTCACAGTGCCGTGAACTGGGACCCGCTTTCCTAAAGCCCAAAATTACATTCGTGGACCGACGTGATCAACGGATGAGATTAAAGGAGATAGAAGGCAGAGATTATATCAGAGTCAAGTGGGACCCAATCGCATATCGGACATCGCAAGTGAATGCGATAGCCGCTGGATGGCTGCAAAGTTGCGATGCGATGTGGCGATGTGAAGGGACACATGGCGGCACAGCGCTATATCGCACATCAGCGATGCGAAGTCCATCGCATACCACGAAGTGGCGATGCAATGCGATGCGATGCGGAGATGCAATGCGATGCGATCACATATTTCATATCGCACATGATATGGGTTCACACGGTATGGTAAATTATATGCGATAGCCGATATTGCGATGCAATATTACCATCGCATATCGCAACCAGGGCAGGATAAAAATCGCACAAACACATGGGAACGCCAAAGTGCGAAGTGCGATAAAGAGAGCGGACGCGATGAAGACCAAAGCTGAAGCCTAAAGATTTTCAAGTCCGGAAGTATGTGGATTTCCTTTGTTAAATCGTTTCGGAGAGCAAAGGAGGATTATAACATAAAACAAAAAGGAAAGTATGAACACGGATTGAAAGGCTCGGGTAAGGACCCAACACAGAGAAAAGCACAAAATCGAGTGTTTAGAAGAGCGGTGAAGGTTGAATGCTGCAGGAAAAAGAAGGAAGGTGACTAGGCATGGTTGGGAAAAAAGAGATATGATGGCACTGTTAGAAACGCAATAGAATGGGTCAAGTCGGACAAAAAGAGTAGTTATGTTGTAGAGCTAGAATATAACAGCAGAAACTGAAAAGATAGTGACAGCAACAGAAAAGAAAAATATATGGCGAACCAAGAGCTGAAAGGGCTGAATTGAAATATTATTGTATTTGTAAATGTAAATGAATTAATTATTTTTATTGTATGTCATGCAAAGGTAAGTCTCTATAGGCATAAGAAAAACTCCATGAGTGTTGTAATGATTATTTCTCATGTAATAACTTGAACTGAAGAATGAGGAATCGAATGGGTGGAAGGCATAGGGTCAGGCATGTTCACTTCATATTCCCTGTAGAATGCAATCAATCAGGAGTTATATGTATTAGAGATGTAATATCAGTGGAAAAAAAAATAGTTAGAGAACTGTAGAATGGAAGAGAGAGGAAGAAGAATGTAAGAGAGCTGCAGGAGTTTAGAGAGTGTAAGAAGAAGGAGGAGCAGATAGAGAAGATGTGAAGAATCAAATATGATATAAGGTAGATATGAAGGCTGGAGGACGGCAGTGATGAAGGAACAGAACAGAGCTGATATCCAGGTAAATCAACATGTGTTTTCATTGTAGTGTGAGGAAGTTGGTGCTTCCATATCAAGTTGTAGCTTGATAGAAGTCCAGTTGTAGTTGGTTGAGGTAGGAGCCTCTTGTAGGTTGTAGTTGTAGAAAACAGATGGGAGTTGGAGCTTCCTTGCAAGTTGTAGCTTGCAAAATTGAGGTAGTAGCCTCCTGTAGGTTGGAGCCTATAGAAAATCAGTGGTGAGAGGGATTTGGAGCTTGCCTTTGCATCACAACAATAATAATATGTGGTTTTCTCCCTTATGGGTTTCCACTTATACTTGTTGTCCATATGCATGATGATTATGTGTTGATGTTCTATATTTAATCTGCTTAATACTTGCTGCTCACATATTAAGATTGATGTTTCATTATATAGTCGATCATGAAATGAAGGTGTAAATAAGTTTAAAGGAAAGTTTTAAAATTCCATGAATGTGTTAACTGATTCACCCCTCTCGCTTTAACTAAGGGTTCAACACTATCATGACAATGAAAGGTGATGATAATAGTAAGGAAGATGAAGAGACCGATGACAAGGTGCATTCCTGAAGGATAGGACATTCATGACAGATATGAAAGTCATGAAAATAGTGGAGACAAGAGCCCCACAAATTGAAAATAATGATGCTAGGGGCAGCAACAAAACTCAGAGCCACAATGACAGTGAGAACAATGAGGTCCCTA
Source organism: Pinus albicaulis (assembly GCA_034641835.2). Lineage (NCBI taxonomy): Eukaryota > Viridiplantae > Streptophyta > Pinopsida > Pinales > Pinaceae > Pinus > Pinus albicaulis. The sequence continues at coordinate 151,232,623 of CM076579.1, read as the reverse complement.
ATGATAGTAAGAGCAGTAATGAAGAGGAATACACCACAATGATCACTAACAAACCTCCTTCATTGACCTATCATAGAGGGGAAAGGCATGTGTTTGTTGCCTCTAAAAGGCAAGGGGCCATGTTTTCCTCATTTCCTAAACAACTAGACAAAGGCAAAGAGAAGGTAAAGGAAGGAGAATATCATCATGAGATTGAACAATAGTTTGATATCATTAACCTTGATAGTAAGAAAGAAGATAAAGGGAGGGCCACTAGCATACTGCTCCATAGCAAAGATGCAGAAATTAGAGAGCTAAAATATCCCTTTGCATGGCAATACATAACATTGAATATTATAAGGATTCGCACAAGCATTTGGAGAGGGAAAATAGGGACCTTGATTTACAAAGAAAGATAACCAAACATTATGCCCGGAGAAACCAAGTTGCAAGGGCTAAACTAAAAAAGGCCCAAACCAAGATCCAAGCACTAAAAGAGGAAAAATGCCAAGCTAACCTTGGAATTTTGGCACAAGCTTCTCTACAGGTCTCTCAAACCCCATGAGGCACACATCCACCAAATTTGAGATAATTTTGACAATTTTTGGTCTTTTGTGAATTTGGAGGCCTCTAAACGCAGCACCCCTGGCGCTACGCTTTCATCTCTGGCATCTTCAGAGGGAAACCTCAAAATTTTTGGAATCCTCATGTCTAGTACAGTATGCTCACCAAATTTCAGAGAATTTGGAGCATTTTTGACCCCTCAAAAGGCCAAAAAACACCTCATTTTTCACCTTTCTGCCTCAATTTCAAACTTGGTGTTGCGCCTAGAGCAGTGTTGGGAAAATTTCCTTTTGGAAAGGTAAATGAAGCTCATTCAGAAAACCATGGGTATATTTGGAAAGTAGACTCAGCCAACTTTCAAACGGGCCATCACAGAGCAAATTCCGACATTGGGAAGGTTACCAAAACTTTGTTGCAAGTGGACCTATTTTCTGCCTGGGAAGGTGATGTGCGTTCAGACCTCACTGTACATGTTTGGCCAAAAGTTTAAAAAAAAACAGTCATTAATTGAAAAATGATATTTTAATGGTTTTTGAGGCAAATCAATCCAAAATTAAGTGCTAGGAGTTATTTGGCATTTCTTTCATGAGATATTTTGTGCATTGGGCCTTGCATGGTCTCTTAGGCATAAATGACATTTATGACTAGTTTTGACATTTTCAAACCCTAGTTAGGGTTTTTGCCCTCCTCTGCTAGATAAATAGAGCATGAGGGCCTCATTGTAAAAGGTTGGCATTTGATGACTCTTTGGAGCAATACATAGTTTTTTTTTTTTAGATTGGAGAAGAAATTGGTGTTGTGGAGTTTATGAATGGCTTGTCTTGATTGATGATGGAGAAGGCTGCTTGCAGGATCCCTGAGCTTGGTTAATGGTTATGTGATTCTATTTAGTTATTGTTTTCTCATGTCTAATTGTGTTTCATCCTTCTAAATTGAGTAGGACAAAGGTTTTAGACTAAGAAATTTTTTCAAAGTCACCTTAGCTCTGTTTGTTCTTCACTTCCTCTATGTTTTCCTCTGCTAGGACATTTTAGAGAATTCTTAATTGCTCTCTAGACCCCCTAAGCTTTTTATTTCATGAATAGTTTAATACAGTAGGTATCAAAGATTATTTATGGTTATCCCTACTTTTTTGATGTCACTAAACATTGTTCTTGAGGTCTCTCTCCAAAGTACCATTAATTAGGTTTGCCAAAGAGGCTATGTTTCGATCATACCCTTTGTCCATGCTTGAATGATTGTTTTGGAGATATTCATAGCTATGATCAATGATGTTTAGGCATTCCCTCTTCTTTGATTAAAGTTATATGTGTATTTTGAATGTTTTCTAACCTTGAAGGTGAAATCACTAGAAGTTAAATGAGTTTCTCGCCTTCTATATTTCATTGGATTGTATGTCTGAAATGCTTATATGCTTAAGTTGAATCAAAGAGTTATTGGTATTCCCTATCTATTGATTTCTTCTTCATGCTAAATAGTGTTGAGGTCTTTCCTTGTTTTTTAAGTACATTATAAGGGATTCTTAATTGTATTTGTCCTACTTTGTTCACAAACTTGATGTTCATTTCATTTCACAAAAAACCTTGAGAATCCATCTGACCAATGCTAGATTTGCCCTGTGATCCACCCTGATTTACTATTGAAACTTTCTATGACTTTTATTGACTCCATAGCCCAATGACTTGAATAATTCCTCACTCTATCTATTCTACTTGATCATCTTTCCCAACCAAAACAAACAAACAAACCTTACACTTAACAACTAGCCTAAAATCAAAACCCTAAAAGCAAACAAATTCACATCCTTTGCATAAAATAGAGAGAGCCCTCTCTGAGTCCAGGAAGGCTAGGTCCTAGGACTCCAAAAGACTAGTCTGATGTTACCCTATGCATTTGATCTCACCAATATAACAAATCACGGGAACCTAACAAAGCGTACCCAACTTGGTTCATCCTAATTGGGACAAATAGTTCCACATCCATATTGACACCTCCAGCATTGCATTAGGATCAGTGTTAGCTCAGCCAGGAGAAAATTATGTTGATCATACAGTCTATTTTGCAAGCAGGAAGTTGTCGACTGCAAAAAGTAACTACACAACAACAGAACGAGAAGCTCTTGCGATGGTGTATTCCCTTCAGAAGTTTCACCATTACCTACTAGGAGGTACGTTCAAATTCTTCATGGACCACTCAGCATTGAAGTACCTAGTTAACAAGCCTCTGCTTGAAGGAAGGATCTGTAGATGGCTCCTACTCTTCCAGGATTAAACCTTTGAAGTGATAGTGAAACTGAGAAGGTTAAATGTGGGTCCTGACCATTTATCAAGGCTGGAAAATGGAGAGAATGGGGGATACCTAGATGATCAGTTGTCAGATTTTGATCTCTTCAGAGTAGAAGCCATCCTAGATTATTTGGAGCATATAGCAGTATAGTTGGCAACATGACATTGCCCAACTGAATACATGGTGACTCGGAGAAGACATCTGGTAGTGAAAGCGGCTGATTATCAACAGATAGCAGGACAAATGTATAATATGGGGTTGGACCAGGTTTTATGAAGATGTATCATGGAACATGAAAGAGAGGATATCAAGACGTCGGAGAACATATCGGCCTGCTCCATGGTCGAAAGGTCTATCCGAGTGAAAATGACATGTGCAAATCTCAGCAAAGAAAACCAAGAGCTCAAACAAATGCTAGCAGCAAGACCAGCATTACCAGATCCCGCCGTAATATATGCTGAAAAGGTTACCGAGAAACAAAAACAGGTAACTGGAATGAAGGAAACCCTGGCGATGATGGTCAAAGAGGCTTACAACCTAATGAAACACCTACACAAATTTTAAAATTATCTAACAGAGACTTGATTGTTGTATTGATGAAGTGTGTACCTTGATCACTGGTTAGGCTTCTGGGGCAACCAAATCTGCTTATTATATTTTCAAAAATGAACCTAGCTGCTGTGTCTGTTGTGCAATATTTCACTAGTGTTTCCATTGCCCATCTTGTGAGATAATCTGTTGCAGTAATTATGTACCTTGCCTATGAATGTCTTGCCACTAGTGCAATTGTCCCTATGAAATCAACGGCCCGTTTTTGAAATGGTTGTAGTGGTCTTACAGGTTGAAGTGGAAAATCATCTCGGTGTGATGGATGTCTCGTTCTTTTGCAAACATCACATTTATTTACATATGCTTAACTATCTTTATGTACTGTGGGCCATCATAACCTTGCTTGTAAGATTTTTCTTGCGGTGGTTTTTGCACCGACATGGCCCCCCACAACTCCGCAATGACACTCCCACAAGAGATCCTTCCCTTCTGCTGATAATCTCATAAGCCTTTTATATCCTCTGCATGTATCAGTATTTCTCGCCCTAGCCACAATGATCCATTCTGGAGTCTTCTCAGCAGGAATTTCGTACATTGCATTGCTACTCCCGTTGTTCCAAACATTGGGAGGTTCCTGAGGTTCAGTATTATCAATTTCTAGATACCTCTAAACTCTTGTGGATACCCCGCCATAGCCTCTATATTCATAGCTAATTCCAGGGCATCTTGTAAGGTATCAATCTTCTGTTGTGTCATTGGGGTTCTCGTCAACGGAAGAAGTGCTTTAATAAACCAATCTCATTGATGATTTAGATCAAATGGGTAACAGTTTCCCAATCGCATCCTTGAACCTCCTCATCAGATCCCATATTGTTTCACCTTCCTGCTGTTTAATCTCCCACAGCTCAGATAACCCTTGTTGATCTGTCTGAGGTAACTTAAATTCTTTGACAAATTCTTTCCTTACATCATATATTGTTGGGTTTGGATGAGCTTCGAACCATTTAATGAACTAGTGAAGAGATCTCTCTCTTAGAGTAGTCTCGAAATCGATCAACTTGACCACCTCCAGTGTCTGTCGAGCCCTCCATATTGCCTCGCAGAGATACCATTGTTGATCCACATCATCATTTCCTCTCCCGGAGAATTTTGGGTATCAGGTAAACGATCCCGCCATATTTCTTTGTATGGGTGGTACTAAAATAAAACCTCTACTTAATTGTGAAATTGTATTACTAGCACTATAGCTAGTATATATCTGTACTATAGACTTAACACTATTCAACTTGCTAAACTTCCGTAACTTAACAAAAAAATTTATCTGGTGGCTGATAGAGTACCAGGGGAAGGTTGGGACTAGAGCTACTTGAACTTTGGGGAATAAAGTTACCTTTAATTACGGAACCATTTGTTGGCAAAAAGGAGGTCTATGAGTAAGACCCAGGATCAGGATAGAGGCCAACAAGGTTTCCACAGTAGTGTAGCACAACGCCGGCATTTTTACCCTACTCCATGGAGCAGAGCGCCTCACCCAAGGCGTGCCATGACCTTAGTAAGTTTAGGAGATAGATCAATTACCAAACGGTTACAACCATGAAGAGAAACTAAAGGAACTTGAAACAGAAAATAGATCTCGCTACTATGTATAAGCTATTACTCATTAAGCATGTTTAGGATGTTGAATTAAAATTTAAAACGGGGCACACATTCACAATAAGCCATTGATTAATACTCAAATCATAACATCAAACACAACAACAACCATATTTCATTATCATTATAAAATGACATACATCACTCCACATAGTCTATTACAAGGTGATTCAGTACAACAGAGATCTAACAGAACTCTCCTACGACTCTCTCCCTCAGATCTCTGCTGGACTAACTCTCCCATCTACATTGGTTTATTGCCTATTTGTTCTTATGCCAACGTGACTGTCAGTATTTCCTCTTTTCCTGCTCCGTTGTTTGCCACTTATTCTTGATTACTGGGAGTTTCATTGATTGTCTTTGTCTCCCATACCTGCCATCTGCATTGTTCTCTGCAACTGTCGCACCACCTATCTTTCGACTATCCGCAACCGTGACAGCTCCCTGTCTACTATGATTATGCTCCGCCACGTGTTCTCTGCAACTCAAATCTATTCCTTTTTCAAAACAAAGGCCCCAAAAGAAAGTGTTAAAGCATCCATGGGAAATGCGCCTAGTCTCGCAATTCTTAAATAAAAAAATAGATCGCACTCTTCAAATTATAATGTGTCCATCACCTTTTGTGACATTGATTTATAATAAGAGGACTCGACAAAGATATCATAAAATTTGTTCCTCCCATGAATATGTTTCCCTATACCAACAATGGAAGTTATTTGCTTTGCTTCTCCATTAGGGTCGTATGGACGGAAGGGTATAGTAGCCATTTTGAGCTCTTGTATGGGTAGTAATTCTTTCTCTACATGATATAAATTTTCCAAAGAAAATATGCCAAATAGTAATGGGAATTGAGGCCATGCCCTCTTTTTATAATCCTTAAAAGCTTTAGTTAGACCATGGTTGATCAATTTATAGGCCACCTCCCGAAAAAGAAACTTATCTTGAATGTAAAGGGACAAGACATGTGGTCGAGCATAATGACCCCAAACTTGAATATAAGTAAAAAATTCATTACCAAACCAAGTTATAACTTTCCTCGGATTATCCATAGCCTCTGGGGACATTTTTGGTGGCTTCTTTTCAAACACTAACTCGTAGATAGGAATGATAACTCTATGGCAGATTTGATAAAATAGTTAAAAGTAGTTGGTCTCCCATATGGCATTATAGTAGACATGAATGGGAAGAGGGTTGAAGTCAATCCATTTCCATCCCGTGGAAGGGAAATACATAGTAAAACACAGACAATCCAAGACATGGGCAAACATATAAAAAGGGGGAATTTTGTTCTCACACACAATGCAGTATTGGCATAACGCATGAATATGTTTGGCCATATTATCAGATAAGATAGTAGCCTAATCAAAATATAAACCCTCGAAGGCATCATTAATAAGGGAAATAAAAGAATCTAATAATTGTGAGACATTTAGGTATGCATGTAACCTACACAACATAGCAGCCACTTCACAAAAAGGAGTAGTGATTGAGGCAGTTGGGTACCTATATTTATCATTGATTTTATGATTTTTTGGTTTCTGTCTCACGTATTTTATTGAATTTGTTGGTACCTTATGCTTTTTAGCAAACTTCTCCACACTTTGTTTGTTGAAATGAAATTGAATTTATGGTAGATGATACATGGCCTGAAGGTATGCTACTACAAATGAACCAATAATTTTTCCTTTCTTGGTATAAAATTTCCTTTCCATAATACCAATGTCCTCCACTACCCATCTCATGATGTTTGTATGTCATAATTCTCTGCCTTGCAGCAATTATGTGAAGAAAGGAATTCCTTAACTCCTGTATAGTGGCCTCTGAAGTGGGAGATTGGTCGTCTAATATTGTCGTTTTTATTGTGATTTGTGGCTCCTCATCCTCAAAAAATTTATAAATGTTTTCTCGTGATGAATTCCCTGAATCCATGGTGCAAACTTTGTCTGAGAATAGACCTGATTCTGGCGATTTATCATCTGCTTCTTCTCTGTATGGGTGAATTGGCTTGGGTGCAAGACCATTTTTCTTTGATTTGGCCTTCTTCATTTCTTCTCAATTATAATTGCTTGAAATCGTCTGTAACATTAATACATAGTTTTAGTAGAGTGGAGGAACTTATTATGGAATAATGCAAGATAGCTAAAAATGAGGGTAAAAATGGAGTTAAAATAAAATATAATTTTCATTATTAATGTTCCAAATTGAACCATTAATCACCATATAATCGATTGGATGGGCTATCGCAAGGATGCATGTGATAAAGCCACGTAATATATAGCCACATCATATCTCAGATTCCCGGATCTAGTAAGTTTTTCAAATTTTAATTATAAAATATCTTTGGGATTCTGGGATTCTGAATTTTATTAGAAGTCGGGATGGAAATTTTGTGAATAGCTGCTTAGGAAGGAGAGCAAGAATAATAGGCACAGTTATCAATGATCCCAGATCCCATAAGCATTTTTTAAATTAATTCTTGAAGAGTTACAAGATCCGATATTCCTATGAACTTCAGTGATTTTGAAGATGTTCAAAGGTTTATTTCTATCGAAAAGGGTGGTTAAGCCTGATTCTATAGCTCAGTTATTCCTTAAACACTCAGTTAACAAGTTGCAAGATAATTTATAACTTACAGAAAATTTAAAGGGTCCCTATTTTTTATTAAAAATAAAAAAACTAATGGGATTTGGTGTATGCTACAATGGAACCATGCATTGATAATTAAAGCTTAGACTCGTGGAGTTACAACATTTTGGCTACAATATTGAAGTTCGTCACTGTTTGGCATTGTTTCCATGAAGGTGCTAAGGTAGGCATTGCCTTCTTCTTTGATTAATTCATTCCTTTTTTTTTCTTTTGCAAAAAGAAAAACTAAAAAAACATTAGCGTTCTTTCAGAAAATATAAAAACCAATTTTTTCCATAATTTTCTTCTCTTATGCTTGGTAGAATTAGGGACGAGACAAGAATTTTTTTTTAATCAAAAACCCCCACTTATACTAGCAACCAACCCTTTTGACTTAACTATGAGCCTTCTACCATATCCATAAGGACCTTTGCGGCGCTTTCAAGTGAGAAAGCAAGGATATTTGAGGAGATTGTAGGAGGAGAAAACCTTTCAACCCCCACCACTACTATGGCTTGAGAAAGACAACATGAAGTATTTGTATTCCCCATTAAATATACAAATGGAGAAGAAAAAATTAATTATATTAACCCATTTTTATTTCCACACTTCTATGGCCTAATCACAAAATATCCTGACACATTTATGTTTGAATTTGTTGTTGTGTGTAGAACTTATGACTACACCATAGATGAGAAAAAGCTTAATCTTTTTCCTTCCACATTGAACGATGTAGCTCTCTAATGGTTCATGAGCCTTGAAGGTAATAGTATCACCACCCAGGATAAAATGAAACAAGGTTTTAACAATAAGTATCAAGATTATTGTAGATCAAGGGACACCATAGATGAGATTTTTAGAATGACTCGAGGGGGGTGATGAGTCTTTACAGGATTGTGAGGAAGGGTTCCAGATACATTAGAGAAGGGAACATAATTTCAATCTAGGACCAAATTCATTAAATATTTTACTATTGAGGGGAGTCAAAGAATATCTCATAAAGACTCTCAATTTATTGGATAATGGAGATATCTACCATCTCACCTACTATGAGATTAAGTAGGTTTTTAAAAATCATTCAAGCACCATAATAAAAAGAGGTATAATGAGAAAGATTTTAGTAATTCCTTATTCTTCAAATGTGCTTACAAAAAATGAAATAGGAAGAATGTTAGAAGACATGAAAACTGAAATATTACACATATTTTCTATTAGTTTTTGTACCTCATATAGGTGTTATATTATTTATTAGTATCTATGAAGCTAAGGAACATGGGAGGATAATTATCTCCAAGACCCAAAAAAAAATCTAAGGAAAATGTCTTAATTAGTTTAATTAGCCAATTTTAATTATTTTCCTAAGCCTAACTTAGGAAATTTGGTTAATTCAATCATATTAATTGAGGAAAAATCAATTTTGCTCTAGTGACTTCTAGAAAAGTCAAGATTACCTTAGCCATTGATTTGAGTTAGATCATGGTTGTTGATTCATCAATGAGAGATTATAAGTGAAATTTGATGGGGCATTTGGAGATACAATGGATTGTAGTGAGAGCAAGGACAAGTGAGGAATAACTAGTGATTGAGTAGAATATTTTTAGAGATAATTTCTTCATCAAATTATTTCAGTTTCTGAGATCCAGAGGGAGAAAATTTTGATTTGTCTACACAAGGCCAAAATTATTCTAGTGTGCAAGGGTTTCGGGGAGACTGAACTGCATTCGCACACATGTGTGAAAGAGGCAGTTTCTTAGTTTGATTTCTTCCAAGGGAGGTCGTGAGGTCAGGCTAAGTTAGTTGTCGGAGCAGGCCTAGCTTTTCAAGGTCCATAGGGTCTAATTTCCTTAATCCAAGGTTGCATGTATGATTTCATACACACTTGTAGAGGGAGGCCAAATTATTTCAAGATGGCCAAGTTATCTTGCAAAGTGAGGTAGAATAATATCAGGAGGGTCGATTTATCTTGCATAGGGAGGCTTAGTTCCTTCTAGGTAATTTTTATGTCTTGGTAGCTAGAGAAAATAATTACTGGAGCTTTGCCAGTTTATGACAACCAGTTTTAATTTCCAACCACAAATTTTTCTAAAGAATAATAATAAAAGTCCTCATATGTTGCATTAGTTTTCCCCACACTGGAGTTTTTCCAGGGACTATTGTCCAAAACTATGGGTGTCTAAATTTTGTGTGTGTGCATTATTTATTCAGTTCCTTTTATTATTGGTGAAAATTGCAGTGGTGATTTTATTCATTATTTGTCGTAATTGATTTCTAAAGATAAATAATTTGCATAAGATAGAATAATAATTTCCATTAACTAATATTAAGGAAATTTCACATGGTATCATAGCATATCTAAAGTGAGGGGGATTTACCAGAGTAGATCTGCGTAGGGCACAGGAAAAGAGGGTTTGTAAAACCTAGTTTGAACCTCTTCATATTTATTGAGTTTTGCATAGTTTCTGAGGGTTTTGAGAAATGGCCTTAGAAAGTTTGAGAAATCAGGATGGTTTGGATGGAGCCTCAAATTTTGGCATTTGGAAATCCAGAATTATCTTAATGTTGGAAGAGAATGGTCTCAAGGAGTATGCGACCGGTGTGATAGTCGTACCAATGGATCCTTCACAACTCTCAACGTATAAGAAGGAAGATGTCAAAGCTAGGAGGATTATCCTTGATGGAGTTAAGGACCATATAGTTTTTTATATTGTTGATCTTGATACAATAAAGAAAATGTGGGACACAATTATGAAACTGTTCTAGGATACTACTACTAATAGGAAGTTTATTCTTAGAGAAAATATGAGAAACGCAAACATGAACAAAGGGGAAAGTGTTGTAATTTATCTCACTAGATTCAAAACCATGAAGGACGAGTTAGCATTATTGGTGATAAACCAAATGATGATGATCTTGTGATAATCACATTAAATTGGTTCTCAAAAAAATGGGATGTGTTCATTCAAGTTATTAATGAAAAAGATACACTACCGAGTTGGGATGGCTTATGGAACAATTTCACTCAAGATGAGCTTAGATGGATCCTCATCAATGGAAGTAACAGTAGTAAAACTCATAAGCATGAAGATGATGAAAACGTGGCCCTATCAGGAAATGGAAAGGCAAAGAAGGGATCAAATAAAGGGTCCAAGGGAGGGAATAAGAAAAAGGACTTGAGTAAATTCAAGTGCTTTGGTTGCCGTTAACAAGGACATTATCTCATCCAATGTCCAAACAGGAAGAAGGGAGAGAAAAAGGAGAAGTAGTAGATATTAGCTTTAGTGGATATTGAGGACTTGTCTTTGAGGCTACAGGATGAGTTCATTGTCATAGCTTATCGCTTTAGCTCTATCTCTATAGGATTCTAATATATTGACAATGGAGTGGCATGTCACATGAAAAAATTTAGAGAATAATTTTTTAATTATCAGGAATAGGAGATGGGCTTCTAGATTCATACGGGGAACAAGTCCAAGTGTACTCCAGTTGGAATAGGGACTATCAACGTTCAAAGGCAATCAGGCAAGAATACTAGTGTTATAGATGTGCTACACATGCCAAGTTTAGGAATGAACCTGATTTCAGTTTTTTCACTTTAGGACAAGGGATATGATGTATAATTTCAAGTGTAGAAGGTGTGTATTAAAAACTAGAATTGGAATACCATGAAATATATTGGGGTAAGAAGCAATAAGCTATACAGATTGAAATTAGACTCTCTAAAGGAATTGGTTAACATTGGTAGTAGTAGAGATGTGGGATAATTATGGAATAGGAGGATGGGGAACATACACCATGGAGCACTTAGGTTGCTCAGGGAGACCGTAACGAGAGTTCTAGAAATCAGCACAAAACATGATGATGTGTACTGGGGGTGTGTGTTTAGGAAATTTGCAAAAGAAGTGTTCCCAAGGAGTGATAATAGACCCAAGGGTGTGCTTGAGTTGGTACATTCTGATATATGTATCCCATTGTCTATAAAATATCCCAAGGTTTATGAGTATTTCATAACCTTCATTCATAACTTCTCCAATAAAACCTCTTGAATATAAGGGACAAAGTCTTCAGTCACTTCCGAAATTTTAAGGCTCTTATGGAGAACATGATAGGGACAAAAATAAAGGTTATTTGTATAGATCATGGAGGTGAGTATACATATAATGCCTTCATGGGAATCTATGCGAAGGAGGGCATCAACAGAGAATGGACAACTCCATATAACCCACAGCAAAATGGGGTCACAGAGTGATAAAACGGGTCAATAGTTGGAGTAGCTAGGGTGATCTTGTATGACCAGGACATGCCTATATTTCTCTTGGCAGAGGCATGTAGTACTACAGTGTATATTCAGAATAAATTTCCTCATGGGTTTATAGGGAAAATGACACCCGTGGAGGATTTTAAATGAAAGAATCCAGGGGTTTGACACTTCAAAATATTTGGTAGCATAGCTTATTGTCACACGCCAGATGAAAAACACACCAAATTGGATCAGACTATAAAGAATATATATTTTTATAGGTACTAAAAAATTTCCAAGGAATATAGGATCTACATTCCTAGTAGTAGGAATATTATTGTGAGATGAGATGTGAAATTCCTGGAAGAGAAAGCCTTCAGAAGATCTCGCAAGTTGTCAGAATTTGATCAGAGTGGGGCTGTAGAATATCAAAGTGTTGAACAGGGGTCTTAGTCTTGAGGAATTAGTAAAAGTATAATGACTAGTACAAGTGTAGGTATAGGTGTAGAGGAGACTTTACAGCAAATAGAGCAGCAGGGGCAAGATGAGGAGCATGAACCTACACCCACACTAGTGCAAGATGTGTAGGAGTTCATGGGATCTCCTAAAAAATACATCCAGATAGGTATAAGTCATTGGTGATAGAGGTCATTGATATAGATCCTTTCAGTTATCATGTCATCATGCATCATTAGGTGTGGTAGGATGCAATGGTGGAGAATACAACCCCATCATGTCGAATGATGTATGGGAATTCATTGCTAGACCGGTGGATAGGGAAGTAGTTGGCTCTCGTTGTATCTATAAGATTAAACATGTTGTAGATGACAGTGTGGACAAGTATAAGGCTAGGTTTGTGGCCAAGGTTTCTTCTTCGAAATAGGCATAGGCTATGAGAAGACATTTTATCATGTTATGAAACCAGCTCCAAAAATAGAAGAAAAGAGAGATCAACGCCTTATAAATCAACCACTTTGAGGGGGCAACATACAATACATTACATAAATGAACAATTCTTGGATGATACAAATGACCAAAACCTCCTTCTATATATATGAGTCCATGGGGCCACAATATAATCCTAGCTGACCTAACAATAATAATGTAAGGACATAATAATAACAATATTATGGTTACAGGGGTACAACAATAACAATAAGGGGGCTACACTAATAACAATAAGGGACTAAACTAGTAATATAGGGACCTAAAATGCCCCTCTCCTTCAAAAAAGTGTTGTCCTCAATGCTTGAGTAGTTTTGGGTGCTTCTATATAAAATTCTCATCCTCCCATGTAGAATCTTCAGTGGGTAGGTTCTTCCACTTGATGAGATACTCTGAAATTGATCAATTTTGTAGTTGTGAGTTCTTGTTTCCGTGACCTCTTCAGGTTCCAATATGATTTTTCCTTCCACATCAAGTTCTATAAATATTGTTTGAACTGGAATATTTTCACCTATAACCTTATTTAAGCATTAAACATGGAAAACTGGATGCACTCGCGAAGAAGCAGGAAGCTCCAATTTGTATTCCATAGTACTAATATTTTGCAACACCATGTAGGGACCATAATACTTTGGAGATAATTTATTATCCTTCTTAGCTTGCATCAGGGACATTTGTTTGTATGGTTGTAGCCGTAAAATACCCAATATCCTACATCAAAACTTCCCGCTACGATGTTGATCTACCTGTTGTTTCATTCGATTTTGTGCCAAATTTAGGTTATCCTTTAAGAGTTGGAGAACTTCTTGTTGATGCTCGATGTGATATTCCACTGATTGAACCTTATAATTTTCTCTTAAAGATGATGTGATGGATGGTGGATGATATCCATAAAGTGCCATAAATGGGCTCATTTTTCCTGCAGTATGGAAGGAAGTGTTATACCACCATTCAGCGAGAGATAACCGCTTGACCCATTTTGTTTGTTTATCAGATAAAAACAACGAAGATATCCTTCCAAACATTTATTCACTATCTCAGTTTAACCATCGAATTGAGGATGATAAGATGAGCTATGAGCTAGTTGAGTACCCAAACAAGAAAATAACTCCGTCCAAAAATTTCCAGTAAAAATGGGATCTCTGTCGCTCACAATAATCTTTGGGTTTCCATGTAGCTTTTGAATTGTGTCCATAAATGTAGTAGCAACTGTACATGATTTAAATGGATGAGATAATGAACAAAAGTGTGCATACTTGGTAATTCTTTCAACTACCACCATGATGACACTCTTTCCTTCAGACTTGGGTAAACCTGTGATAAAATACATTGAAATCTCCTCCCAATGTTGACTTGAAATGGATAAGGTTGTAGAATACCCGGGGTCTTAATTGTCTCAACTTTATTTTGCTGGAAAACCAAAGATTCTGCTACAAAATTTTGAATATCAAATTTATGGCCATCCCAAAAAAATTCTTTCTTCACCCTTTGGCAAGTTTTTAAAAATCCTGAGTGTCCTCCTAAAGGAGAATTGTGCAATTCCAAAAGAATATTTTGTTTTAGTTGGAAATTCTTACAAAGATATAAGCGATCTTTGTACCATAAGGAATCATTGTTCCCACTAAATGTATCAGATGTACTAGGATCTTGCTGCAACTTTTGAATAAGTGTCCACACTTCTCTGTCCTTATTCCATTCATCCCTTGCTTCAGTTATCCAATCTGGTTGGATAATAGAAATGGAACAAAGAAATGCTTCCACCTCTTCATTCTTTCTTGAGAGTGCATCTGCAACAACATTTAGCTTCCATTTTTTGTAGATTATTTAAAATTCATAACCCAACATCTTTGTGACCCATTTTTATTGCTCTTCTGAAGATATTCTTTGTTCCAAAAAGTGTTTAAGACTATCATGATCATTTTTTACCTTGAAGTGTCTTCCCATTAGGTAAGGTCACCATTTCTTTATTGCATGTAGTATTGCTAACATTTCCTTCTCATAAATAGGTTTTTGTAAATACTTTCCTTTGATTGGACGACTTTCAAAAGCAATGGGTCTTCCTTCCTGCATTAAAACTGCACCAATTCCATTTCCTGAGGCATCACATTCCACAATAAAGGTTTTTGTGAAGTCTGGCATAGCTAAGACCGATGCTAGGCACATTTCCTCTTTAAGATGTTCAAAGGCCTTAGTTGCTTCAGGAGTCCATGAAAATGCATCTTTCTTCAATAATGTTGTTAGAGGTGCTGCTATTCTCCCATAATTCTTAACAAACTTGCGATAATACCCTGTTAACCCGAGAAATCCTCGCAACTACTTTATGGTTGTGGGGACTTTTCATTCCTTAATGGCTTTAATTTTGTTAGGGTCTACTTTAACACCCTCATGAGATACAATATGACCCAGATATTCCACCTCTTGTACTCCAAAGAAACATTTCGATGTTTTTGCATATAATTGTTTCTCCTCCAATAGTTTGAGCACCCTGTCAACATGTTGAACATGATCCTTCCAAGACCTGCTGTAGATTGGTATATCATCAAAAAAATACTAGCACAAATTTTCTAAGGAAGGGTTTGAAAATGGAATTCATCAACCCTTGAAATGTAGAAGGTGCATTGGTAAGGCCAAAAGGCATGACCAAAAATTCATGATGACCCTCATGAGTTCGAAATGCTGTTTTTGGAATATCTTCAGTCTTCATTCTAATTTGATGATATCCTAAATGAATATCCAACTTGGTAAAATAAATTGCTCCATGTAATTCATCCAATAATTCATCAATCACAGGAATGGGAAATTTATCTTTAATGGTGAGCTTATTGAGCTCCCTATAATCCAGACACATGCACCATGATCCATCCTTCTTGTGTACCAATACTACAAGAGAAGAGAAAGAACTTTGACTAGGTTGAATTATACCCGCCTCTAACATTTCTGCAATCATATGTTCAATTTCGCTCTTTTGGACATAAGGATATCTATAAGGCCTGATGTTTGGAGGAACACTTCCTGGAATCAAATGAATAGCATGATCATGATCACTAATAGGTGGGAGTCCTTTGGGAGTTTCAAACACCTTGGAATGATTGTCCAAGACTTGTTGGAGATCTGCAGAAATAGATGATTTTGATGTTGGAACTTCTAGTGAGCATAATTGTGCAATTGCGCCTCGTTGTTCTTTCTTTAGAAGCTTTGTCATGACATTAGAGCTTATTATCCTTCCTGGCTTCCCTTCAATACCCCGTAATTCGACTTCCTTTCCTTCTGATAAAAAATTCAAGAAAAGTTCTTGAAAATTAAAAGCTACCGTCCCCAAAGATTGTAACCATTGTACTCCTAGTACAACATCAGCACCTCCCATAGGAATGGAAAGCATTGGACTAGTCAATACATATTCCCCCATGGTTAGCTCGATATTATGGCATTTTCCAGAGCAATTTATAGTTCCTCCATTTGCAACCATCACTTGACATTCTGGTGCTGGGTATAGGAAACAATTTAATTCCTTGGCTACCTTACAATGAATAAAATTATGGGTGCTACCTGAATCAATCAACACTATTACCTTTTTCTTCTTGATATGTCCTTCTATCTTGAGAGTTTCAGGAGTGGTAATTCCTGCCAGTGCATTACACGATATGGTCGGATTCATTTCTTCCTCTTCTAGGGCTGGTTCCTGGTGTATATCCTCTTCTTGTTCATTTTCTTCTTCCTCTTCACAATCTATGTAAAATAATTTCTTCTCCGCACACTTATGACCTTTAGTGTATTTTCTATCACAACTGTAGCAAAGCCCTTTTGCTCTTTTTTCTTCCAATTGTTGTGGTGTCAACCTTGTAGGTTGTGGAAGTCTAGGAGTATCAACACTTCCATCTTTATAGATGTGAGTGGTAGGCTTCCTTGTCGCCATAATTTTACATTCAATTTTTCTTGCCAACCTGAATGCCTTCTCCAATGAATTAGGTTCCAAAACGCGAACTTCATGTTGGATGTTATCCTTTAAAGTACCTATGAAGAGATCAATCTCGTGTTCCTATGGAATATCAGTTACCTTTATATTCAATTTTTGGAAGTCCTCAATGTGCTCCCCCACTAAACCCTTTTGTTTGAGATTTATCAATTGGCTAAAGAAGGTGTTGCTCTTTGTATCCTCATAATGTGCTATCATTTCCTCCGTAAAAATTGCCCAAGTGACAATTTTTTTACGGGAGCAAAGCCATCGATACCATACAAATGTATTTTTTTCTAAATGTAAAGTTGCAATGCGTACCTTTTGTGTGTTTTGTACATTATTGAGATCAAAATATTGCTCCATTTGTAGTATCCATGTTACGGGATCCTTGCCATCAAACTTCCTCATATCCATCTTTGGAATATGGTGGTTCTTCAATCCAACATTAGAGTTTATGAAATCACGATTAACATTTATTTTGTTCTCATCATGAGTTTCCTCTACTATATTTTTGCCATTAGGAATCATTTCTTGTGTCAACTTTTTCAAACCCTCAATGTCTACTTTTAGATCATTCTTCATGTTTTCCATGTTGTCTTTCATTTCTTCATTGATCTTAGCTTCCATGTCATCGATCTTAGCTTCCATTTCATCTATCTTATCTTCCATGCCATCCATCTTATTTTTTGTTTCTCTTTGCAAGAGCGAAATTTGGTGCACTTGCTCTTGTGATTTGATATGTCATGTCGCATTTCTTCGTCTTCATGAGTCATAGTACAGACTTCTGAAGGCTTAATGGGTGTTGAATTCTTTTTTTGTGGCATTTTAGAACCCAATACTAATATCTATGCTACAATATTCCCTTGAAATCAATTCAAATTGATTTTTCATACAAGAATTATGCAATTCGAAAAAAATACACACCTTTTTCTTACTTTTGAGGAGCTCGATATTGAAACTAAGTTATCTCTGTGATTTCGGATCTACAATATCTGAAATTAGGCCCTATAGTATCCCTCTAAAGCTTCTTTCAAATGCCACAGGTCTGACCTAATTTGGATTCTTCAAAGCAAAGTTATACCCAATCTCCCACAATGACCTAATTATGGACTAGTTCAGCAGAGCAAAATTGTACAACATGCCACGTGTCATTGTTTCCTCCTTCAGCTTTGAAATTGATATACAAGAAACTTAATTTCATGCACTTGCATCCATTTTTTACAGAGTTCCAAATCGATGCTCAGAGAGAGAGTTATGATGATTTTCCCACAGTCACCTCTATTCGAAATCCTGAAAAAATCCTAACTTCCACAGATCATATCTCCACAAATATTGTGAATCAAGCTCTGAAATTTTTCCACGACGTTCCTCAAGATTTTGACTTCGCTCTATAAAAATTTCAGCTTTTGAACCCTTGTAGAAAAAAATTTATAGTGAAAATTCCATGATGACCTGTTTGGCTTAAATTCAGAAGCCTGCAAAAATCCCTAACTTCCACAGATCATATCTTCGAAAATATTGTGAACCAAGATCTGAAATTGTTCCACGACGTTCCTTAAGATTTTTCTTCATGCTGTGAAAATTTCAGCTTCTGAACCTTCGTATAAAAAACGTTATAGCGAAAATTCCACTATGACCTGTTTGGAGCAACAAAACCCTAGAATCCAAAGCTCTAATACCAAATGTTATGAAACCAACTCCAAAAATAGAAGAAAGGGAGATCAGCGCCTTAGAAATCAACCACTTCGAGGGGGAAACCTCAAATGCATTACATAAATGAAAAATTCTTGGATGATACAAATGACAAAAACCTCCTTCTATATATAGGAGTCCATGGGGCCATAATATAATCCTAGCCGGCCAAACATTAATAATGTAAGGGCACAATAATAACAATATTGGGGTTACAGGGGTACAACAATAACAATAAGGGGGCTACACTAATAACAATAAGGAACTAAACTAGTAATATAGGGACCTAACATATCCAGTGGCTAGATACACTTCTATCAAGGTTGTGATATCTCTAGCTAGATACACTTCTATCAAGGTTTTGATCTCTCTAATAGCACATATGGGATGGAAAATTCACCATATGGATGTCAAGGAAACTTTTATAAATGAATTAATATAATAGGTGTCTATCGAGCAACCAGAAGGTTTTGAAACACATGGGATGGAAACTCATTTTTACAAGTTGAAGAGAGTGTTATACAGACTCAAGCAAGCTCCTAGAGCATGGCATGGTAAACTAAAAAATTACTTGCAGCAAATGGGCTTCATGAAGGGTGAGGCATACTCGAACCTCTACTATTTGATGGTAGGAGGTGAGCCTCACATTATCATACTATATGTGGATGATATATTTCTGACAGGGTCATCAAGGCTCATAGAGGACTGCAAGAGGGACTTAGCAACAAAATTCAAGATGAAATATTTGGGACAGATGTATTTTTTCCTAGGACTGTAGGTATGGAAGAGAAATTTGGATATATTCCTTGGGAAAGGGAGATATATTATGGAATTCTTGAAGAAATTTAGGATGCAAGATTGTAGACTCATCTCTACACCTATGATTACCAATTAGAGGAAGATAGACACATCAAAGGATGCAACAATGGACCAACCTTGTATAGGAAAATTATTGGCTCTCTCATATATTTGGTCAACACAAGGCCAGACATTTGTTTCACAACCAACACCCTCAGTCAATTCATGGTGGAACCGAAGTGAGTACATTGGAAAATAAATGAGACGCTTATTGTGATATCTACGAGGTACAGTCGATTATGGTTTGATATTTAATCAAGGTGATGATGTTATATTGATGGGATATACATATGCAGACTAAGAAGGTAGTGCAGTGGATTGGAAAATCACCTCAAGGTGTTGCTTCAATATTGGATCATGGATTGCCTCTTGGGGCTACACGAAGCAAAAGTATGTGTCACTGAGTTTTGTAGAGGAAAAATTCATGGCAACAAGCATGGCTACATGTGAATCTATTTGCATTCATAATTTGTTAGTGCACTATTTGGTAAGAGCATGGATTCAACCAGCATCTAATGCGATAATTAGAGTTGCATGAAGCTCTTTGAGAATCCAATGTTCCAAGATAGTTCAAAACACATCGACATCAGACACCACTTCATCATATTTTGTGTATTACTTAGATAAATTTGGTTATATTTGTTGGACATTGGGTTCAACGCTCCTCGTGTGTTTCACAACATGGACTAATTCCTGCGGGTTTTGGTCTAACGGGAATCATGACTCCAACAATTGGAATCAGAGCGATAGGTCTCGAGTTCAAAACTCACTCGGCTCGCATTGGGGGGAAGATTGTTGGACATTAGGTTCAACGCTCCCCGTGTGTTTCGCGACATAGACTAAACACCTCTCTTGGATCCTAACTCTGACGATTGTAGCGGAGACTAATGCCTGCAGGTTTTGTTCTAACGGCAATCATGATTCCAACAATAGTATGTTTCCACGGATGAGAAGGTTTCAGATATATTGACGAAGGCTTTAGGTAAGGGGAAGCTTTTCATCTTCAGGGATAAGTTGGGAGTAGTAAAGAACACCTTCCTCGCTAGGAGGGAGTGTTAGTCTTTGTGGCTCAAATGGGTGTTCTAGCCTCTCTTGCTGTCTATGATGCTAAGGAACAAAGGAGGATAAGTATCTCCAAGTTCCAAAAAAAAATTATAGGGAAAATTTCTTAGTTAAATTAATTATCCAGTTTTAATTATTTTCCTAAGTGTAACTTAGGAAAAGTGGTGAATTAAATTATATTAATTGAGACAAAATTGATTTTTCTCTAGTGACTTCTAGCAAAGCCATGATATGGAATCAAGATGATCTTAGCCAATGATTGGAGTTACATCGTGATTATTGATTCATCAATGAGAGAATATAAGAGCAAGTCAATGGGGCATTTGGAGATACAATGAATTGCAGTGAGAGAAAGGGTGCAATGATAGTGTTAGCACTCCACCAGATTCCCAAGGCTGAGGAAGGAATCCCAATAGAGGTAATGACAAACCAAGCTTTTGACTTGATATCTAGCCCTATCAAGTCAGAGAGGGCTCTCTCCAAAGGGTCACAGTCAGGAGGGCTGGAGAAATTAGGGTTTTAGGCTAGGTATGATATGCAGGGGTTGTTTTGATTTGGTTTGGTTGGGTACATTAGTAGATAATGGAATTAGGTCAAAGAAAAGCTAGGTCGGGGCAATAGATTTAGGGTTGCAGGGATGAATGGGGCAAGGTAGTTATAATGCCAATCACTTGAAGATAATTGTTATGAAAATGTAAGGAGGTTGAGGGAAGCATAAGAGATGTATTTCTCTCAGAAAGAAGATAATGAAACAAAATATGATCAGTTACCCAAAACAGAGCATGTGCAAGCATGTATTCTGAATTTCACACTTATAAAACATCATAACATAGACATGAAAGTGAAGATAAACAATAAATTCAAACATATGTAACTGAAGAAGAAACAATGAAAGACATTCAATACCACAGGTATCCCATAAATTTAGTTGCAAATCCTCTTTATTAGCTTGGCCAAAAACTCTATACAAGATCCTTGATCAAGTAGCAAAATGAAACTGATTCCAACTCCCAACTCATGTGAAAAATTGAGCTAAATAGACATTAAAACCACCTCCACTCATCCTCAGGGGTCGAATCCATGAGGTGAGGGAGATATTACACAAAAATTTGAACTGATATCTAGAGTATAGGATGATGAAAGTGACTCATTCCTATCTCAAGTGGATTGATTCATTACACCTCATATGCTTGATTTACCTAATGTATTTACCCTAGTAAATAGTAATAACATGATAATTACATTAATACTCATCATTTACATAAGTAAATTCAATATTTCCCAAGGTAAAAATCAAATCTGGAGTGAAACTAAGAAAATTTCTAAAGACTGCAAAAACACAATTTCCTTGTAAAACGTGCAGC
Source organism: Pinus albicaulis (assembly GCA_034641835.2). Classification (NCBI taxonomy): domain Eukaryota; kingdom Viridiplantae; phylum Streptophyta; class Pinopsida; order Pinales; family Pinaceae; genus Pinus; species Pinus albicaulis. The sequence continues at coordinate 151,210,854 of CM076579.1, read as the reverse complement.
GTCCAGGTAGAAATAATGACCTCTGTTCAAGGCTAAATTTGAGTGCCTTCCCGGTGTCAAAATCTGCTCCATGATGGCTCGTTGGAAATCCCTTTGAGTCTACTTTCTATAACTACCTTTAGTTTCCAAAATTATGCCCATTTTTCCTATCAAAAACCACTTCTCTTGAGACTAGTAAATGTGCAGCGACCAGGCAGAATTTGAGGTAGAAACCTGAATTTTTGATAGTTTTTTTACTTTTTGATGGACCAGTTCTCCACCAAAAACTCTGAAACTTCACAGGGTTTATGTCCTCATCAATACAAACATGTTGGTTGTGGCCATTTTTCCTTTAGATGCTCCAAAAAGAGCGTAGCGTCTAAGTCGCTACGCGTTTAGCAAATTTTCTGTGTATAAAATAACCTCAAAAACACAAAAATGTACAAAATGCTAAATTTGCCAAAATTTTGTCAAAAATTTTAGGGTACTTGTTGATCAAGTGTTTGAGGCATGGAGTGAAACCTCAGCAATTATTTCTAATTCTCTTTCTCTTCTTGCTTGGTCAAAACTTCGATCTTGGCATTGGATCTTTTGAGCTTGGCCAATGCAATTATCTCTTTCCAGGCATGAAGTTTGTCCCTTGTCCTCAACAAGTCATTGTTGTTTTTGGCCTTCTCTAGAAACTTCTCCAAATGTAGTTTGGCTCTATCAAGCCATGGTTCTATGTGCTCATTTATTTCTATGGCAATTTGTTCATTTAGTGTAAGCTGGTTTGCTAGCTGAGCTTCCCTTTGTCTCTCTAGGGCTAGAGCTCTTTTCATCCCTTTAATCCTAGGTCTCTGTCTTAAAGGCTAATCCTCATCACCATCAAGTTCACCAAACTTTTCCAATGTTTCCTCAAGCAAGGCTTTAGCCTTCTCTGCCTATTTTTGTGCTTTGATGCATTTGACCTCATTGATAACATGTTTGGTCTTCAGCTACTCGTTTTCATGTTCAAGGAAGTGAATCACATACTTATCTCTCTCAAGATTATCTTGGAACTCACTAATATTAGCCTATTTACCTTTGATTGTTGCATTTGTGATTTTTTCTTCATCCTCCTCACCTAGGTCAATCAGTTGAAATTCTTGCTATGTCTCATGATTGTGCTCCTCATCATGAATGACTGGCTCTATCACCTATTCCTTGCCTTTATCTACCTGTTGTGTTGATGAAGAAGGCATGGACCCTTTCACTCCAAGTGAATAAAACACATGCCTATAGCCTCTCTGGTAAGTTTTGGGCAATGGCTCAACCTCGGCCAAACTACCCCATTTTGCCTCAATGCCCTCATTACTTATTGATGACTCACAATCATGATGTGATGATGATGAAGGGTTATAAAAAGGTGAACAAGAAGGGTCAATGTGAGGTGAATGAGATGAAGGGAGTTGATCTGGTAATGATGTATGAATAGTAGTCTTAGATGGAGGGATAGATGAGGGAGGATGAGATGATGAAGGTGCATTCTGGCCATGTTGAATAGGTGGAGTAGTGAAAATATCATTGGATATAAAGGTGTCCCATGGAATGTTTAACTGATCAAGTCAATGCATGATTATGATTTTGATGAGGGAGTGGTGAAAGAGACTCTACATTTTATGATCATAATCTCCCTTTTGGGCAATAAATGCCATCTTATCAATGCTTCAGAAGAGATAATAGGGTATGTGAAGCATTCTAACTCTAGTGAAGTGCATGAGGAGCAGAATATGATAGGAATAGAGTCTAGAAAACCTTCCCTCATAGGTGAAGTATTTCATGATGATTTTCATCATGGGGACATATCTTTCAAGGAGCTTGGAGTAAGGAAAGATCATATTTTTGTCATTTTTGTACCTTGGTTTAAGATATGGCTCATAATAATAATGATTGAGGTTTCCTTGTTTAAAACATATTTCCCCTACATTTGGGATCCCTGTAGCAGTTGCAATAATGTCAGTGGACATAGTGAAATTTATCCCGGCAAAGGTGACATGTTTTTCATGAAGGTTAGAGATGAAAAATCTTGTCAACATAGGGTGGTACAGGATTCTTTGCACTTTTTCACAAAATTCATAACAACCTACATGCTTAAAGCTTGACACAGTGAGGGGAGATGCCATAAGCTCTCTAGTAGTTTTTGGTTCATGTTTGATGACTTTCCCTCCCTTCTTATATGGCTTTCTCTTTTGTCCCTCTTCCTCACTAGAAAATTTTTTCTCCTCTTTAGCCATGGTTGGTGTCAAAAACCCTAGGGATGATGGAATGAAATGTTGAGATTGCAACAAGATGATGAGCTTAGTGGAAAGAAGTCGCTTCACTAAGTGGGCCCGCAGGCTATTTTTGGCGCAAAGTCTATTTTTAGACATATGGATCATGTTCTATGAGTTGCAGGATGCTATTTGTGGATGGTTGGTCAAGTTGGAAAAATAGATGGACTTCTATTTTTAGACATACTGGGCGGAATCTATTTTTAGATTGCCAGTCTAAAAATAGATATGTCGAATATTATTAACTCTTAATAATATTTGGACTATAAACATTATCTTATTCTCTTGGAGCACTTCAGTTAAGTGCACAGATGTGGCACAGGAGCTGACAGAAGGAATTACGCTATTCCTAAGGGTTAAGTGGAGCTATTGCATGGATAATTTAGTTAGAACTCATGTGAGAGAGTTTGGTGGAGTTGATTGAGGAAGTTAATGGAGTTGTGTTCAGTTTAACTAATCTAAACATAGTTGAACTAGTTGTATTTAGTCTAATTGATTAATACACTAGTGAAGAGTGGTGTGAATTAATTATTAATTAATTCACTAATTATAAACTCATTAATCAACTAAAGAATACATCAGTTAACTTCAGTGCATGGACAGTTTCAGTGGAGACCAGTGTAGAGATAGGTGAAAGAGCAGGTTAATTATCAGTTGTGACTATACTGTTGCATATTTGCAACAACTAGTGATTGGCGAAGCCAATGAGGATTGCGCAGTACAAGCCAGGTGGTTCAAAGTTATTTATGAGCCATTATTCAGCATTGATTACGCAATAGAGGTTGGCTATCAGGTGGCAGAGATTGGAGCATGTGTTTTGCTAGATCTAGCTTGATTAGTGTGTAGCAATTGGAGGTTGTGTTGAGAGCTTGTGAGGAGCTTTGTACAATGATTTTTACATGATCTCTATGACATATAATATACAGATAGTTGGGGGTTTTCAGCTTTAAGCTTTCCCATGAAATATTGTGTTCATATGTGTGATTGTTTATGGTTTTAATGTGTGCATGCAATTGATTTTATTTCCGCAATTAATGATCAATGGTAGAAGAGATTATGTATTGTGCATGAAGATAAAATAGTGTGACTGTGGAGAATCTTGAATAACACGCTATTAAAATTTATACATGAAATGAAGGAATATGAAGTGAAGGGAATTGTTGAGAAATGAAGGAAATGGGAATGTGAAGGGAGCCTAGGTTATTGAAAATCCTAGGACTTAGGGCTATGAGGGATGAGATTGTTTAGGGAATGGGGATAAGAGGGGATAGGGAAATGGAAGAATGATATTAGGGATGTGAGGGAGAGAGTATGAAAGTTTAGGGATTAGTTTGTGGGGATTGAATTAGATTTTATTAAACATTAGGGTTTCTTTGCTTTAGAAATAGGTTCAAATTGACTTGAAGCAAAGATGATACAGCAAAGAGAGGGTTACTTGGTCACTTACTAGTAAATTAAGCTTTGAAGAACCCTTGTGAAAATATTTAGCATGAAATGGTGAAGTGACAGGCTGACAGAGGTGTTTTTGGCACTTCCTGGGTGAACGTGCAACGACCTTTTGAATGCGCAGCATCCCTCCTAAATGCGCAGCACCCTTCCTGAACACGCAGAAACCAACAATTTTACACTGGAAACTTTGACCAAATGCGCAGCATCCTCCCCAAACATGCAGTGTCTTAGAGAACACGTAGCGCCCAGCAATTTTTTCCCAGTTACACTCTGAAATTTTGAATTTTCTCCTTTTTTGAAGATTACTGAAGGCTACATGAAACAAATGGGCTTTGTCTTGAGGTTTTGAGGGATTTTATATTCTATTGGATTTGATTTATAACTTGAAAACCCCACTTTCCTTATGTTCACTTTTCATTTTTCAAACTTTGACACTGATACTCTTTGATTTTCTGACTTTTTGTTTTGCAGGTTGATTAGCTGATGGAGTTTGACTTTCTTTGTTTTAGTTTGGCAAGAGTGCTTTAGTTGGTAGCTTAGGGAATGAATTATTACATAATAATAATAATAATAAATAATAATTACATTTAAAATAAAATGACATATCAAAATGACATTTTGATATGAAAATCATATGAAATAAAAATTACAACTTAAAAATATGATATTTACATAGTGATGATCTTATGTAGATGAAATAGAATGTTTTGAGTCACTCTCTCATTTTTTCTGACTTTATTGAGATGGAATGATGCATTTTTTACCTTGAAAGACAAAACCCTAATGACCTAATGAGACTTTGAAACCTGATTTCCATGGTTGAATTTTAACTGAGACAAAACATGGTGACATGAGCTTTTAGTAGGTGTTATTATGCTCATGAAAACATGGAAGTGAGTCAGCAATGTGGTTCTTTGAGGGACAGTGAAGTTTTATTGAGGGAGACTACCATCAATGAAACAATTTTTTAGCATGACCTAATGGAATGATATAAAAATTTCGGAATGAGACACCTAAAATGAAAAATGAAGGAAAGATATTGATCACTGATGGCAGAATGCATATTTTGACACTAACATTGGCCTTACTGGCGATGGAAGCTCTGAAAAAGGTGTCAAGAACCACAGATCTTAGAGTTGAGCAGATCAATGTTTTCTTCCTTTGGACCTAATATGGTCAAAAATAACTGAAACTGAAAGGTAGGACTGACTTTCTGACAATTCAATGACACAAACTGAATGAAACTAACTAACTTTGACTTGAATTAACTGAAACGGAGACTCAAAAACTGAACTTACCCTAATTCAAACTTATTGATGGTAGTGTATCACTGAGACTTGAGGGCTTCAAATCCTGATGAAAACAACCTGCCTGTTGAATACATATGTAAAATCATGTGAAGTGATCCTTCTAGTGTAACCAATCCAGCAGATGGCTACTTACTGAAATTTTTCTCTCATTTTCCTCGAGCAGGCAGAAAAAACAAAAACTAAGCCACTCCAAGTGTCTACTACACATGTGCTTCTGGTCTATGAAAACAAGAAAATACATCTTCCATGCTAACTGTAGAAAATCAGTAAAAGGATCTTCAAAAATATGAAATGTTACATTTTTTTGAGACTCAGCAAAAACACAAGCACACACTTCATTTTGATCTGAAAGAACACTTGGTTGTTGATCCATAGGAGAGAATAGGGAAGTATGACTTTCTCCTATCTGTTTGTTGGCTGCAAATTCCCGAAACATGAGAAAATCTGATTATTTCTCTGGCATACTTTCTCTCTTAGGCTCATACTCCTCAAATCCATATTCTAATTCATCCTTAAATAAGAAACATTCTTCAAGATTAACAAACATGACATTTGTATCATCTTCTTGAAAGACAATAGAATCTGCCAGTTGATCTCCTTGCAGGAAATCATCATCACAAATCGGTTTACTCACAACAACTTCCTGTATGGCTTCATTAGTTTCATGAATATCATCATTCAAACCCAAATTTTCATTTTCAATAATGTAATATGTCTCACTCACACATTATTGACTGTGTGAACACTGTAAGAGTTGCAAATCTACATTCGCTTGGGTTGTAACATAATTTTTCAGGAGTTGATCTAATTCATCTTTAGACAAAGGAGAAAAGTGAGTTTTAAATAAATTTACATTGATTTGGTGATTTTTATTTTCATTGTCGAGAATTGGCACTTTTCTTTCTTGGTCCCGTTCTGTCTCATCTAAGGAGGGAGCTACTGATTCTTTTTGGTGATGAAAAGGGTTCTCATGCAAAGGCTCAAGGATCTCTTCATCCAAGGAAGAAACTGTTGATTCTTGTTGGGAAGAAAAACCATGAAGGGATTCTATGAGCTCATCATCTAGACACTCTTCAATCCCATACAAATTTTTAAGAAACTCAATGAAATTATCAAATATCTCACAACAATTATCAATCATTGACATGGAAGAATTAGAGCTTTGATCATTTTGAAAGAAAACTGAATGAAAGTCCTTCAAATAATATAAACTAGCAAATGGTAGATTCTAATACCATGATCTCACTTTTCCCTCCAAGGTATCCATAAACATCTTCGTCAGGCAATCTTCAGGAAACTCAGTCTTTAGTCTATGAATATGCAAATGAAATTTTACCAAATGCAAACTAGCATCTTCATCATCTTCACCCTTAAACTTTGACAGTCCCGATTGCCAATCTATACGAGAAATACGGTTCGAAAAACCAGGAATATGAGCTCAATTCATAGGAGCATACCTTCGAGCAATCAAATCCATTTTGACAACATTGAGTCACCAAGAATTTATTCAAGCTACTGGTTCTTGAAGAATGGATTCACCATGAGAATTTTGAATCTTGGGATTTTTCGACACTGAAGTCTCCAGGTGAATGATGCACAGCCTTCTTGTGCCTGGTTTTTTTTCACCATCAGCAATCAGATCTAATATTTGTCGTACACCCAGGGAAAATTTTGTCTTTTCATTCCCCGGCAACGGCACCAGTATGTTAGCACTCTACCAGATTCCCAAGGCTGAGGAAGGAATCCCAACAGAGGTAACCACAAACCAAGCTTTTGACTTGATAGCTAGCCCTATCAAGCTGGACAGGGCTCTCTCCAAAGGGTCACAACCAGGAGGGCTGTATAAATTAGGGTTTTAGGCTAGGTATGATATGCAGGGGTTGTTTTGATTTGGTTTGGTTGGGTACATCAGTAGATAATGGAATTAGGTCAAAGAAAAGCTAGGTTAGGGAAATAGATTTAGGGTTGCAAGGATGAATGGGGAAAGTTAGGTATAATGTCAATCACTTGAATATAATGGTTATGGAATGGTTTATAAAATGTAAGGAGGTTGAGGGAAGCATAAGAGATTTTTTTCGCTCAGAAAGAAGATAATGAAACAAAATATGATCAGTTACCCAAAACAGAGCATGTGCAAGCATGTATTCTGAATTTTACACTTATAAAAGATCATAACATAGACATGCAAGTGAATATGAACAATACATTCAAACATATGTGACTGAAGAAGAAACAATGAAAGACAATCAATACCAAAGGTATCCCATAAATGTAGTTGCAACTCCTCTTTATTAGCTTGGCCAAAACTGAGTACAAGTTCCCTTGATTAAGTAGAAAAATGAAATTGATTCCAACTCCCAACTCATATGAAAAACTGAGCTAAATAGACTTGAAAACCACCTCCACTCATCCTCAGGGGTCGAATCCATGAGTTTAGGGAAATATTACACAAAAATCTGAACTGATAGCTAGAGTATAGGATGATGAAAATGACTCATTCCTATCTCAGGTGAAATAATTCATTACACCTCATATGCTTGATTTACCTAATGTATTTACCCTAGTAAATAGTAATAACATGATAATTACATTCATATTCATCATTTACATAAGTAAATTAAATATTTTCCAAGGTAAAAATCAAAACTGGAGTGAAACTCGAAAAAATTCTGAAGATTGCAAAAACACAATTTCCTTGTAAAACGTGCAATGTACAGGCAGAAATAATTACCTTTGTTCAAGGCTTAATATGAATGCATTCCTGGCATCCAAATATTCTCCATTATGGCTAGTTGGAAATCCCTTTGAGTCTACTTTCCAGAACTACCTTTAGTTTTCAAAATGATGCCCATTTGCCCTGTCAAAAACCACTTCTCCCAAGACTAGTAAACGTGCAGCGACCAGGCATAAACATGAATTTTTGATAGTTTTTTTACTTTTTGATGGACCAATTCTCCTCTAAAAACCCTGAAACTTCATAGGGTTGATGTCCTCATCAATAAAAACGTACTAGTGGTGGCCATTTTTCCTTTAAATTCTCAAAAAACGAGCGTAGCTTCCAAGGTGCTACGTGTTTAGCAAATTTTATGTATATAAAATAACCTCAAAAACACATAAATGTACAAAATGATAAATTTGCCAAAATTTTGTCAAAAATGTTAGGGTAATTTATGATCAAGTGTTTGAGGAATGGAGTGACACCTCAACAAGTATGTATAATTTCTCTTTCTCTTCTTGCTTGGTCAAAACTTCAACCTTGGCATTGGCTCTTTTGATCTTGGCCAATGCAATTCTCTCTTTATGGGCATGAAGTTTAACCCTTGTCCTCAATAATTCATTTTCCTTGTTGGCCTTCTCTAGCAACTTCTCCAAATGTATATTGGCTCTATCAAGCCATGGTTCTCTATGTTCATTGATTTCTATGGCAAGTTTTTCATTTAGTGTAAGTTGGTCTGCTAGCTCAGCTTCCCTTTGTCTCTCTAGGGGTAGAGCTCTTTTCAGCCCTCTAGTCCTAGGTCTCTGTCTTAGAGGCTAACCCTCATCATCATCAAGTTCACCAAACTTTTCCAATGTTGCCTCAAGCAAGGCTTTAGCTTTCTCTGCCTCTTTCTTTTCTTTGATGCATTTCATCTCATTGATAACATGTTTGGTCTTCAGCTGTTGTTTTTCATGTTCAAGGAAGTGAATCACATACTTAGCCCTCTCAATATTAGCTTGGTGCTCACTAATATTAGCCTCTTTACCTTTTATTGCATCGTTTTTTATTTTGTCTTCATCCTCCTCACCTAGGTCAATCAACTAAAATTCTTGATCTGTCTCATGATTGTGGTCCTCATCATGAATGACTGGCTCTATCACCTGTTCCTTGCCTTTGTCTACCTATTTTTTTGATGAAGAAGGCATGGCCCCTTTCACTCCAAGTGAAGAAAACACATGCCTATAGCCTCTATGGTAAGTTTTACACAATGGCTCAACCTTAGCCAAACTAGCCCATCTTTCCTCAATGTCCTCGTCACTACTTGATGACTCATAATCATGATGTGATGATGATGAAGGGTTATAAAAAGGTGAAGAAGAATGGTCAATGTGAGGTGAATGAGGTGAAGGGAGCTAATCTGATAATGATGTATGCATAGTAGGCTGAGATGGATGGATAGATGAGGGAGGATGAGATGATGTAGGTGCGTTATGGCCATGCTGAATAGGTGGGGTAGTGAAAATATAATTGGATATAAAGGTGTCCTATGGAATTTTTAACTGATCAAGTTGATGCGTGACTATGATTTTGATGAGGGAGTGGTGAAAGAGACTCTGCATTTTATGATCATAATCTCTCTTTTGGGCAATAAATTTTGTCTTATCAATGCTCCGGAAGAGATAATAGGGTATGTGAAGCATTCTAACTCTAGTGAAGTGCATGAGGAGCCGGATATGATAGGAATAGATTCTAGAAAACCTTCCCTCACAGGTGAATTATTTCATGACGATTTTCATCATGGGGACATATCTGTCAAGGAGGTTGGAGAAAGGAAAGATCATATTTTTGTCATTTTTGTACCTTGGTTTAAGATATGGCTCATTATAATAATGATTGAGGTTTCCTTGTTTAAACCATATTTCCCCTACATTTGGGATCCCTATAGCAGCTTCAATAATGTCAGTGGACATAGTGAAATTTATCTTGGCAAGGGTGACCTGTTTGTCATGAAGGTTAGAGATGAACAATCTTGTCAACATAGGGTGGTACTGGATCCTTTGCACTTTTTCACAAAATTCGTAACAGCCTACATGCTTAAAGCATGACACAATGAGGGGAGATGCCATAAGCTCTCTAGTAGTTGTTGGTTCATGTCTGATGACTTTCCCTCCCTTCTTATATTGCTCTCTCTTTTGTCCCTCTTCCTTGCTAGAACTTATGTTCTCCTCTTCAGCCATAGTTTTTTTCAAAAACCCCAAGGATGATGGAATGAAATGAAGGAATATGAAGTGAAGGGAAGTGTTGAGAAATGAAGGAAATGGGAATCTAAAGGGAGCCTAGGTTAGTGAAAATCCTAGGACTTAGGGGTATGAGGGATGATATTGTTTAGGGAGTGGGGATAAGAGGGGATAGGGAACTGGGAGAATGCTTTTAGGGATGTGAGGGAGAGAGTATGAAAGTTTAAGGATTAGTTTGTAGGGAGTGAATTAGATTTTATTAAAAATTAGGGTTTCTTTACTTTAGAAGTATTTTGAAATTGACTTGAACCAAATATGATACATCAAAGAGAGGGTGACTTGGTCACTTACTGGTAAATGAAGCTTTGAAGAACCCTTGTGAAAAGATGTAGCATGAAATTGTGAAGTGACAGGCTGACAAAGGTGTTTTTTTGCGTTTCCTGGGTGAACGCGCAGCGACCTTCTCAACGCGTAGCGTCCCTCCTGAACGCGAAGCGACCAGCAATTTTCCACTGGAAACTTTGACCAAATGCGCAGCGTCCTCCCCAAACACACAGCATCCTGGATAACGTGTAGCGACCAGCAATTTTTTCCCAGTTACACTCTGAAATTTCAAATTTTCTCCTTTGTTGAAGATTGTTGAAGGCTGCATGAAACAAATGGGATTTGTCTTGAGGTGTTGAGGGCTTTTATATTCTAATGGATTTTATTTATAACTTGAAAAACCCATTTTCCTTATGTTCACTTTTCATTTTTCAAACTTTAACACTGATACTCTTTGATTTTCTGACTTTTTGTTTTGCAAGTTGATCAGCTGATGGAGTTTGAATTTCTTTGTTTAATTTTGGCAAGAGTGCTTGAGTTGGTAGCTTAGGGAATGAATTATTACATTGTATATATATATATATATACACACACTACATTTAAAATAAAAAATAAATTACATTTTTTATTTTATATCAAAATGACATTTTAATATGAAAATCATATGAAAAAAAAAATTAAAACTTAAAAATATGATATTTACATAGTGATGATCTTCTATAGATGAAATAGAATGTTTTTGAGACACTCTCTCGTTTTTTATGACTTTATTGAGATGGAATGATGCATTTTGGACCTTTAAAGACAAAACCCTAATGACCTAATGAGACTTTGAAACCTGATTTCCATGGTTGACTTTTAACTGAGATAAAACATGGTGACATGTGCTTTCATAGGTGTTATTATGCTCAGTAAAACATGGAAGTGAGTCAGCAATGTGATTCTTTGAGGGAGAGTGAATTTTTATTGAGGGAGACTACCATTAGTGAAACAATTTTTTAGAATGACCTAATGGAATGATATAAAAAATTTGGAATGAGACACCTAAAATGAAAAATGAAGGAAAGATATTGATCACTGATGGTAGAATGCATATTCTGACACTAACAGATAGCGTGGAGGACACCAAGTAGCGAGGAATCAACATTCATTGAGTAGAATACTTATAGAGATAATTTCTTCCTTAGTATGTTTCAGTATCTAAGATCCAAAGGGATAAAATTTGCAAGTTTGATTTCTCTGCAGGAGGTAAAAATTATTATGGTGCAAAAGTGTTTTAGGGAGGCCAAGTTACATTCGCACGTGTGGTTGAATGAGGTAGTTTCTAAGGTTGATTTATTCTAAGGGAGGTTATGAGGTCAGGCCAAGTTAGTTGTCAAAGGAGGCCAAGTTTTCCAAGGGTTGTAGAGTCAAATTTCCTTCAGCCAGGGTAGCGCATGTAAGGCTGTACAAACTTACAAATGGAGGTCGAATTATTTTAGGAGGGTCGATTTATCTTTCAAAGGGAGGCCAAGTTCCTTCTGGGTATTTTTTATGTGTTGGTAACTGGAGAAAATCATTACTAGAGCTTTGTCAGTCTACGACAAGTAGTTGTAATTTTCAATCACATTTTTGCTAAAGAATAATAATAAAATTCCTGATTTGTTGCATTGGTTTTCCCCAAACTAGGATTTTTCCGGGGACTATTGTCCAAAAATATTTGTGTCTACATTTTGTGTTGCACTAGTTTCTCAGTTCCTACTATTATTTTTTTAAATTTCAGTATGGATTTTATTCATTATTTGTCGTAATTAATTTCCTGACAATTAATCTTCATAAAATAGAAGAATAATTTCCAGTAACTTCAATTAAGGAAATTTCACATGGTATCAAAGAAGATCTAAAGTGCAGGTGATTTACCATAGTAGATCAGTGCAGGGCATAGGAAGAGAGGGTTTATAAAACCCAGTTCGAACTTCTTTATATTTATTGAGATTTGTCCATTTTCTGATGGTTTCAAGAATTGGCCTCAGCAAGTATGAGAGATTAGGATAGGTTGGATGGAGCTTCAAATTTTGGTGCTTGGAAATTCAGATTATATTGTTGTTGGAAGAGAGTAGTCTCAAGGAATATGCAATCAGTGTGATAGCTATACCAATGGATCCTTCACAACTCTCAACTTAAAAGAAGGAAGATGTAAATCTAGGGGGATTATCATTGATGGATTCAAGGACCATATAGTTATGTATATTGTTGAGATTGATATAGAAAATAAAATGTGGGACGCAATTATGAAATTGTTCTAGGATGCTACTACTAATAGGAATTTTATCCTCATAGAAAATCTTAGAAACACAAAGATGAACAAAGGGGAAACTCTTATAAGTTATCTCACCAGAATCAGAACTGTGAAGGATGAGTTACAAGTTGTCTATGATAAACCATATGATGATGAGCTCATGAGAATCACATTAAATGGATTATCAAAGAAAGGGTGTGTGTGCGTTCAAGTTATTAATGAACGGGATATGCTACCAAGTTGGGATCGCCTATGGAGTGATTTCACTCGGGAGGAGCATAGACAGAGCCCCATTTGTGGCAGTAGTAGTAGTAAAACTCATAAGCATGAAGATGACAAAAACATGGCCCTAGCAAGAAAGGGAAATGCCATGAAGGGCTCAACTAAAGGGTCCAAAAGAGAGAAGGAGAAAAAGGACTTGAGTAAAATCAAGTGCTTTGGTTGCAGTCAATAAGGACACTGTGTCATCCAATGTCCAACTAGGAAGAAGGGAGAGAAAAAGAAGGGGAAGCAACCAACAACAACTTCAATGGACATTGAAGACTTATCTTCAAGGCTATATTATGAGTTTGTTTTCATATCTTTCCTCTCTAGCTCTACCTCTATAGGAGTCTAGTATATTGAGAGTGGATTTCCATATCATGTGACGAAAGTTAGAGAATACTTTTCCAATTATTAGGAAGAGGAGATGGTCTTCCAAATTTAGATGGGGAACAAGTCCAAGTGCAATCTATTTGGGAGAGGCATTGTCACCATTCATAGGGAGTCAAGCAAGAATACTAGTGCCACAGATGTGTTGCACGTGATAGGATTAGGAATGAACCCGATTTCAATTTCTTCACTTTAGGAAAAGGGATATGATGTCCAATTTTGAGAGTATAAGGTGTATATTAAATACCATAATTATAATATGATGAAACATGTTGGTGTAAGAAGCAACAAGCTATATAGGTTGCAGTTAGACTCTCCAAAGGCACGGGTTAACAGAAATAGTAGCAGAGACATGGGAGAATTATGGTATGAGAGGATGGGACACAAACACCATGGGACTTAGGTTGCTTAGGGAGACCATAGCGAGAGTTCCAGAAATTAGCGTGGAACATTATGATGTGTGCAAAGGGTGCGTTCTTGGAAAATTTGCAAAAGCAACATTTCCAAGGAGTGATAGTGGAGCCAAGGGTGTGCTTGAGTTGGTACATTATAATATATGTGGCATGTTGTCTACAAAATCTCTCAAGGATTATGAGTATTTTGTAACATTCATTGATGACTTCTCTAGGAAAACCTGGATATATTCCTTGAAGACAATAGATGAAGTCTACAGTCACTTCTAAGAGTTTGAGATTCTTGTAGAGAACATTACAGGGATAAAAATAAAGGTTATCTGTACAAAAAATGGAGGTGAGTACACAAATGAGGCCTTCACTGGGTTATGTGCAAAGGAGGGCATCAAGCAAGAAATGATAGCTCCATATAACCCACAGTAGAATGGGGTCACAGAGTGAAAGAATAGGTTGATAGTTGAAGTAGCTAGGGCAATGTTGTATGACTAGGACATGCCTAGATTTCTGTAGGCAAATTAATGTAGTAAAACAGTTTATATTTAGAACAGATTTCCTCACAAGGTGTCTGGGAAAATGACACCCAAGGTGGATTTTACAAGAAAAAATCTAGAGCCTAGACATTTCAAAATATTTAGTAGCATATCTTCTTGTCACATGCTAGACAAAAAATGCACCAAGTTTGATCAGATTGCGAAGAAGCGATGTTTTTTGGCGTATAGTGAAACGTCCTGTTTTAGTCAAATTTCACTACTTTATTTTATAAAAAATAAAAAATACAAAAAAAAAACTATATATATATATAGTGAGAGAGAAAGAAAGAGAGAGGGAGAGAAGAAGAAGTTTAGGTATAGGGATTGAAAAATAAAATAAAAAAATTCCATATGTAAAAGTCCTTTATTAAAGTTTTATATATATTTGTATCCAAGCCTAACCTTTCAAGTTAAAAGGTGTTGACTCGAACTTTATACGAGTAGGTCAAAACTTTATAAAAATTAATAACTAATAGGCATGCAACTCATGGTTGGATCGTGGTTCATTCAAACCAACCCACAGAGTTACTAGCTTTCCCACAGGTTAAAGTATTTGAAGGTTAAGTGATAGGGACTCGTAATAAAGTGGAATCGACAAACAACTCATCTCTATATCAATGTTTTCGGTTCATTCTAACAAGTCCCCTTCACTTTTTATAAGCAACTATGGGCGGCCATAGGAAGCGGTAATTGGTTTCTCTAAAACCACACTATGGAAAGTCATCAACCACACTTGAATGATCAGGCAAGTTAGACAATCGAACCATTATCTACATCACCATTCCATCCCACTCCCATACTCCACGTCGCCTTCACTATTCCACATCATATTTTCTTATTCCCTCACGTCATCAATTTTTTTCGTTTTTCCTGCCCAATACTGAAAAAATTAAAAGGTTTTCCTGCATGTAATTCTCTTTGTCCTTCAGTTTTCATAGCTATGGTAACCAACGTATGGATTGTACATTTTTTAACTTCACATTAGCATTTTTCCCTTCATCCTCCCTTATTTTCAAGTAATTAATATTTCCCTGCCTCTTCATATGCTTTTCTTTAAATCGTAAACATGGAAAAACCTTAAAAGTTAACTAAAAATCTAACAATTGTTGTGTCATTTCTTCATATTCCACTTATGGATAGAGAAGTAGAGGTGTATGATTATTGTTGCCCCTTTGACCTGATTGAAATTCGATAAGTCGTTTGTTGAGCCTCATTATTGCAACAAGAGTGTTGTGAGTCCCAAGGCTACTAGCTTTAATTATCAACACGAGGATCTACAAAATTAAGAGATGGTAATGTTATATTCACTGTAGGATAAGCTTCACTCAAGTCACTTTGAAGCAATGAAATAGACCAAGGTATACATAGACCACTCTATCAATTGAATATAGATTTGCAAGGAAAGAAATTGCATGAAAGGAAAGTCATAATTTACTTGCAGAAAAGGAAATGGCACTCTATTTGTGAGAATGAAAATTGTGATTACTCAGATGTAAATTTTGACCTAATTACATAAATGTAAAAGCTATACTACTTGCAGAAATCTAAACATTAATATATTTGCAAATTGTAAATGTTGCATTTAAAGGAAACCTAGGTTATGTATAGGAAATAAAAATGTTGAAATGGAAACCCTATCTTAAGAATAAAGAAAGTAATCTAATATATCTTGCATAAAGAAAAAGGGCATGTAATCAACCTTTAATCATTGTATTCAAAGAGATTAGACTTAGAAACATAGTTCATTAGATGCTTCATGGAGTAGTCAAGAAAATAATTACTATGATATCCAATTCATAAATTTATCCACTAACCCTAATTGTTGAAATGTGTTGCAGTGGTAAAAAGGAAAGCATTAAGTGGTATTTAGTATTCCTCAATCATGGTTTCAGAGCCTAAGGTGCATAATTCAAGGAAAGGAGGTAAAAATCAAGCTTCAAAGTCAATTCTGGTCAAGTTTACACGGTGCTACGGGATTGCTACAAGATTGCGAGGTTTTTCTACAAGATTGGATTTGTGAACATTTTAAGGGTGGAGAAGGTTATCTAAAGGTAGAAAAGGGTAATGTAGGGTAGATGAATATTGTATGAGTCCCTTTCCAAGACTAGTACCCTTCTGGGGCATATATTGCACAAGAATCAATGCACACTCTGGCCTTCAATAACTTAGAAATATACTCTCAGTGAATAGTGCTTTGAGGAAGATGTTGAGGTTGAAGAAAGGGAGAGGGTGGTGGGAGAAAGAGTGTGAATGGAAATGATAACCCTGCAAATAAATAGTAGTACCTACACACCACATAAAGTTATTCAATCTTTCCAAAATCATAAAGCGTATTAACAATGTAAATTGCAGGAAATTGAAATGATAGAGAAAAGAAAATTTGAATTTTATTTGAAATCTAACTATTTCATTGAAAGGCAACCTATATTGTAATATACATTAAACCTGCATCCATAAGAGTTTATACTTCATGTTCTCAAAGGAAACTACTAACCAAACACTAGCTTGTAGAAAAATATGCAAGAAGTGTACTAATAACAACTTCAAAAGAATGAAACTATATATTTTTGGCTTGCCAATACATTATCTCGACCACACTTTACACAAGAGAGGTGGTAGATATACCTGCATAAGAATTTTTTATAAGGAAATCATGTTAAGAAAGGAAGAAAATGTTTCTAGGAAAGAAAATGCATAAGTAAAATACACGTCAGAGAGACTAGAGCCTCTGGGTTTGTCCCTAACGCAAGGGGACCCATCCCTCTAGAACAAGCTCAGGGTGAAGATATCAAAACAAATCTCATTAACATAAAATAGTGCTTCAGTACATGAAAAAGGAATGGAAATAACAAGTTTGATATTTTTAACCCTTAGTAGTCTCTATCTACTCAAAAAAATTTAATCCTCTTGAGCCCTTAGGCTTCCTTATTTATACAAAATTTATTGAGGGGTGGCCTCCTTGGAAAGAGGATTGCTTCCCTCCAAAAATATCTAGAAAAATGGATCTATATCCCTGATATCCTTGCAATCCTTGAGCGTATCAATTTTTAATGGATCTTTGAACTATGGGTGAGTAAATTTATGGAGCAAGTCAAGTTGTAGGTGAGTAAATGTAGGGTACAAGCCTCTTACATATTCTGCAGTTTCCTCCAATGTATCTCTGCCTAGTAAATGCACTAAAATACACTCCCTTCCTGTACATTAATCACATTAGGCCATGAGATATAACAATAATCTTTTATTCTTCCTAATAAACACATAATAGTCAAAAATAGGTCATTTAATGCGAGAAAATAGGTAAATATAGGTTGAAGGAAGGCCATATGGGTCTTATTATTCACCTATTAATGAGGCCCATCATCACCCCCTGTTGAAGGTGTTGCTTTCCCTCTAAGAAACTTAGCCATTTAATTCCATCTCAAGCATAGCTCTCGTGATCACCCTAACATCCCAAGGTAAATATGAGAAGTTCCCTCCTGAGGATGGAACCCTGCATTCATTTCTATTTATGTCCACTCTTGTTGCTCTTCAATATGATCCTTTTTTTCCTTTAGCCCTATCAACAAAGGATGGTTTAACTTGAGCCCAATATACTTTTCCTTCAGTATTTATACTACCCTCTTGTATAAGGGTGTCTTCTCCAAGCCATTCCTCAATCTCTCCAAAGAGTGATATTCCCTGATTTGCAAGTTATGGCGTAAAGAATGACATCTCCTTTGACAAGTATGTAAGCCTTCGGTCCCATGTCCTCAAAGTGTTGAATGTCCTGCTCCTTCTTTTCTATGTAACGTGGTTTCAGCCTGGGATCCTCATAGATGATATTGTGGTTGTTGATAACAAGGTGAGGAGCCCTCAACTCTGCTCTAACCCATAGGGGCTCATTGGTCTCCTTGGATATGACTATTTTTGCTTATACAACCCTTGCCTCCTCATGGGTCAACCAAGAAGCTAATTCCATCAGCTGCACATCCCCCATCCTACAATTTGGATCCCCAAAATTCATGCCATTCAATATGAGGTTTTTCATGTAAAATTTTGTCATCTTAGCTTTGTCCTCCACACTATCCTTGTAACAAAATTCAATAAATTACTCTTATATTTGTAAGGGTAGTGAACCATGTTGTGCTAGAGTTCTGATTTTAAATTGAAGCCATTGTTCTTTGAGGAATAGAGAAAAAAATTGAGGGATGATTACATTAGGTGGCTTCCATGACCAGCCTTACCATGGCAGAAAGTTATACTTTTTTCTTCTACAATTTCTCTTTTAATATTTGATTTTCCATTTTCAATTTCTCCCTCATGTTTGACTCTCTTAGCCTCAATTCATCCATTTCTTCACCCAACTTCTTCATTTTCTCTTCCATGACGCCCACATCCTCAACCCCCTTGGACTTATAAATCTGCATCGATCAATGGGTTCAAATTATTTCTTTGTCAATCTCAAGTAGGATGGAGACTAAAAATTTAGCGGGGATGATTTTTCCTTGT